>JADDOH010024439.1:0-482499 GCA_016648135.1 Agrypnia vestita
TTATTTGTTATTTCTCAAGTTTATGAATGAATGAACGAGTTCTTTTTATCAAGTAACCTTATTTGCCGCGCAAACCGGACATAAAATCATTCGAAATGTCGTCTTTGAACCGCTCATTAATTGTGTTATTTATCTGTTAAAAAGTGGTTTTTTTAATAAAAAAGTGTTAAAATTAAGTATTTTTATATTCTTTGATATATTTAGAACGAAAATATTGAAATACAATATCTTTAGTTTTATTGCTTCCATGGTTTTATTCGATAAACATGTGCGTACATTTCTGACAGTAAATTTCGTTACTTATTTTCATAATTAAGGAATAAGTCATTATTGTGCAAGTAATTATTGAAGTCTGTATATTGAGAAACCAGAAACTGCAACTTCTTAGCGATTATTGTGTCTAAAAACAGCAATCGTGTGCGAAATTGCGCAGCAGACAGGGTACATTCCTCGTTACGTACGGCCGGCATCCGACCGGTTAATTTAGAAATTTATTACTTTTATAATTATTTATGAAAAATTCAAATTGTTTAAACATATTTAAATTTAATAACACCAGCATTGTCTCATTGTTTTATGATATGCACATTTTTTTTTACTATTTATTATTTATTTTTATTTTCTCTTTCTCTACATATTATTTTCTTTTTCTTCTGGATCATATATATGATTGTTTATGTAATGTATATACTTATATGGCGGATCAGGTCTTGCACACATAACCTGGTTACGCTTGAGTAAAAATTATTATTGTTATATTGAATGAATTTACTATTAATATAATTGCACACCAATCTACATACTTATATTGTTACTTATATTACCTATACTTATATTATTGTTAATATACATTTTTATTATAATTCTGCTTCTGCTTTTTGATGTCTAAATATAACGCAATATTTAAGATATTTAAAAATACAGTTATTTCCGTTTAATTGACTGTTAGTGTACGTAAATTTTCAGGCAATATTTAATTTACCTAGTTGAACCAAGAATTACCATGGGAGTCATATTTGGAAATATTTAGATAATTTTTAAAAATTAAAATTTTAGTGTGTGGGAATGACCAATTTTGATAATAAGAAATAATGAGAACAAAAATATATGATTACTTTACTAAGGTACGTGTCAGACTTGTAACATCGTTGTAATTTTTTGGTAGGTACATACCAGATCTTTTTCCTTTTATTAAGATAATCTGAGTGATGCCAAAGGAATACATGAATTCAGAAATATCAGCATTTGATTCAAACATTTTATACACCAGGCTTTAAAAAAATTGAATTTATAAACATAACGTTCTATACTGTATAATTCCGAAAACAATGACTAAAAAAGATCTCTCAAAGCACCAGGAAATAATGTCTAAAGTCAGAAAGGGAGAAATAATCCCCTATTTAAGGGAGTAATATTGTAATGAGACTGCCGTTAAATTAAATAAAGCGGCGATTACTCTAAATTTCGATTTACTTCAAAGGTTTTATGTTCATAAGTACACACCTACAAATTATACTTCATTTTCATTACACTTTTTTTTATACAGCATTTTTTTAAACTTAACTAAAAAGTTTATGTTTAGATGCTTGAATACAAGTGTATTAAAAAAATATATGGAAATTACTGTTGTAAACAAAAAATGATTAATTATACGAACAGAAGTATTTAATGGTGTTGACAAAATTAAATAATCGTTTAAGTAAAAGTGAATCATTTTGATCTTTGTAAGTGGCTTGATGACAAATCAAAAGTTAATATAAATAATTATAATGAAAAATCACACGTATTATTTAATTTAACAATATTTCATATAGGCAACGCCTAATTACAATACGAGGCTTTTTTTTTAAAAGTTGACTTCATAAATACATTAAAAAACTAACCCATAAAAACCAAGTTTTTATTATACTCCCTTTCTCATTTAATAGTTGAAACAGGTTTGGCGCTGAAAAATCCAAAATTATACCATAATTATTATTTTTTTTAAACGAAAATTTGTTAGACCATTTTTATCGTCGCCACAAGTCTGCCTGCAAAGTTATAGCTCGATTGGATGACGGGAAAAGGGTTAAAAATTGATGCAAAGTTTTTTCGACAGGCAAGCGAGCAGACGCTACGAGTTAAAAGAAAGGGAGTAAAAAGGAGGATGTTGAGAATTAATTGATAAATAATTACAATATAAAAAATGGAGTATTGTTCAGTAATTTCCATGTAATGTTAATGTCTCAAACATTTGCTTTCTTTATTTATAAAAATTTAAAAAATACATATTAAATAATAAGGATAAGGATGATTCTTTAAAAAAATCAGGTTTTTATAAATTGATTTGTAATGGTTGTGATTATTTTTATAGAGAAAAATTTTATATTATTATATAAGAAAAACATGTAGAAATTTTGACGTTTAAGTAGTAATAATTTTTTATTTATTTTTTGTTTTGTTTTAACATACTTTTTTTATAATGTTTTTTTTTTATATATTTTTATAATATAAATTTTATAACATAAAAAATAAAAAATAATTTTAAAAATAATAAAAAAGAAATTCTAAAAAAATAATTATAATATTAAAAAAAAAATTGAATTTCCTAATCATTTTTTGGCTATGGATCATTCTTTTGACATTAATAAGGGTTTACAATTTTTATATAAAAATTATACGCAATTACAGTTTGATAAATTAGAAATTTTGGAAATAAGAAAAAGTGTTAATAGTTAATTGAATATTATAAATAACGAGTCCTAAATAAGGTCCTTTTTACAAATAGTTATTTTTTAAATTTGTTTTACGTTGGTACTTTATTATTATTCATATGTCTATTGTTTTTTTTATATTTTTACTATGTATACTTTGATTTTTGATTTTCAATTTGTTAGTATTCGTTGTATCCTGACAAAGGGAGTATTGGCCCTAAAACATGTTGATATTTTCTTAGAGTATATACAATCAATGGATTGTATATACTCTAAGGATATTTTCAACATTTTAAGTGGTGGAAAAAATGTACATATTTATTAAATATATTATATATATTTATGTGTTATTCTATAAATTGAATGAAGAAAAAGTAATATTTCTAGAAAATCCTACGGGTCAGCTGTTTGATCGGGAGTACCTAAGAGTAAAAGTAATGTTTAAAAAAGCACAGGTTTTTGCGTCTTCCAATTACAATGCCGTCGTACTACGTACCCACAAATATGTTCTTATAATAAAAATGAACAGGAGGTACGTACATACATACTGTAGTGGCGTCATAAACCAAAAAATAATATGTTTTATTGCATCCAGTTATCTAAAGTTTATAAACCCAAACATGTTTCTATTAACAGTCGTAGATAATGCAAATTGGTATTTTTCTCACTGTATATTTTTATTTATTACATGCGCGCTGTGAAAATTACGAAATTAATTGTTCTACATTATAGAAAATCACCTAATTATAAGTATGTACATTGTGGTTTCCGCTGTTTTTTAAATTCTAACATCTGACATATTTGCGGGAGTGCAAAAAATATTTTTCATGTCTAACGAAGGTGGTTTTATTGCATATCACGCTGTTCCTTAATGTCTTACGGCCGCGTTTAAATTATAACAGACAATTAAAACAATATAATTAAACTTGAAGCTGTATCATAATGTATTCATATAATTAATGTTATTTTCGCAAAGCTTCAAAGAAAGAATCGCCCATTTTTATTGCCGAGTTTGTGTAGGAAAATGATCGTTAATTTTTTTTAATGGCATTTCTGATGAAGTCATTCATCTTGAGGCATTGATTAAAAATGCTTCTGCGGGAAAAGGTGCTTATAAATAAGTCTTTCTCGTCGGGTAGACGTGTATTTTTATGGAAGGCAACTTCGTGTTCATAATCCCAGACTTAATAACGTGGCAAGAGCGGTAGGTATGCACCGGTCGCAATAAACAATTCACCTACAAATAATTCACAGCTTACGGAATGGAGTTCTTAGCATCCAATTATCTACGGGGTTTCGACAAGAAAAACTGTCCATTTTGAACCCTAACGTCGTCCCGCTTAAGGGCTATAATGTCTTCCAGTTTCCAAAGCGATCGGTTCGCGTGACTACTTGGTGAAATATCTTCATTCGTTCGGTTTGGGAGTGGACGAACAACAAAGAAAACCCATTAAAAATATTTATAGAGATGTAACATTATGCAGGTATCTCTGAAATATGTGACCGGGAGATAAGTCCCGTCCGGGTTAATGTAAAATAATCTTTGAGAAAGGATTGTCCTCGGAGATTTAGTGTCCGAGCCGGCTGTATCGCGCTGGTACACGACAGTACTGCCTCGGAGCACCTTATTGTGGTTCTGGAGGGATAAATACATTACGCGGTGGGAAGGGAGATAGCAGGGAACGTCAATGGGCTTCGAAATACGTCCTACGAATACGTCTGATTACTAGCATCTAAGTGATAATGATAATAAACAGATTCAATTTCGAGGATAAAATTCAATGTCTGATGCACATATTTACTTATAATATCGTTTCTCCATGGCTGTAGGCAGGGACAACGTATCTTTTGCCTCGTTCACATTCATTGTTGATCACTTTTTAAGTATATATAAAAGATTTTCTTTCCAGGTTAGCTAAACATAACCTGAATTGTAAGAATGAAGAGAAACTTTGAAAAATTAAGAATATTTCATGAAAATTATTATCTGTAGTTGAATGACTTACGTGAAATTATATTATAATAAAAAAAGTGTAGGTACTTATAATAATTCATATAAAATATATATAAAATTCTCTAAAAAAAATCAGGGAGAAATTTACTAACGATATAATGCACCCTTATACATTTACCAATATACATATTTTTTCTATTTTATTATAACCATTTTTTATATTATATAAATTGTTTCCATTAAGATTATTATTAAGAAAAGTGTTTTCTTATGAAAACTATTAAATTCCTAATAATAAATGCCCCAGAACTGGTTTCCCTTAGTGAGACGTTATTAATAAAGTGTAAAAAAGTGTAATTGTGATAATATTTAAATAAATAAATAAAACATAGCTTAAATATATCTTCAAAACATTATCTTGGTACCGTAGACTTAACGGGAAAGAAAGCCTGCAATATTCAGGAACTACATATTGAAAAACGTGTATAAGTTAGTCTTATTAGGTAGTTATACATAGACTAACATGTAAACCGTCAAAAATGGCGGTACTTTTAAATGTTGGTTCCTAAAGAATAATTATTTACTTATTTATAGCCGACACCCATGAAATCGTAGGTAATAACGACTTTTATCAAAATATTTTAACATTTTTCTTTATATTTCCCCTGCCCCTGATACTATTTTAAACCCTGATGATTCTGCCGGGCGGAACACGAATTGGTTCTCGTTTTTGCTAAGTCCTATATGTACTGTATTTTTGACGTGTAACGCGGCCTCAGCGGTAGGAACATCTCTATCCTTGCCGCCTTCGGGTTTGCTGGCCCGCAGTTCAAGCCCCATCCCCGGCAAGAACATTTATTAAATGGTTAAACAACAAGATGGACTAGGAGTCTGCAGGAGATGAATGATTCGCACAATGGTAGAACAAAAGCACATTCAGTAGAGCAAAAGTATAGGTAGGTATAGGTCTTTCCATTTAAGAAAGATAATCGAATTAGCATGTGTAAGCCGTTATACGACACATTGTTTCGTTTTTTTGGTATTTACGGGTATATACACTAACACAACGAAACAGTGTACGAATAAGCGCGGCTTGCACATACTAATTCGATTATCTTTCTTAAATGAAAATAACTCCACGCTCGTAGACTAAAAAGAAAGTCAGATATTATCTAGTTTGAGGGACAATATCTCTTTAGGTCGTTAAACTGTTGATACAAATACAATACACAAGCCAAAACAAGTATTATTAATGCTTTCTTACGACAGGTAAAAAATATTAGTACAATAACAATAAAACAAATTTAGAATTATTTGTCGCGTTGAGGTCGGACATACAAAACAAAACGGTCGTTAAGCATGTAAAGCAAAAGGCTCTTAAAAAACGTCGCAACCATAAAAAGCTAATAAAATGATACCTGTCGCCTTGAAGGCTGCGTTCACGAGGCACTGCCTATTGTTTTTGCGCACCCTCGCCCGTTGACAAAAAGTCCCGTTCGAAGAGGCAGTAAAATAGTAAAAACACCCCAACAATGATGAGTTAAACAACACATTTGCGCAATGGCCGAGCGTTACGACCGAAATATAACTGTTCCAATTATTATCGGCGTACGGTTAGGTCGTAAAAACTAAGATTTGGGTAATGTCGTAAAGTCGACTCTTCAAATAGTGATATAACAAGATTCCCGTCACCGGGGGTCTCTGTTTATGGCCGTTCGTTTCAAGCGAAAAAACATTGTAAAACACGGTGTGTGTAGGGTTAGAGTTATTGGTTCGAGCTGCAAGGAAGTGTGGCTTTTTGTAAACTAACTATCTTGTTAAACTAATTTAACATGATAGTTAGTTAACATGTTAGTCAGATAACTCATTAGAGCGTACAATATTCTTCATTTGCAAAGCAATATAAACATATTTTCTGCAAGGAAGTGTTCCTTTTTCTAAAACATTTTATTTATTTATTCGAATTGATGCTTACAATGCACAAAAATACAAAGAAAACGATTGAAACATTTGAAAAATATCTGCTCCATGCATCTTTTAATCGCATACAATAATATCAATAAAATTACTTACTTAATTAAATGTGATGTGTTTAGCGTGTATATGTGTGTGTGTGTGTGTGTGAGTGTGTGTGTGTGTGTGTGTGTGTGTGAGTGTGTGTGAGTGTGTGTGTGTGTGTGTGTTTGTGTGTGTGTGTGTGTGTGTGTGTGTGTGTTTCGTTTTTACGTATGCGTTGTTCTTTGGTTTTAAGCCTATGAATTCATTATTTTAAGTTTTTGCTTAAGAATTTTGTTTATTATTAAGAAATTTGCTTAATGTTTTAGCATAAAGGATCTGGATACTTTAACACAATCAAAATTCTAGCTAAGTAGCCAGAATAAACATCCCACACAAAAAAATTATAATTAAAATCTAATTTCTAATATATGTACCAATATCCACCACCACCACCAATACCAATCCACAAATTATAAAAAAAAAAGTGTAATTTATCTTATATTTTATTGTTAAACTAGTATTAAGTACCTTTATTTGTAAACAAGGATTTTTTGAAATGAATAAAAAAAATGAATATGTTATTTCAGTATAACATTGCTATGTTTATTCTCCATACGTATGAATTTTTTTTTAATGATTTGTCATAAAATTAAATTTTCAATCCCAAAGGACTTTTTACATACTACATTTTTCATTTATGACATCATATGATCTGATATTATAAATTTGATTGTGATAGAGATAATTATAAAATATCATTAGACAATACCTACTAACAAAATCCGCAAGAATGGTACACCTAAATAATTTCGATATTTTCTTGCTTTGCAGACAAAATAAAAAAGACAATGAATATCGTAGAGTACACATCATTGATTCTTCCCTTTCCTTTAAAGGATATCTGAGAGCAAATTTAATTAACGAATTAATTAATGACAGCCACGACCGTACAAGTAAGGTCATACTAACTGACTGGTTATACATATTATACTTACCTATATCTATTAGAATCATTGTTCCATGGTGCTTATAAGATTGCAGGATGATGACAAAACTATTGCCTATTTTCTTTCAATAATAAACGAAGGCCCCGACCCAATAGGATAGGTGGTAGAAGAAGAAGAAAAAGAAAAAAAGAAAAGAAATATTGTTAGAAACCCATTGCTTAACCTGATGTAAAGATTCTAAATATTTGTTTAAGGTGTCAAGGACGTGAGGGCAATAAAACACGTCCTCTTGATCATAAAATCTCCCCCACCCCGAAGGATTCAAGTGGGTAGTAACAATAATTTTTACGATATGTGTATATTTATGGAAGCCGAGTAACGATCAAATACGCATGAATTATCTTAACTGGGTACGCATGAGGTATCTCGGGTCGTTATATCTCAGAAAGGAATCTCGTACCGTAGATTTAACCTACATACTACATCAAGTAATTTGCAGATAGTTAGAATGAGGTAAATAGGCGTTCAATATAGGAAATAATTAAAGCCAATGTATAAAATGCGTAGTTAAACTTTTAAAAAATATGCGATAACATCCTTAAAATACAAATGTTCCATAAGACGGCCATTTAAATTATGTTAAGGCGATCGTCTGACAAAGTAAGCTAATTCACAATTTTTCTCATATCTTCTCTTTTTATTTATTTTTGTATGGAAAGATATCATATTAAAATTTATTCTTTAGGTTCCATATATTTTAAATACGGATATCTTAAAATGACACAAACTGTATTATTTAATTAATTTATAAGTTACAAAATAAACGATGTTTTTAAATGAATAAAATTGCTCCTCTTTGTGGGCCTTGTGCGACTGGGTGGATCCGTGAGATATTTTGTTTCAATAAAATTACAAGTTAAAGATTATCATAAATTTACTAAAATTTCTAGCTGTAAAAAAAAAGTCAAAAAAATATGGTACTTTTATATTTTGGCTCCTAAGGAATAAGTATTTATTTGTTTTATTAAAAAAAAATCGGAAAAAAATGATGGAAAAATATTTCCGAAAAAAAAATTTTCAGAAAAAAAAATTACTATAAAGAAATTACGGACGTAACACGAAGTTACGGGGATAGATAGACAGACAGACAGACAGACAATAATTATTAAAATAGGGATTGCAAATTCTGTCAGATGGTTTACTTACAATTTATGTTTTAAAAAACTGTTTTTATAATATAATTTATTTTTCTGTGGTTTTTTCAACTCTTAACACAGTTGATCAATAACGTGAATAAATTAATAGAAAATATGTAATTATTTTAAAATTAATACAAAAAAAAAAACAAGTAAAAAATAGCACATTAAAAGTTTTAAATTAACAAGTCCTACGAGATATAAAATTATCAAACAGTCGTAGATCGCGCGGAATCCAAAGGCAACGAAATCTATCACGTGACACGCTCAGCTCTCGGGTTAAGCGAATATGTAAATATTTCGAATTTGATTTATAGCTAGTACGTATTACAAGTTCGAACGCCTGTTAACTATATATAGGTGCTATACTTTTTTTTTAAACTGAGCCAGGTTCAGGAAGAATATACCTATGTACATCCAGGTTACCTTTACAGGATGAGATCTCGTTATAGTAATTAATATTTCTGTTTGGAGACCAATAGCGTAGATAATAGTAAAACTAAATTTGGGAATTAAGTGATGGGAGTGTAGGTACTACAGCACATCAAATTAAAAAATTGTAAATTGCTAAATCGACAACGGTTACCAAATTGAGCGGTATACTTGATAACACAATTAACACTATCGCCAATACACAGACAAGACACATATTTCAATATTTAATTAGAATAAAACGTAATTGGTCCGGGGCCACGCTGATAAAATTAATTCCGCTAAAAAGGTAGAATGGCGTCGTTAATTTTAATGCGCGTACATACATCCTCTTCAACCCCTACCGCCCGGCCCCCGGATAGGTAAATGTACCGCCTCGCCACCTACATAAACACACAATTTATAGGGGATGGGGGTGGGGGTGGGGGTGGGGAAGTCGCAGGAGGGCACAGATAGTGTTTTCACAAAACTTATAGGCAATCTCCCAGATGAGAATTGTGAGTTATCACGCCGAGGGAAATTGTACTTGGACCGACGCTCCAAAGCTGGTTGTGCTCTCTCACCAACTTCGGGCGCTTCGATCTTTAAAATAAGTATTATTGTTGAAGTCATTTAGTAAATTTTGGTGCTCACAAAAAAATAATTCATTTTTGTTGTTGTTTTGTTGTAATTGTTGTTGATCGCGATTTCAAAAAATCTGCTTTGATCGGTATTGATTTAGCAGCACTGCTGGATTTATAATTTTCTTCCCTATGAAATAAATTGTTATCATTTTATCTTCGAAAAATATCCTTTTTAAATAATGTAAAATATTTTTTAATGATTTTGATATAAAGCAAGACACAATTGAGGATTCTGCTTACAAAATTGAGTTTTTTCTAAAACTTTTCATAACTAACCTTTTTTCAAGTTTAAAATTATTGCTTCTTTATTTTTTAGCATCCAGACTAAAAATACTATAATAAGTTTGAAATTCTGTAAAGAGATGACAGAGTGAGAAAGAATAACGCACTATCGAAACTTCTCGAAATGACTGGGCTCATCTCACAAGTTCACGAAACGTCGCGACGCGACATTTAACCTACGAAAAGGGGACAGACCGGCCGCTACGCAATCAATTTTTGCATTGTTGAGGGCGGGCTAAACACCACAGAAATTCACAAGCAAACCATGCGGCGTGTGTTATTAGTGCGTGAGTGAAACCAGCGATAATAAATCAAGAGTCAAACAGAATGTTTGAGATAACCATCGATGCAATAGAAATAGCGTAATAAATAGTGTTCTTTGGACGAGTGATTAGAGATAATTAAAGCGTCTTCATCATGATCTTTTTTCCCTTGTCCTAGTAGGGCCGGGGCCCCAAAGACTCGACAAGGTGTTGATAATTAGAGCGAAATAAAAAATTGGAAGCGTATGAAATATTCTAGAAACATTTAACTACCGTAAATTTAAGAACAGCGCCAGTAATCTTGCGCAATAAATGAAAGTTTAAATTGTTTGTGTTTCGTTTTGAAATTAAATTAAAAAAGAAATTTAACTGTAATACATACGGTGCGTATTATATATCCGAAATTACAGTTAAATATGTCTAACGACCGTAATAACAACCTTAACTCTTTAAAAAAGAAATTATTAAAAATTTATGATTATTATATGCCTATGTATAGTATCTAACTACAAGTTAATTTAAATTTGGCTCATCAGCATTCATTAAATTGCTAATATCTATATTTTTTATCATTATCAAATAATAAACAATATTTTCCTGATGTGATAACATGTATATACCGGGATAAACTTTGATATGATTGATATGACCACATTCTATTGTTATCTGTCTTCTTCTTTTATGTGGAGTCAATAGTAGTGCAAATGAGATGGAAATATATTTTTTCGCATTAGTCATACAAAACCTCTCAGCGAGTTAACTGTACAGTAGGAACTAATACTAGGAATTACTTTAAAATACAAAATGATATATTTTATCCTAATTTAAACTGTAAATAAACTGGATTGCTTCAGTAAAAAAATAACACTTAAAACTCATCTCCAAATCAGACATGATGTAGGCCAATCAATAAGAGCCACTGTTTTGGTGTACATACATTATGTGTTCAAAATTTGTCATTATAATTCACATCGACAGCTGGACACCAGCGTGAATAGGTATTCGCCAAATGTGTGTGGAATATAAATTCATAAAAATGACACATTATATTAGGTCCTTACATATGAAATTGACGTTTAGTATGGGAGGAACATAAAGTCGATTTTTTTTTATTATAATATATTTATTTAATCAAAGTATGTACCATTGCTATCTATGCACTTTTGCCATCTCATAGGTAGTTCATCGATCCCTTTACTAAAAAAACCATTCGGAAGGGAATCAATAAAATCTTTGAAGGCGGTTTGGACTGCCCCATCGGAGTTGAATTTTTTCCTTTGCAAGAAGTTATCCAAATTTCGAAAAAAATGGTAATCTGTTGGGGCAAGGTCCGGAGAGTACGGTGGATGTCTTAGACATTCCAATTGAAGCTCCTCTAATTTGGTAGCCGTCTGTTGTGCAGTGTGTGGTCTAGCGTTATCATGAAGCAGCAGTGGCCTAGAGCGATTAACCAGCCTCGGTTGTTTAGCAGCTAGCTTTTCCATCATGGTTTGCAGTTGCTGACAATAGACATCTGCCGTAATCGTCTGGCCAGATTTAAGAAAGCTGTAGTGAACGACACCAGCACTAGTCCACCAAACGCTCACAAGTAAACTCGCGTTTGTTGATTTGCTTCACTCAATTCGTGAGGTACCCACCTTTCAAGCTTTTTCACCTTACCAATTTGCTTCAAGTGGATTAAAACAGTTTTATCACTAACACCGCAGCCTGCAGCTAACTCGGATGTGGTTTGCGATGGATCCGCTTCCACAATAGCCTTCAATTCTTCATTATCAACTTTGGTCTCCGGCCGTCCACGGGGCTTGTTCTGCAGGTCGAAATTTCCAGAACGAAAACGTTGGAACCAAAAACGCACTGTGTTTTCTTTTGCGGCACCGTCGCCATACACATCATTAATCCTTCGAGCCGTTTCTGCAGCACTGGTGCCACGGTGGAACTCGTACTCGTAAATAACGCGATATTTCAAGTTTTTCATTTTGTAAACTGAGTCTCGCAAAGAAAAAAACAATTGAGGAAAAAACAAATGAATTATAATTTTCAAAACACAAATACATGAGTAAATAGCTGTAAAAATTTTGATTTGGAATTCCTAACCAAAGAGAAGATATTTGAGATCAAATTTGCCAGTACGGTAAAACGTCAATTTCATATGTAAGGACCTAATATAATACATACAATTAAATCCACAAAGATGGAATAAAATCAACGTTTTAAATAATAACTAATTATATATTTCTCAGATATGTATAATTAGTTATTATACAATGAGAACATTGAGGCATGACTTTTTTGTAAACGTATATTTTGGAAAAAAATAGAAACCAAATATTTATGCTACAGATTTTTATGTTAATATTTGTGATAGAAATATTACGAAATATATGTTGTATTCCGATTTTTTTTACTAATAATTGGTTACGTAAAAGTCATGCTGCGATGTTCTCACTGTACGACCATGCGAAGTCGTTTTCTCTGTATCGCCAAATAATTCGTTCTTGACTACCGGTAACAAATATAATAATTTCTTTGTTTGTCTATCTTTCCGTCATTCTGTCGCCGTAACTTCGTGTAACGTCCGTAATTTCGTTCGAATTAACGGCTAAAAAACGAAATTAAACGGTCGGAGATGGGGCCTGAACCCCAGGCCAGCAAACCCGAACCGGCCGCTCAAAGCATGTTGCTACGACCGCCTCTCCGTGGATTAGACAAAAATATATTATAAATATATACTGGGGCTATAGCAAAGACGCGAACCTTTGTTCGGTCATTTTTGACGGGTTGCAGCTAGGAAGTAATAATTTATTTAAGTTCAAAGTACTACCTTAACCATTCCATTCGCTAAAATGATATTATGAAGAAATTATGTAAAGCTGACCTGAGCAGAGTGAATTTAAAAAATAGTCGCTTAAGGCCTCTTACTCCTGATCAAACAACTGTGGCCCTTAGAATTGGACATGACGAGTCTAAGAATGAGCAAAGAATGGTAAGAAACATATTTGATGCAAGGTTGACGGCACCAGAAAGAGAGGGCGGCCGCAGAAGATTTGGATCACCAGGCTAAACAATTACCGTTAGATGGTCTTATAAGGAGCCTTAAGAATCGTCGAGCTTGCATGCAAATATGTATGAATGTGGATAAGGTGAATGTTGTGTGTCAAGAATATTACGCTGCATCTTTTCTGTCTATCCGTACGGGGAAACGGCGTGATGATAAGTTAGTGAGTTATAACGATCTTGGTTTTTTCCTGATTAGTAATAATTAATTAATAATAAGAATGATACTACCTACGTATAATTAAAATTTGTAATTTTTGTTTAATGTAAAGTCATGGTGTATGAAGCAAGTCATGATTAATTTTCCATCATTATAAAGATAATTCGCTTATAAAATCTTCTAGTTTTTATAATCTACGCTCTAAACTAATGAAATCCTTTTGTCTTATGTGAAATGATAACTACTCATTTGAGAGATATAATAACCTAATTTTTTCCCGTTCGATGTGTGTTTGTTGTTAGTTTCAGTGTAATGGTAGATGAAAATTCAAAAGCATTTAAATGTGGGGGTATAATTGTCCCCATGACCAATCATAACTTAGTATTCAGAGGAAGGTTGTTGGTTAAAATGTGTATAAGAAAGTGCGTTCAAATTTGTGCAAGAAAGTGCAGAGTGTGATGGTTAAATTGTGTGTATGAAAGTGCAAAATGCATTGCTTAAAATGTGTGTAAGAAAATGCAAATTCTTGATTTGTACGAAAATGCAAATTTGTACTAAAATGTGTAAGACGGTTTTTTTTACAATGATTTTACTTATTTAATCATGTTTACGATGGACGAGATCAATTTGTAGTGAAAGATAAGAATTGGCGCAGAGTTGCCGATACACGCAGTTGTCGGGAGGTATAGTGAATACGAAGCGCGGTGCGTCGTATGAAGTACAGACGCGATTAGTAATAAGCATGAGTTGGTTTTAGGAAACGAAGTGGTGCAACCGCTAGTGCTGTGTATATTTATGATCGTGGTCAGTTACCAAATTTATAGGTGCATTCAGCACATTGGATAGACGTTAGAACACCACACTTTTCATTCCACTCTTACCAATTTACTTTTCTTAGGTGTTCTCATACACGCTCCTTGATTATCGCTTCTATCAGAGTTGTCCTACTACGTCTGATTTAAATGATCAGATTTTTCGCAGATACCCTTTTAAATCAACCCCCCGTAAACGGCGTGTTTTATGCAATAATAATGATTACATATACCTAAATTGAACATGACGCCAAGGAAGATTCCGTTGTATTGCGTCGTCGCTTGCGGCAGCGTCGCGACGCAACTCCGCGCCTCGTTAGCCGTTAGTTGTATTTTTATAACAACTCGACTCGTTATGACGTCGTAAACTCATAACGCGTGCCTTACTGACTAGCCATAGATAGGATTATTACTCCAATTTGTTTATCCACGTGTACGAAGCATAAAAATTATCTATTACTACGTTCTATAAAAGTGAATTGTGTCGTTGAATAGTGTGTAGGGTGAAATATATTCAAGGAATGGGTCTTTTCATCAGCCTGTTCATTAAAAAAGTATTTTTCATAGGATAAATCTCAAAATATTGATTATTATTATAAATTATAATAATAATCAATAGATATTAATCTTAAGAGAAGGAGTTCATTTTAGACTAATAATTCTGCAGCCGCAAGAAACAGGAAAATATCCAGTATAATGGACCATAAAAACGATATCTAGAGATGAATGGCGCTCTATGGTGATTGTGCTCATGGATTCGAAGTCCCATTATGACGATAAAAAAGAAGAAAAGTTTAAATACAACATAACTTACACAGATACACGTAAATTCAATATAAATACTGAACAAATAATGAAATAAAACAATGAACTTTGTTTTTTTCCACTTATATTTGAGCACTTGTTTCACTACATGTTTCGGAAATGTCCGTTTCCTTCATCAGGTGAATTAAGACTATAATAATATAAATACTATTTAAACATTTTTGTGCTTTCATTTTTTACAGGTAAATAAAATGAAAATAAACCTTTTCAGGTTTCTATTATATTTTAAATAAAAAAAATAAACAAATCAATAAAAAAAATATCGATTATTTTGTTTGTATATATCTACTTTTATTTGAGTATTTACACCAACATGTTGCAGAAATTACCATTCCATCATCATGGTGTTGTAAACTGCCAAAAAAAAAATTCAAATGAAATATCTTTTTTCCTTGTTTTTCTAGATTATTTAAAAAATATATATTTTTACTGAAGTTATTTTTTGGTTTGAAAACATATAAAATTGAAATTTATGCTGTAGTTTTAAAAAAATATTTGACCCGGAATTTCCGTTGTTGTTTGACCTTATTCTTTCCTCATTCATATCATTCCAGGCCTCTAGGCCAAATAAATATCTAATATCTCAGATAAAATAAAGCCATTACTATAAAAAATTTATTAATCCACAAAGTGACTTTATATCAAACGTCAGAAAATAGAAGACAGCTAACTTGGTCTGTACTTATATAAAAAAAACTTTTACTTATGTAAAAAAAACTTTCCCATTTTGGAGTAGGTTCTAGGGGTGAAACCAAAAATAATAATTTCTTCCCTCCTCAAAAGAATAAATCTAAAAATTCATCCGCGCGAGTAAAGTGAGCAAAAAACTAATTCCATCTCGCCTTGTATTATTTCAGATGTAAAAACAATTTCGGAATTCAACGCCATGATTTCAATTACGTCCCCACTCCGATAATAAAAAGCCAGCATCCAGCATCTTGAGTTCTCCCTTTTCCTAATAATCTATCTCTTCGTTTGGGATGATTTAAGACTTTTAATAATAAAATTCAACTGAAATAACATTATACTTTCAAATTAGGAGCAGAAATTTAATTTAAAATCGGGGCGAATAGGGGAACTTGGGACGAAACGTGATGTTGCCTGAAAGAGATGTTATGTTGATTCTGATGGACTGGAAATGCTCGCAGTTGCTGATTGCTGTATTTTTATCATTTTTATTTCTCGAAGAAGATATATTTATATTTGGTCATCATTTTAATTCCATTCAATCTTTTATATTAAAGCTAGTGCTTTTTTTCATCGTAACCTTAGTATTCAATTTACAGCACACTACAATGAGATTTATAGAATCAAATATTAATACGAGTGTGTAGGTAATTATTGAATATATACCTTTATAGGCATTTTATTTTGTCCCTACGTTAGGAGTTTTCTAGTAACACACACTAACATGGAGACATTGTCTTTCAATATTATCTTTCAATCTTCAGATAAAAAGTCTGACCCAAAAATTCACTATTTAAGTCACCTTAACGTCGTTTATCGCGATGGTAGTTAGCAAGACGAAGAGCCACACTCTGTTCTGACACAAATCTTGCTTCGTCCACATTCACATATGTTCTCATGCAAGCTCGTCGAGTACCGGGTTTACTTGGTAATGACAAATCTTCCGTGGTCATCCTCTATTTCTGGCGCCATCAAAACTCGCGCCATATATCTTTCCTGCTATTCTCACCCCATTTATTAATTCAACTACGACCATGACTAAACTACATGTGTTCAAACTACATGTATTCAAACTAAACTACATGTATTCAAACTAAACTACATGTATTCAATTGAAAGAAATTATTTTATGATATCATATAGTGATTAAGAATACCTTTGCACTGATATACATATAAATTAATGAAAATATTTACACTGTTCAAATATTTTTTGGTGTAGGTATAGACGTGGATATCATAATCGTACGGAAAGTAAAGAATAAAAAATTCAGCCACTTTTTGCTTAGATACCTACTAATACAAAATAACATATTGTAACTTAAATAAGCAACGGTAACCATTTTAGAAAAATTGAGTTTGAGTAGTTTCACTCAAACTAAAAAAAAATGTTTCCAGTCCGGCCTGTAAAATTTATGCTTTATTCACGTGCCTCAGGGTAGTAAAAATATTTTTCTTAAAAATTATACTCACCCTTTGACTGAAGTAGACACTCCCTTAGTAACAACGCTTATATAAATTATAAGTCGAATGAAACAACGCATTAAGCAATTTATCCAATCATATAAGAGTAAAGCCACATGCGTCCTATTGTCTCCCAGCCTCCCGCGACGGAGCGATGAGATTCCACTTAAAAAGTTCAAGCACTTGTAATAAATAAAGAAACGTTTAAGTTGTTTTTAAAAGTACCCCCAACACCCCGGTAATGCCTATTCGAAATATAGACGGGCCATTTCTGATATCGATTTCCCATTTCGGCACCCCTTTTGGGTGGGGTCCTCGCCCCCCGAGGAGACCTGCGGGGGGTCGTTCTTCACTCCGGCTCGGTGGGAGGGTGCCGCCCCTGGCCGTGTTTGCCTTTCCTCCCCCAAAAAGTGGTCCATCCATCTCGGGGCTGCCTCTGAAACAATGCAGGCGGTGAGTTTGTGTAAGGGATGATTGGACAGTGAATGCAAAAAAAAACTAATATTAGGTACGGTTCGGTTCGTTCCGTTTCATGGGAGTCTTCCTATTCGCGTGCTTTATGCATTCAAAGGACGTGGGAGTAGGCAGAAAATATAATTATATATTATTATATAATTATATTTTCTGATTACTTCTCACCACGCCAGTTTTTAAATAATATGTAGTTTAAAAAATAACTTTACAAAATTTATATAATTTCTCTTCTCAGAAATCATTTTAGTAATATTGACTCTTTCCAATTCATCCATGTTCAAAAATTACAAAGCTGTCCTTTGCGATAAGGTAACATTGCAATAAATATTAGTTGTTGAGTTAATATATTGTTAGATTGATAATGCCCTCATAAGGCGAATCGAGTCTCAAGTAAGTAGGTATTTAAAAAAAAAATATCTTTACAATTCTGAGAATTTCGCATTCTTTACAGGAATGGTGCAAAAATTTACAAAGCATCAATTATGTGGGTCCAATCTAATATAATTATTTTCACAATCATAAACTACACAATTCTGCGATTTCATTTAATATGTAGGTACTCATTGGATGAATGGTGAAATGAAGAGAATTATACGGGTCTAATATAACATATTATCTATGAAATTTTTGATGTAGATAATAAAAGTATGTTTCATTATTATATGATATATATAAAATTTACACTAGACGACACTTAAGATTATTTGTTTTGCTTTCGTGTGGCTTATTCAAGATATTCAGATGTTAAAGATTTTATCGGAAAGAGTAGTAACTAACTAAAAAAACTAACAATTGTGCCGTTGCTCACAGAAGTAAAAAAAGAGAAGACAGAACACTACTCTCTTATATCCTTGCACATTCCTTTCGCCTCGTCAATAGTTGGTTTATAATGTCACGCCAGGTCTTTTGCAGAGCCTTATCTTGCAGTTGCCTTCAATACTTGCGTTATATATTTAATGAATCGGTTGTAAAAAATTGCCAACCGTCCTTAGTTTTTTATTGACCCTATTAATGTAATGTAAAATTTTATTAAATATCGATAATATGGTACCACTTAATATTTTTTTTGATAATAATAAATAATTGCATATAAATCAAGTTGTAGCACTCAGCGAACTTTTTTTATTTATAAAAATAATCCCTCGGCTGTATTATAAGACCCGAACACCCCTCCCAGCGCGGGCTGATATATTTTTTGAAAACTTTACCGTTTACTTAGTTGCAGCAGTAAATAAGGGTCGTTATTCTGGAGTTATTTCCGCCGACTTGGTTTGTTTGTTCTCCAAACACAGCCGGGTTTATCACAATCCTCGTACTAGTCCGTAGACAATATTTCTCGGGAATAGTTTCATTTTGCCAACTTCTTGAGATTGTAGAAAAATTCTAAAGCGGTATCTATACACTAAAACAATATCACTTTATTAAATTCTATATATTTTTTCTTATCTCTATAAAAATCTAAAATACAAACATAAAGCCGGGTCCTAAATTACGAAACTTTTATAGAATTATGATTATTTGAACCTCATATGGGAGGGAGATGAAAGTGTGACTAAAGGTAAAATTAAAATATATAATAATCAATAATTTAAGATTAACTATAGAAAACCCACAGAGTCGAAGCTATTTATATACGAAACTTTATTGTATAGAAGTCTTTATTGGGTGGCTCAGGGCCTACGACCCGCATGAGCTGGCTTAAGTGATCAGGTTTCATAATGCAACGTTCACCAATTCCATCCTAAGAACATCCTTGAGAAGGTCCTTCCCATGATATAGTATACATAGATTTTGCAACTGGTAATGATACTTTAATATTATTGAAATTGTATAATAAGCTATATTGTAAGATAGTCGGTAGTATTTTCAAGAGCTGTAGTTACTTAGGCAAAATTAACTGTGATGCTGTTTCTCCATAAGGGTAAGTAGAGAGGAGAGACGCCACACTCCTCTGTCCCGACACACCCCTTTTACTTCGCGAATTTACATAGATTTTCTTAACAGATGCGTCGTTAGTCAGAAGAGGTAAGAATATAAGAAATACCCATTACCTTCAGATATACGTTGATGTTTGCAAGTTTTCTTTGAAAATAGATTATTTTAATTTATTCCAAACATCTGGAGTCATTAATTGATTTATCGAATCTAATCCTTCTGTCCTGAGTGAATTAGGGGTCCTTTTCGGCACAGGACGGTACCCGCATCTGTCACCGCGTGCCCGCCATCCCGCGGTAAGATGGCCTCCCCAGATCCATAAACATTAACGCCAAAAGTGGCAACACTTAGCCATTTCACGGCCGCCACTCGAGTGGATGTTGCCGGCGAAGTTACGGCTTGTAAATTGATAGCAGTTTAGGTTTATGGCGATGGCGCTCAGTCAGAGCCACGGGGCCGCTAATAGGGGAAGAATTGCCCGAGTGCTGAAAAGTTCGATCGTAAAACCGATGCACCAGACGGCGTCTGTCAAACTGTGGTCAGGGTATCGTATAAGGGTGGATAGAGTTTATACAACACCACACTTTGTTATTTTAATATACACAGGTGTTTAGGAAACACTTGGAGTTCATGGAATGAAAGAGAGTTTGGGCGCGCAGTGGAGGTCCGCCCGATTTGATGACGGAGACAGACTTATGCCACTGCGGCGTCGTCTCTTATCTCTCCCTGGAACTCCTACTTTGTTGTCATCGCCTATCGCAATTTCTGGAACTTCCTTTGTTTCCAGGCGATGACTGTAGATGTGTCAGCAGTTTTTTAGACAAATATAAGAAACTACGTTGAGCGTTAGGATGTGCATGGTCAGAAAAACTGCCACACATATTGCAGTGGTTGGCCGGGTCGCCACAAGTATCTACATAATTAATAATGATTTTAAATGTTGGGAATATGGGGGTTAGGGGGGTTCATATATTGTTATGTATCTGACTTTATGGTTTTTTTAAGGTTTACAGTTTCAATATGTCATTCGACATTTACCATTTATATAATAATTTTTATTACTGTCCAGTGATGAAATGATTTTTGTTATTGTCATAAGATCTGTGAGGACAAATATACCGCTTACTTCATGTGGTGGGCAAAGTGGGTTAAACAAAATACTTAAATGATCTAATCTCTCATTACCAAAATAATAAAATAGTGATTTATAAAATTTTATTTATATCATATCTTTTTTCATATTTAAGAACCAAATTCTTGTTGATGCAATTTTAGCCATGCCATTCTGTCTTAGTCATTATCCAAAAGTTCACTGTAAGTGTCTGCTTTCGTATTGATTATTATGTGGCGGTCTAGGCCATTGTCTTCTTCCTTTTATTACATTTCTGAGGTATGCGTTTGTGTGCGTACCTATATATCTAAATTCGTAAACCTCCGAACTTGTCTAAGTAAGATGGTGAAATTAATTATTTTTTATAAATCAGATGATAACTTATAAATGATGTTAATCAAATTATGACTTCGTGTGCACCGCTAAACTATAATGTTAAAAATTCAGAATATTTTTAAAAATCTATATTTGAGCCGATTCCAAATAGTAATGCTAATTCAAATAGCTAGTAAATGTAAACTTCATCAAAATTTAAAATTATTGTCCTGTTTTTTCAACTTACCACCATTTATCTCGAGTATTTCCAAGCCCTCGGTGTTTTTATGGATGCTATGCACTCGTTTGTTTGTTATGTAATATTACGTTATACATCGAACTTTTGAGAAGCGCTGTACTAGGTGGCGCATCGATAATGCGTTTACTTGCAGGCAATTTGTGGAACAGGCTCATACGGAGAGTGTAATGTGCAGTAAGGGTCAATTTCAAAGCTCCGATGTGTAATAATGATCATACTTGGGATCAATTGAAAAGGAGGTCCTCGGATACCACGAACACCTTTGACCTCGTCTTATTATTATAATAAGATAATCGGAGTTTTCTACGGGGAAGAAAGAATTTTATTTATCTATTAAAATAAACGCACTTATATCATTTTTTCCTAGAGCGTTAGTTTATTTTTATTTTATACGCGATTTCAAAGATATTTTAAGAAATATTATTTTATATACTTAAATATATCACTGAAAGTTAGCTAAATTCCTAATGAAGATGCTTCTTTGATAAAAAAATTCGTTGTTCAGAGCATTTTTGAAAGTAACATATTTAAGCATGTCACTTTTTATTTCCTTCAATTGGAGAGTTGCAGTTTATTTCTGAAACCCTTCTACGTATTTATAAAATATATTATTTTTACAGAATCACAAAAAACTATAGTTATATCATGAAATATTTAAATAAACTGAAAAATACATATATTTCACATGTCATAAAAAAAATATTTTACAGTATTCACTCCCTAACTAAGCAGACTTGAGAACTTTCTCCCAATTCACTGAACAATAACTATTACGCAATCCCTACTTCACTCCCTGCTTAATAACGCTGATGTATTTTCTCTGAATGTCAATATAGAGTATCTCAATAAACTGGAACGCCTTCAAAACGTATGTATTCATTTCATCTTCAACCTCATAAAATTTGATCACTTCTCAACATTCCACAATCTTCTCAATTGACCTGTAATCCGAAAACGCCACAAAATTCATATTTTATCTCTACTTTATAATGTCATTTTCAATACTCACTCAACTCAATTCCAGAAATCTTTCTATCATACGGTTTCACTCAAATCATTCCACTCCGTCAGTCGATAGTCCTTCAGTGCCCATCTCAATTCAAAATACCGATAGCTTCCCATTCGAAGTGTACCTACATATCTTCAAAAGCAGCATTTCAGCAAAACCCAATTTAACTCTTCCTTACCCCATCCTTCTCCTTCTCGTCTCATTACCATGAAGCTTATTTTCTATTGAAATATTGTATTCCAGAAACATACATAAAGTGTTCAACTACATATATTATATGGTTGGTTGTAAGAAATTGCTAACTGGGAATAAACTCGCCTTTGTACAATGCAAAATGCGGTACAAATGCAAAAAGTTAAATATAATAAAAATATTAAAATATTTTTATTCTTCTTTTTCTTCCTTGCACTGTACCAACTCATTGCTAGCTAGGCTGTTGGGGTCAATTCTTCTCGTTCTCAGGCTGTATTTTCTTCGGTTATGGGTATTGCTTTCATCCAGGCCGTTTATTTGTAGAATTTTGGAGCATTGAGCCATCCAGGAGTTCTTTGTTTTTCCTCTGGATGAGTGTCGATGAAGCTCCATAGACGTTTTATGTGGCCATGCCATCTCAACTGTCGTTCCTCTAGCTTACTGTGTATGTCCGTGACACCCTGGCTGCCAGGAATACGTGAAATTTTATCATATATTTTAGTGTTACTCCTGCCAACCATTTAAGCATTCGCAGTTGTGCATAGTCCAGCAATAAATAAAATATCTATATTATTTTTCTAATATGTTGTATTAAAATAACATGCATTCGCAATATACGGATGTACGATATGTCTACACATAAAATGGTTCAATATCATTTTTCAACACCTAACAATTGTGCAGTAATGGCATATTAAATTAAAATAGGTAAATCAATACTTTGTTACACGTAGGCACATGGATTGTAATGTGAGACCTCCACATATTTATCATATCCGTATACTCCATGCGCTGACAGAGGCGCCCTGATACTTAAAATAGCAAAAGCTTCACAACATGCGACGGATATAAAAGTTATTTTTGCAAGTTAATAACAAGAAGATGATGGATTATGACCATGCGTTGATCGCAGATGGTACAGAGTTAATGAAGATAACACCGGATTTTTTACGCGTCTTGCAGTAGACGTTGTGTGATTTCATTTAGCCAAGTGGTGTATTCCTGCCAACTCAAGAAAAGTTGTTATGTTATGATAACACACAATTTATTAAGCACGTACCTATTATATACGAAAAAGATAAAATGTACTATTCTGCCCCACTAAACTAAGAGGAAATAAATCCATACATCATGAAAAATGTTTTTTTCGTGGTTTTGGATACTTGAAGTCATATTTTATATTTCTAATAAGCTTGTTTGCCGTATTTTCATCAAATTATTAAAATATAAGCATTTTTAATTTGCAGTGGTACTTATATTCATCTGGGGTATAAAACATATAGTTTTATGCAGTTTAAGGTTAAACTATATAAAATGCCCCAAATCATAATGAAATAACCTTTTTTATCTGTATTAATTCAATGTCTGTTGACTGATCGAAATAAATAAATTAATATTCATTAGAATGATAGAAATTGCCCCATTCACATTTCCTTGATTGACTCAGTAATGCATTTTAGCTTAGTGGGGCAGTATTGTAACCAGCTACTCCTTTGTGGTTATTTATTGTAAATTAAATTAAACACAAATCCTTATATCCTTATATAACCAACCGGTTTCGGAACTGTTCCTTATTTAGGGTAAATTACAAACTGAAAATTACAATGTATAATTGTAATTTTCAGTTTGTAATTTGTATTTTTGTGATTTTAACAATGTATAATTGTAATAATACGTGTTTCATATTTTGTTATGCTTAGTTTGTTTAGTTTGCCCTAAAGAATGAGTTGCGGTTCCGAAACCGGTTGTTGTTCCTAAAATATAATATTTTAAGCTTAGTAAATTTGTATTTTTATTTAGTTTAAGATAAAATATTCCCGGTGAGGACGTAATATCAAGCCTAAGTGTTTCGCTACAGTAATTGGGTCCCTTTGGCTTATTGTTATGCTAAAAATTAAAACAAAATAAATGAATTAAATAAAAATTGTCCAACATAGTAATAAGAATTACGCATAGGTACCAAATATATACTTATGAAAAATATTTATCTATTTTTTCCATAATTCATCTTAACAAAACAAAATTTTTGCATTATAAATTTATTCATATTTCAGTCGGACAAAAATTGTTAATTTCAATTAAGATTAATTTTAGAAATACGAAAAATGACTATTATTATTTTACAATAAAGCGTCATCAAAAGCTTTTTCTGTATCAGAACCATTGTAGCGAGTTGCACCCACACCAATTTGGTTTGAGGCTCGACTATCAACCGTGTATAGTTCCGCGGTTTTCCGCGAGATTGGACCATAGGTCCATTTACGTAATAAAATTTGATATATTAATAAAACCTTTTATATTCGGCTTATTTAAACCGATCACTAATGAAAATTAATTCGAAACAAATTATTTAAAGATGTCATTATTTTATAACTTTTTACAGGAACAATTTTTTCATTATTAATTCGTGATATAACTTATTATAGGTTGGTACTAGGTACAATATATACATTGCACTTTATCTTTTTCACTTACAAGAGTAGCGATTTTTAATAGATTTGTAATATTTATTTACGATTCTTATCATTAAGAAATTTGCACTACATGATAATTCAGGGGGTATTTCATGGTTTCATCGAAGTGTTCATATATCTTTTCAGATTTCAAGATAAAGGTTATATACGGAATATTCGCGAACTACACAACAGCAACTATTCTCAAACGAAAATTATTGTCAACCGAGTACATAGGTATACTGGTCTCCTCGAATCCATATAATCCAATTGATTCACAATGAAGCTGCTTAGTTATCTATGGTTTAAAATTAAAAATA
Organism: Agrypnia vestita; assembly: GCA_016648135.1. Taxonomy (NCBI): domain Eukaryota; kingdom Metazoa; phylum Arthropoda; class Insecta; order Trichoptera; family Phryganeidae; genus Agrypnia; species Agrypnia vestita. The sequence continues at coordinate 25,458 of JADDOH010024439.1, forward strand.
AAATATAATTTTTGTAGATTTTGAGTTTTCTATGAACCGAATAAGAAAGGGAGTAACGTGCTTATTGCGTTCCAGACGTGGTGTTAGAAAAAAATCTGACATTTTATAGATTTCAAGATGCAAGAACTTCTCCGTCTTACAGAAATTAAAAAAGAGTAAAACTTCAATTAATGTCTTATACATGCTAGTTAATTATTAAAACTTTTAATAAAGCTATCTTTCAACATCTGGTTGTATTTTGCATTTTTTTTCTGTTACTTCCTTCGATACATTTTTTCTTTACCACAGTCAACACCATCTTAGGGAATTTTTTTTAGCAGTTCTATTGACTATGCTACACACACGTCTACATTCTATGCTAAATTTTTCATTCTTAGTCTATGTGCTATCTCCACTTGGAAAAAATATAAAGAAACCCACAAATCGAACGTCATTTCTCCTATTCTTTGTATTTTCTCACTTATTCATATATATATTTTTTCAGACATTTAAGTATAAATTAAATACTATGTTTTAAACCACTTTATTGCAATATATTTGTCAACTACTTTCGATTGGACTCAACCTTCTTCAGGACAATTATAATATTGACTGAATAAAGAGGTTTAAAGCATAGTATTTTATTTATTCTTAAATGTCTTATAATGTCAAGCCACAGAGTGTTTTCTTGCTTTGAAAAGTTAATATTTTTTCAATCCCCTCACATAAATTGTTACTATGTGTAAAATAAACGCCAGTGCTTTAAAAATAGAACTTTCTTGGAAGTCTCCTGAAAAGAGTTATGAAATTCTTACTTAATCACTAGACGAGTGTCATATCACTATATAAAACAATTTATTAATTTTTATGTCAGCCAGTCCAGGTCGTAAGCCCTGTGGACACACAATAAATACCCGCCCATACAGGCTTCCCCAAATATAAATAGATTCGTCTCTGTGAGAAATCTATAATTCATCTTAGTTAATTTATAAATTATTTTACTAATAGAGAATCGGTAGGGTCTGTGAGGGCCAGCGAAAGATTTAGTTTATTATACAATTTGTAAAAGCTTACTTAATTAATTATATTAAGCATTATTTATATGAAACATTTTTCATTATTGATGAATTAAGCATTTACGTTGAGAGTATTATTGATGGTGATCATTAAATCATATTAACCTTATTACCTCTATGTGAGTTTAATAATTGATGTTTCCCTCACCACACACAAGAATCATAATAAAAAATGTTAACATTTTCTAGGTATCATTGTAATAAAATATTATATATATTAATAATAAAATAAAATAAAATCTTTTACGTTTTTTTCAATTCTTTATATTTGAGTGAAATAGAATCTCTCATTTTATTTTAATAGAAACCTTTCTCAATTAAAATGAAATCATTTCACGATTAACAGAATACCATTTATTATATTTAGTTTCAGTTCAAAACAGAAAAATGTATCTATCCGTAATAAATAAGCCAAAGTACACAGACATCCCGGGATCACTATCCGCAGCAGCTTATGTAAGCATCATCCACGGGATGACTATACAAACAAAATGGACGATCCCGGGATATAGTGTCTTCATCATTGATATTTCCGGACCATTAACTGCCTTTATGGGGGCCATGCGAGCTCCGCCATGGGCCAAATCGCTTCCAAAAGAATGGAGAACAATGGGTTTCCTTTTGGGGGAATTCTCCACCCTCGCTTCCCACCCCCGCGTACCGCGCCATACCCGGGAAATATTTTCGCCACGTCGAAGTTCACCGTCGCCCGGAAACATCGGGATAGTCGGCATAAATGAATATTTAAGGCTCGCAGAAAGCGAATAAGATGAACATCGTAGTATTTCTAAATCGGTTAATGTTATTCCTGAACAATAAAACTGTTTCGATAAGAGGGAAAAAATATCATATTTGTTGTGTGAAAGTTTGTCAGTAAAATTATGATAAAATTATCTTTCGATGATTATTTTGAATAGGATTGTTGTTCCCTTGTATTCAACCAAACAAAAAAAATACCACGAGGGAAACAAGCTAGACCATAATTATTTTCCTTATTACTTTATCGTAAAAATCCATCAGTTTCCGCATGTTTTTCAATGTAGCCCAGCTATACCGCGCAATTATTCCCAATTGTAACTTTTTTTGTGTGCACACTGTATAATTTGGGCCATTGTATATATATTTTTGAGTACTTAAAATAATCAACGATAAACGTTCGTATTGTAGTTTGGGTAAATTTTGTTAACTGATTTTGGTCTCGATACAATCAGTTCGTGGCATTCGCGTTCACGATTTATTTATTACGAAATACAAAATTAATTCCCAGCATCGTTTATGGCAATAAATTATTTTTGATAATAGGAACACTTATGTGTCCGGGTGATCGCTGATCACAGTTATTCTATGCTTTATGCAGTCAATTGTTTAACAATAAAGTAACATGACATGTAAATAATTTCTAGTTTGACATACGACCCAGTGAGTAAATAATAAAAGTACGTTTGAGCTATTACAATAATGTGAATATGTTGCGGTTAAAGTATACAAATCAGCCATTTCATTTGAATAGGTTTTTATTTATTACATATAATAATATATTTTTCTAATTTATATTATATTTAGAGGAAACTTACAGAGTTATATCGAATAGAAGAAAAATAATTATTGCAGTAACCTTAGACAAAACTTAACTAAATGAATAGTGGTTGACAAAGTCAACGTTTACTCGAATCAAACTTTTGCCACGAATTTGTGTATTTGCTATCAACTATACTTATCAGTGATGAAAGTGGATACAAAGCGGAAATAAATACCGCCAAAGAACGCTATTATACTTTTAATTCCAATTTTTAAAATCTACTTATTATTATTATTGTGCAATCGGACGTTGGCTATCATTTTGGCTATCACAACTTTATTTACTGCGGCCTGGAATAGCTCTGCAGTAGACTGACCAAAGCACTGCCATGTCATGATGTTTCCCTTCTTCCAGAGTCCCGATTTCCAGAAATATGAAGACTTTTCTGAAATTTCATCACGTATCCAAGATTTAGAAATTTTCATATTTTTACTGTATAACTTTTATTGTATTTCGGTATATTAAATTACTGTAAGTTTAGTGTTATGTTATATGTTTTAATTTGTCTTTATTGTTGTTATAATTTACAAAGAAAGGGAGTATAATAAAAATTTGGTTTTTATGGGTTACTTTTTTACTAATAATGTCACCAAAAAAATTAACCTTCATTCAGAAGAAAAAATATTCGTCAAAAAATTCATTTTATTTCCTTTTCTGTTATTCGTTCAAATAACTAGATACTTTATTAAATGACACATTTCACTATTTTTACGCTAACATCGACAAATATTTTCCGTGTATGAAATACTTAATAAGAAAAAATAGGGATGTTTCACATCACGCACGCGTCGGTTATATTTTATATGCTTTGTTAGCCCGTAAAGGCGGACGATGTCATATTCGTAAATAAATACAACATGATTTATGACAAATATAATGACCGTGATGAGTACATAATAGCAAAAAACCTAATGGATGTCGTTCTAAGAGTAAATAAAAATATTAAATGACACGCTTAAAACGTTCATTATAAAAAATGACGAATGCGTCAGAATATTTGGGCTGATTAATTATTTTTTAAGTTAGTATAAATAAAATTAAAGCCATCTCAATAATGTTAGGCTATATACGTTCATACACACATTATTATCTAATACTAATAATCCTCATGACATTAAAGATATCATTATTGTTATAAATGTTAATAATAATATTTATTTATTTATTTTTATGCAAATGGTAGGTACCCATTGAAAACAATGAAACCTGAATTCAACGAAACCTGCGGTTTAAACTAAATTTGTGTTTGTCATGTGACGTTATACCCGAGGAAATTTGAAAGAACTAGTTATTGCATTGATTACTTTTTAGTTATACATTTATTAGTCACAACAAAACAAAATATTTAGAAATCAATCTAAAATATTGGTAAAAAAATATTTTTTACATTAAAATTTATCACAATATGAACAAACTCAGAGTTCCGTTAATCCAAATGACCTAATATGTGGGGTATAAAAGTAAACATAGCAATATCCAAAAAATCTAAAAAATGTTTTGAATGCAGTTACCGAGATTACTAATTTAAAATGTACTGAATTCTAGATTTTATGCATCTATCCTCTCCAAAATCATGTTGCCTATAAATTCATAGGATATGTTTCCTATAGAATCTCGAATTCAGTACATAATAAATTAGTAATCCTCGATGACCGCTTTCAATTTCTTTTGGATATTGCTGCCTTTGCCTGTATACCTCAATTTTGTGTAGTTTTTCACCAAATGCCAATTAAAATTTAACTTCCACAACTTACAATAAAATTATCGCATAATCGTATTCGTGTTAGTGTATCTGGTTACGGTGAAAATATAGTATTGAATAAAATAAATATTGATATTATATTACGTCGTTTATCTCATTTCCACTGCATCCAGTATTTATATTTTGTCAATTTCAGGCAATGATAGTCACGCTTCGTATGATAGATATTATAATGGCAACAATTGCATTCAGAGCATCATTTACTTTATTTCGCGCAGTCACCCTACCCTGCCTCTGCCATCTTGTAAACACAATTTCAAGACTATCCGACATTTCACTTCACAAGACTATCCGACATTTACGTCAAATGAATACGTGATAAGGTACTGGTAACCATTTAGGTAGATAATAAATTACTGTTCATGCGTAATAAAATAATGTTGAGAAGTTTATTAAATTTCAAAAAGAAATAGACATAATGTATTTAATTTTTCTAGACGTGTCTACATGCAAATGAAAAATAATTATAAGCTTTGAAATATAGTTTTCGTACCTGCTGTACACCTGTGGTATTAAAACTTTCTAGCGTGTGACATTTTGTATAAAGATTTGCATACACACTTTTACGTTTATTTCGTATTAAATTTAACATAAGTGTTAATGTATTTATGTAATTTGTTTTTTAGAAATATGTTATTGGAAAAAATAATGTTTTTTCTATCCAATTAGTAACTAACGTCTATCATTTGTCAATCATTGGATATTAAATTATTGAATAACAACCGACTCCTGTTAACATTCCTCAATGTGTTTTTAGGAAATCAAATTAATATTTTATATGAAGTTTTTTTAACGTATTATGTTTCCTGTCACCATTAAAAGAATCCGATTGCGTAATTGATTTAAAAACTATTTTTTAGTAATAACCCCTCTTTGTTTTGAGTGTATATAAAATAAAATGATAAAATTTAAAGCAATAAGTTATTCAAAGATTCTCTAGAAGAAAATTAGTCATATTAGATTATTTTAAAGTTATTAGATTTATATTTTTGATGTATTTAATTAAAGTTAAATTTTTTGGCAAATTTTTATTTTATAATGAACATAAGTGATCTGATAAAAAAATTAATTAATTAAATTAGGTATAAACCAACATTTTCAGAATACACTGAAATCGCATTTTTTTAAATTTCCTTTTAGCTATAAAGGCAATGAAAGTTTTGATAATTATTACTTTAAATTTTATAAATATGATATATTTTCTTTTAGCCATTTAGAGCGACATAAAAATATCTAGGTAAGTACGTTTATTATTTATAATTTTTAAACACATACATGGTGAACTAGGTATAGCACACTTACCGTACTGACACTGGATTAAATTCAATAGTATTATTATTATTATTATTTATTTACAGATAATAATTAAAATTAAATATTAAATAACATAAAATAATTTGACAATTATAGACAGGGGTGTTGTGGTTGTAACAGTTTATTTTTAATTAGTTGGTTGTGTAAAAGTTGAACTCGGGTATAAATTTATAACCACATTACTTTTATTAACTATTCTCCTCTTCTCTCAATATTCCGTTACAGCCATAACCACCCTTACAACAGTAACTTCAGCTCATTTTTTCATTACCTAACCATTATTTATTTTAGAACTCAATTATTTAAATTTGAACAGAATCATTGTTAAAAAAAATTATTTAAAAAGTAGTGAGTTTGATGCTTCGCCTCTTTATGAGAGATTTTGATTATCACAATCTATAAACTACTAGTGAAAAAAAATTAAAAACTCAAGTAGAGATAACATAGTTTATAAAATAAAATATTTTTAATCATCTATCTTAATGATTCTATACAATGTAAGCACCAAATTCATCAATAATATTCAATAATCGTTCTTTGTGTAACTAGTAACGTGTTCATTACGTTTTCGTACGCTCCTTCCCACTCAATAATTGATTGTTTGTTAATATCTAATTTTATTTTTATTATTTAAGAAATACTTTTACGATTTGCAGTTAGATCAATTTTACTGCCAAAAGATCGATTTTAAATTTAATACGGTTTGCTACTTTTTTCACTGTGCTATCTAGCTCGACAGTTGTGAATTAAATTATTTCATCCGAGCCTCCCTTCGTAGACTTTGCAAATGACAAGTTTGGTCATACTTTCCGATTCTAAGACCATTTCTTCCGCCACCTAAATCGCCATACTCCGTTGTCTACTGCAGTTATCCAGCGAATATTAAGGCGCTATAGGTGGTACCGCATTTTATTTCAAGGTATTTAGCCTGCGATCTGCAAAAATGAAATTATTTATTTCATATTTAATAATGTGAACCTTTAAGATATAGGGTATCTATTATAACTAGTTAGTTACTCAATAGCCGTTCGCCCGTGGAAAATCACGGGACATAATAATTGTAGAATTTTGAATAGAAAACCATTTGTTTTTTATAAACCTAAACCCAAATCATAAGTTAGTCCTGTTTTAATAGCACAAGCGTTTAGCTTAGTTTGAAAATATATATTAAAAAAAAAACAAAAAAATATGTAAATATATATATAAAAATGTCAAAACTGCCTGAGCTGTTGCGTGTTTCATTCATATTTCATTTTTAAATAAGTATTGATCTTTTTTTCTGTCTCAGATACACGTGCACTGGAAAATGTTGCATTTCAGTCACGGTGTTCAAAAATTTTCCATCTGTCAAAAAAATACAAATAATTGATCACTTATTTGTAAAAAATCACCAAATTTCTACCTAAATTACTGGGTGATGTAACCTTTTAATGTTAAAATCTTCTTCTTAATACATTTTATCATTCTTTCACATCATTATGGTCAACTTTCCTTGTACAAAAATATCAAGATTCTCTGTTCTATACGGTATCCTGGCATTTATTGACGTCCATCATCTTCTTGGTGTTTAACCACCAGATTGCTTGAGGTCTTGACGTAGCTTTGACGAAATGATTATTTGGTCTCCTCATTACTTCTCAGTCTAGCTTTTTCCATCTTTTCTGTGATTGGCGGAAATTTGAAGGTCGTAGAGCTGTTTTATATAAGTACCTGACAATATTGTTATTACTATTATAAACTTGTGTATCGGACAAAACTTTTAAATATGAATATTTACCATTACCTTCGAAAAAATTTTTTTATTAATTCATTATTAAAATAAAAATACACAGCAACATTAATATTTGATGTGACACGTCAAAGAAAATAAAAAGTTTTATTTTTATTTAATGCCTGAATATGATTATGTTTATTTTAGTTTATGCACGAATATTTTTATGCTGTTGAAGTAAGAAATGACGAGTATGATGTAAGAAATTGCGATGTTGTTATTTCAAAGATCTCTAAATTTTCAACGTCGTAACTTATTTCATTTTCAGTATAGTACAGTACAGTAAAATATTTTTCTATTGCATCTTATGAATGTGTTAGAACACAAAAATGTGTCGTATTTATATCAACAATTGAAGGAGTCGTACCGCTTAGCGCAGAGCGGTAGATTCCAAATAAATATGATGAAATTTTTAATATAATTAATTAATAAGAATATACTTTTTTTACATCACTAATTTGTTGAAAATATTAACATACTTCATCAAAATACGTAGGCGCTGAAATATGTGACTGTTTTCAACAAATCAGAAGGGTATAAATATATTTTCTTGTATCATCATATAAATAATTATTATACATTTCGAATCTAGCTTATTTACGAATTATAATTAATGGATTAAGTGTATTTAGGGCAATAATGAAAATAATAAAATTTTCGAAGTCTTTATTTGTTTTAAATGATATGCCGGACTGGTTGACTCATGTGAAAACAGCGCAAGACAGGACAATACGGAAGCACCTTGTCGAGTTTTTTAGCCCCCGACCCCACTAGGACAAGGGTATGAAAATGATGATTATATAAAATTTACGTGCGGTAAAATGTATAATTTTTATATTAAACTACTTACGTAAGTATATAAAAATAAAATTATGTTTAGGTAAATAAAACTAAAACAATACATTACTAGGTTCTAAAACCAAAAATAAAGTATGCCTACCCAGCATACAATAATGCAAAATATCCCAATATTTTTGTGACTAAAGCCTTTGGTGTTTATTCAAGCGAATTTAGCAGAGACTGAGTTTTCAAAATGTAAAGAAAATTGTTTACGGGTCATTAAAGCCTGCGAATGGAGGTCTTTTGTATGCTAGGATTATATTATGTACCTAAGTTATATATTACAAAGGTACTTGCTAGACGTAGAGGGAGAAAGACAAATGCTGAACTGGAAATCATTTCTTGAATTTCAAAAAAAGAGATATTATTTCCTTTTTTTTAAATATTTTTTTTTATTCAATAGATATATTTTTTTACATTAAAGATATTGGCAGTATTTACAATGTTATTTTTCTTCTACATGAGTAACATAAGAGGAGTATCATTATATTTTAAATATATTAATTAGTAAGATTAACATGGTACTATGTACCTAAGAGGAAAAAAATAACTAATATACGTTAATCATAATGCAATTATATGAGAACAGTAAAATAAACTAATAATAACCAAACAATTTAAATATGAATATAGTAAAGAGAAAAGTAATGGAAAAGTTTAAGCAAAGATAATAACAGTGTGCGGTATAAATAATATTAAATTTAAAACTTATATTATTAAAAAAATATTCTAAAGAATTATATAATAAAATATATACACAATTAATTAACAAGTAAGTAGATTACATAAATAATAAAATAAAATATTCATTAATTCTGAGGGTATTTTTTAAAATATTTTTATAATTTTTTTCAATCCTCATTTTAACGGGTAATTCGTTAAACCATTTCATCACCCTACATTACTATACATATTTCATAAAATTATAGGTTTATTGCTGTTACTTATGAAAACTGGGTTAAGTTTCAATGTGAGTAGCCACCTTACGGCTCAATATTTGTTATGATATATACTCTAGGTTTGTTCTGGCCATTTTTTTATTTTTCTATGTTCTGCTTCACTCTGCAGATGAACTGCTGATAATTTGGCGGAATTTGACAAGATTCACTGCGTTTCTGGTGAATTTTTGATGTGACCTGTTGGTGGCCATCTGAAATGCTTCAGTATACTGGCAGGCTAAATACATCAGGAAGCCGTCAGAGATACTGCAGTTTGACATGTACCCCCAAAAAAACCCTGAAGAAGAGAAATGCGTAAAATTACTAATAATTAACATGAAAGAATATTTTTACCACTATAAATATAGCGGTTATTAGAAAAAATATAATGAGATTATTATGATAATGAGATTATGAAAATTATTTCTAGAAATCGATGTAACGTAATAAATAGTTGATATGTGGGGTATAAAAGTAAACGCACAAATATCAAAAAATTAAAAAAAAAACGTTTGATTGATTCACCAAGGATTAGCTATGTAAAAAAATGAATTCTAGATTCTATATATCCATATTCAAAAAAAAAAATGATTGTACATTTGTGTACATCTACTTCTTTTATATGGTTAATTACACCAACATGTTTCAGGTTTTTCTGAAACATGTTGGTGTAATTAATCAAATAAAAGAAGTAGATATATACAAATAATACAATCAATATTTTTTTTAAATGTCAATCTACAATGTTGCTGAATCCTCGATGACTGAATTTAAATTATTTTGGAAATTGCTGCTTTTGCTTTTATACCCTACATATTATGTATTCCTTCAAGAGGCGTCATTTTAAACATTTAAGAAAATCACCAACAAAAATATTACTCTTAAGGTCTCGAAAAATAAGACGGCCTCCGCAGACGGATTCGTCAGCGGTCCGCTAGATGGCGGTAGTGTGTGTGGTGTGCGCTGGTTTAGCTCTACGTGATTTTTGAAGGAAAATCAGTAATCCCGAAATTGATGGCACTGTTTTCAATTAACATTTCATATATGGCTACATAATCGAATAAATTTAAAAAATGAAACATCTCGGCGACACTCGGCAGGATTTGCATAAAAATGTTTATTTTCCGTGGTGTTTTAATTTATGTGATTTATTCACACAAAATACATCTTTGGCTATGAGGCGGATTTGAAGTTAGAACGAGGTACCAACACATAATTAAATGCACGAAGAGGCAGAAGCTTGAGTACCTTATATAAGACATACAATCAATAACAGAAAGTTGAGTACTTTATTTAAACCGTAGGTATTTTGTAATTGTTTGGACCTAGAAGATGAGTTTGTGTATTTGGGAAGCATGTTCTACACAATAGGCAAGGCTGAAAAAGAAAAGGGGGTGACTGCAGGATAAACGGTGCTTTTAATGCAATAATTTATAATAGAAATATGTCTACCGATACATGACTAGCGGTACATAACGGGACTCTGGTACCAACACTGATGTACGGAAGTGAAGCCTAGAATTGGCAGAAGAGAAACGAAAGTAGACTGAATGCGGTAAAGATGAGATCACTTATACGTATGTGTTTAGAAAATCCATTTTTATAGAGTAAAAAATGAAGCTGTTAGGAAAAAAGTAAAGTATAGTAAAGTATAACTTAGTATAGTTGATAGAATGAAAAGCAGGACCTACAGAGTCTAATAAGCAGGATGTACGATGTATGCAAGGAAATTGAACCAACACTGATGTACGGAAGTGAAGCCTGGAGCTGGGAGAAAAGGAAAGAAAGTAGATTGAATGCAGTAGAGATGAAATACCTCAGACGTATGCGTGGCAAATCAATTTATGACAGAGTAAAGAATGCAGATATTAGGAATGAATGTATGGCTAATCTTAGCATAATTAATAGAATTGAAAAGGGTAGCTCAGATGGTTTGGGCATGTTGAGCGAATGAATGAGGAAAAAATGGTAAGAAAGATATATAATGCAAATGTCAACACTTTCTGACGCCGTTAATGGCGGGGAAAACGTGCCGCGGAAAACGTGCCATGACCAGATTAACCAGATACTGGAAGATGGTCCCGTTAGAAGCCTCAACAACCGGCGAGCTTGCGTGCGAAGATGTATGAATGTTGATGAGGCGAGAGATATATGTCAGGGCAGAAGAATGTGGCGCTCTATTATCTCTGTCTATCCCCACGGAGAAACGGCGTGATGGTAAGTAAGTAAGTAAAAAAGGGTCGCTCAGGTGGTTTTGACATGTTGAGCGAATAAATTAGGAAGAAATGGTAAGAAAAATGTATGACGCAAATGTTGACGGCACCAGAAAGAGAGGACGACCGCGGAAGACGTGGCAGGACCATATCAACTAGATACTGAAGGATGGTCCTGTTAGGAGCCTCAACAAGCTTGTATTTGAGGGTATATGAATGTGGACAAGGCGATAGTTGTGTGTCAATGCAGAGGAGGGTGGCGCTCTATCCTCTCTGCCTACCCCCGTGGAGAAATGTGGTAATAATACGTAAGTAAATAACTATTTCAGAGGGTCAAGTACTTAATAAAAGTCGTATAATTAACTGTAGAAAGTTAAGTACCTTGTATGTCTAAGATGTATAAATCATGGCGGAATGTCAAGGATCATATTAAAAAGTGGAGTAAGTACAAAAAAAGTATTTACAAAAAGGCAAGACCTTAAAATTTTTTTAGCGAAGGATTTTATTTTGAATTCTTAAAATGGTTACAACACTGTTTTAATTGAAGTTAGAAAGTTTAATTTTAATTTATATAAAATAAGTTTGTAAGAAATTTGTAGAAAGTTTAAATTTAAAAGAACAAATATAGTAAATGTTTTTTCATACTAGTTCATTCAGAATAAGTTTTTATAAGTAAATATTCTATACACAACGATAATTTTTGGATCGACCATTTTAAATATTTTTCTTGTTTACTTTTGTAAGGAATTTGTAATTGTTGGTATTTATAATATTTATATAATAAACATATATGCTGACTGTGTTTTGTTCGTTGTTGAAAATATTATATGTTTTTAAAATTTTGTTTAATATTTTTTTGTGTTCTATTACAAAGTATTTATTACCTATCAAACGTCAATGGGGTTAAATGAATTTATAATCAAGTAATACACATACTACTCGAATATATAAACGTATTTTTTATTGATGGTTGTTTTTAAAAATAAACTGCAGGGCTTCCTTAATTATTTTCTAAATTGTATATGTTTTGGAATCAAAAAGCTAGTCTGTACATAATTAACATAGTAATTAATATATAGTTAAAATGATTTCCATTATTCATTAACCGTTTTGAGGTGCAGGTGTGTTTCTCCAGATTCCTAATTGTTATCTTCACACTTTAAATAATGATATAACGCACATATAAAATAGATTTTTCATTAATTTCGTATCCATATAATACGTATTTTATTATTTTCTAATGCTTATGTTGTTGCGAAATTAGATATAACATGTCGTCAATCAACATAGGAATTATCCTTAATCTCTATCTGCCTTGGTAGCCAAATCCATTTGCAATCGAATTTATTTCTGTTTAATGTTAATTACGTATTAATTAATTTACGTGCAGTAAGGACAGCACGGGAATTCGGCACCACCGCAGGATATAAATCCGACATTTTATTGTTATGAGGTCTCAAATTAATTTTGTCCACTTTTATTACGTAATTATGTATTTTTTCATCTGTAAGAAATAGGCAAATAATTAAAATACCCTAGAAATTCTAAGAATTGTCAGGACGTCTTGTTACAACACTTTGTTTAAATTTTTCCATAATGAACTCTCTCACGCTTGTCAAGAAAATATTAATCAAATCTTTTATTAGGGGAACGCGAAATGTAAGTACCTAATAATTTATTCTAACACACTTAATTTAAAATTGCACCGGTAGATAGCACCCCTGTGGGTGCCTACTTTCAATTTATTTGAATTTAAATTGTAGGCTATAACACCAATAGAATTAGTACATTTTAAGTACATATTTATATAATTTTATAAATATTTTAATAAGGTAATTCAATACCTACCTAATGAATTTATAAACCTCTTCTTAAAAAACAATATTGTTTTCTTTTTTCATAAACAGCAAAATGTTTCTGTGGTGACATTATTAATATAATTAATAAAATTTTAACTAGGTACCTACTTAGTTTTCACCACTTATCAAATTGATTTTTAAAGCAGTCTATTACTATTTTGTTTATATACTATATTAGCTAATCATGTGCACTTATAGCTTAAGAATTAAGTAAATATATTTTTTAATATTCCTTAAAAATATTTTTACTAATTATAATATTGTTTTTGTTTGAAAAAAAACGTTGAGTTTTGCATTTTTTTAATATTAAAATACCTTTATATTTAAATCACATAATTATGAACCGTTCACGAAGTTGAATAAAATATTTTAAATTGATAAAAATAAGTTGATTCAATTAAATCAATTGATTCGACAACATTGTAGATTGACGTTTTTAAAAAATATTGATTGTAGGTATTATTTGTATATATCTACTTATATTATTTAATTAATTACACCAACATGTTTCGGAAATACCTTTCCATTGTCAGGGTGTTTTATTTTGGGTGAAAAATTATTTTTAAATATTATTACTGAAGTTTTTGATTACTCGCAATTATTGGAAAAAAATTAAGAATTGGGCTAGTAGTGAAATTTAATTGATTATTAATATTATTTTGTATACTATTACATGCTTTACTAATTTTTAATGATTCTAAATTATTCAATTTCTGAACAAAATTATTTATGTGTAAAATAGAAAGTCCTAAATTTTGATCAAAACCGTGATTATTTTCTAATAAATGATTTGCGAATTCTCATTCAAATCAAATAATATAAGTAGATATATACAAATAATACAATCAATATATTTAAAAAACAAGATAATATACAAACATAAACATTAAACATAAAACATCTTCTGAGACGACAGCCTATATTTGATGCAGGAACGTGCACACAGTACTTTGAAATAAGCTGTATCTTGCAATTATTATAATAGTTTTCAAATTTTCATGTAGGTACTGTAGGTACATACATATCTGGGATATAAATTGAAAAAAATAAAAAAATGTTTCAAAAAAGCTGTCACCGAGGATAACTGATTTAAAATGTAATGAATTCCATATTTTATGTATCCATCCCTTCCAAAATCATGTTCCTTATAAATTTATATGTTATGTTTACTATAAAATCTAGAATTTAGTACATTATAAATTAGTAATCCATCAAATTCATAAATTAGTAATAACGCATGCATGACAGCTTTCAATTTTTTTTGGATTTTGTTGCCTATGCTTCATACCCTCATGCCTTGATATTTTATGAAATATTTTTTTCCAAAATATGTGTTGAAATATGCTTCATTGTAAGTACTAACTGCACGTGCCTGGTGGGTATACAGGTTATACTACTACTACTATGATGTATATCATCTACAACTGATTTATTTGATACAATTTTATTTTATCACAATTATTGGACCCAATGATAACAGTCAATTTTCCGTTAAAATTATACAAAAATAAATTTATCGTAATCACTTCTGTAAACACTTATGATAAGTCTACAATAATTTGTATTTTTTTTTACTTTATCATGCAGAAAATCAAATCCAACACTGTATTTTCTTAAAACTGATATCTTTATATTAGTTTTTTGAGTGATTCATTTATTGTTTAAAGAAATGTTAAAATGAATTTTTAGTTAGAACACTTCACATACAAGTTACTTTTCGTTGTATACTATTATATAAATTTCGAGGTAGGTATTTATAAAATAATCAATTTATCAATATTCCAGTATTTATTGACTACGATTAATCATAGATTCATGTGTAGAGATATGAACATCTTTACGGTTGGATCTTCAACTTGGAAATTGAATAACTGGTTTGGTAAAGAGAAAACTACTTTTTAATCGATATATATTATAAAAAGATTAATTGCTTTTGTAGTTCAAGGATAGCCCAGTAGACTGGCCCTTTCTGAAGTTAAAGGAAAGAGAAAGTGGGTATTTAAAATACGTAAGTGTCTTAAATATATCTACCGAAATTTAATGTAAAATGACAGGGGTTTTCAATGCTTTTTGTAAAAACATATTCTAATTCATAAATGGAAAGTTGTGTCAGATGAAACAAAAAAAGTGAATTATGCTCAAAAATCTATATTAATCAGAGTAAATTTACATTTCTATTAAATTAATAATAAGTTTTTTCGCACCTACTTGTGTATTCGGAACATATCTCAAAGGTATTCAAAATATATAATTTTTCTATGTTATTTATCGAATAAAAGTTCCAAGATATACCGTAGCCAATCTCTAGAACGGTTATAATATGGAATATGAATTAGAGATCACATCTTACAGATATAAAATACATTAGGTTGCAGCTATAGACCGTGACTACGTGAATTCAGACAAAATTGGATATCGTGTGAATCGAAATTTAAAATTTTATTACTCCGCCATCTCCTCTATCATAATCTAAGGCTTCGCCGAAATATATGAGAATTTAAATCACCTGATTAACTCCGCGTGTTAAAGCCTTCGCCCTGAAGGCTCTTCACGAGGCGATGTGAAACCTTTATTGAATGTGGTGGACTCTGCTAGACACCCGATACACAAATATGTAGGTACAAACAATGAGTGAAGACTGGGGAATTTATTCACGCCCTTGTCGTTGGCGTTGGTGTAAATTTGCGACAGTCAATGATACAAGGAATTGAGTATCAAACATAATAATTTCATCGTCTATCCGTCTGTCCGTCCGTCTGTCTGTCTATCTGTCCGACCGTAACTTCATGTAACGTCCATAATTTCGTTCGAATTCACGGCTAAAAAAACAAATAAAACGGCTGGAGACAGGCTTGAATCCCGGGCCAGCAAACCGTAACCGGCCGCTTAACGCGGCGGTAATATAGAAAAGAAACATGTATATACCCACCTATCTATATTAAAAATATACTATAAATACTAGGGCTTATCAAAGATGCGAACCAATGCTCCGTCATTTTTGACGGGTTACAGTACATATACAATGTTACATGAACAAATTATTCTGATATATGAATTTATTGTAAAAAATGGCTAAAAACAAACAAAAAACAAACTGTTATGCATGATTTTTATTAAATAATTGTACGTTTACTTAAATTGCCAAGTTTGCTGTTGATCAATGTTCTTTCAAATATTTGGATCACTGTTGAAAAAATTGTAAAATTTTGAGGACAATGCTAAAATCGTAAACATTAATAACCTGGCAGGACTATAATTTGCCTTGATCATTTTTTTTTCAACATATCTGACTTACTTTTTATGTAAGTCAGAGATATTGAAAAAATGAAAACATTGATATTGCATAACTCCGTAACTATTGATATTAGGTTTTGGCTTCTTGAACATTTTCGACTTATAATTAAAGCACGAATATAGTCCTTTGAGGTTATTAAGGTTTTCCAAAAACCCTGTATACAAGGCATCAACAAGAACAGCGGCCTTCAGTCGTACCAAAATGGTAATGACACTGGCTTCTCACACTAAGGGTTCCAGGTTCGATTCTGGGTGTTTTGTGATTTACAAGTCTATATTATTGATCCTACGAAAAGTTTTAAAGGATTGCTGAAAAAAAAACATAAAAACATATAAACCCATATGGTAAAGTGGCGTATTAAAGGAGCTTTAAGGATGCGGTGGCACGTGGCGTTAGGACATTTTGCCACTAGTGATGAAATTTGCTTTCAAAGCAAGCAGTTACTATTTAATAAGAGCTTAAATTTATGTGCTATGTTGTCTAATCATGTGCACTTACAGCTTAAAATAAAAAATCTCAATATATTTTTTTTGAAAATTCCTACAAATTAAAAAAATAACTAACTAACTAATCATCACGCCGTTTCTTCGCAGGGGTAGGCAGAGAGGATTGAACGCCACATTCTTCTATCCTAGCACACCACTTTTGCTTCGGCCACATTCATACATCTTCTCATACAAGTTCTACGGTTATTGCGGCTTTTAACGGGGCCATCATCAAACACTTGTTGTATCTGATCGTGCCAGGTCTTTCGCGGACACCCTCTATTTCTGTTGCCTTCAACACTCGCCTCATATATTTTCTTAACCATCCTTTCCTCGTTCATACGTTCCACATGACCAAACCATCTCAGCATTCCTTTCTTTATTCTATCTACCACACTACAGCCAGCATTGCATTCACTTCTAATTTGTTAAAAAAAATAGCAAATTTAATTAACCCTTCCAGTCAGACCAGAACTTCAGGCAGGATATTTCAAATATTCTAATGACGTAATTGTACATTTTTTAAATTATTCATTTCAAAAAGTTCATACTGCCATGCGAGAAAATCAATAAGCGTTGGTAATATTGGTAAGATGGCAAGATAATCTGCTTGAGTTGAAGAACTTCACTGATTTAAAAGCAACTATAGGTACATAACACTGCATAAAGGAATATCTGAATATCTACAATTTGAATACTAATAGTTATTCAATCGATTGACATGAAGGTTTCTTCGAATAACCACGCCTTTTTGTAATAGCCAAGAAACCCGCAAACCTTATAGGTACTATACACTCGAAAAAATTAAAAGCGTTTTGGCACTTGGTAAAACGAGTCAAAATGTTTTTTAATGAAATGAATCCAAACATTTTAATAGACTGCCTCTTTGTACGACTGGTGGTTAATTTACCAGCCGCAATTTTGTCGAATGGGTTAAGGGTTGGGCAATATCGCTGGGAAGGTTTAACGACGTGTCAGAATACCACTTAAGTACTATCGCTATTTGCTCTGCCTTCACTGTGATGTATTATTTCTCAAGTGCTGATACAGCCTCAGATACAGAATGGATGCTACACGAAGTATTTAAACACTGTTTCTTACATTTCAAGGCAATGTAAACAATTCCAAGTTTGTAGTAGAAAGGCACCAAAAAATATCGTTTGCCCTACAGATGATCTATGAACAAATGACATCTTTTTATCCTTGTTCAAAAACTGTCAGGGTTACTTTCTAAGCGTGGTTCGATTAACTCTGAGAAAACGATATCGATTTTCAAAGAACATTTAATGCTTACGTAGACGTTTTGGTTATTTTACAATTTGAGAGGTTTGTTAAACGACGCAGAAATGTTTCGCTATCCAATAAAAAAATAATAGTTAAATACTTGGAAATACGAATGGCAGTTTTAGTTGCATTAATCGATAATTGCGTAAGAATATTAGCTAAAATATTTTTAATTAATAGATGAAATTGAATACCTAATTAGTATCCTAATAATGTAATTTGATAGTGATTGTTATTCTAATATTTTTTTAATTATGGAGATTTTGCTCAAGATGAATCCTAATGCTCAAGTACTTTGTTTTAAGTTGTATATATACTATAAAATGTTTAGTTAATTTTGTTTTTAACCACATGAGTTTATTTATTTAACCAACCAGTTTTGGAAAAAAATCATTCCCATCATTAGGGTTATAGAAATTGATCCTAAGTATTGTGTAATTATCTGTTGTTTCGAAATTTTAATTTTAATTGAGTTTATAAATATGAAAATTAGTATGATGAAAGATATGGGAAAATGACCATATTGATCTAAAATATAAGTTTAAATTTAGTTGGTTATTTTTATTTATATAACTCATATTATGGTTAAAATTATTTTATGGCAGGCAAATTAATTGTAAATTGGTCAAAAAAGTTATATTTTTTGTAATAATCAAGAAATTAATGATCACATAAATTTTTTTATTTTATATAAAAATATATTTGATAGAATCAATAATTTGCCTTTTTGTATAGTATTATTGAAAAGAAACATTTATATCCCAGCTATCTAATGTTTTATTCCAGTAACATTATGGAGTATAAATAATTATTGAATAATAGATCCTCATCCTCTTATAGCCTCAACTAGGCACCTCCAGGTGTCCAAGTCCTTCGCTGTTTCAGTATGAAGAATAGATATCAATGTGAGGGGTTAACACACCCTAGGAGGGAAAAATTTAGATAGAATATGTATAATTTTTAAGAAGAGATAATTTTTTTTTATATATTCTATTATTAACAGTTGCTAAGGTACATATTAAAATATTATTTTATTGTAAAATGTTTGATAAAACAAAATGACCACGTCATGTCTATCCGTGACTGACATGCAACATTCCTCAGTGCAAGTTTGTTCGAAACAAAAAGGAATATCTCCTACTGTATTAGAAATAACATACGGATTTTTAAATTCTATAAACCATGCTCTAAAAAACAATCATAAAAAAAATCAATTAATTTTTCTCAAATTTGTTGGGCTATATTGTAGCTTTTTCATTTCTTAATATGTAGGTAGGTACATGGTCTTTTCTCGTTCTCGTTCTCGATCTCGAACATACGTGTACTGGGGAAAGTTGCATGTAGGTACCTAAGTTACGCAGGAAGAGCTCCACGGAAATAGACATGCAGCGAACATTTTTTTTTCAAAACTTTTACAGTAAAATAAAAGTTTAATTTATACACTAATAAGTGACCAAAAAAAAAATAATAATTATCTCTTTGTAAAAAAAATACTTAATTTCTACCTAAATTTTAGTCTGCTAGGGTGGTGAAATCCCTTTATATTAATGTAACAAAATTTGTGGAATTAACATTTTGTATACAATATTAACAATTAATTATTTAACACTTATAATTAGCAATGGATAGAATCAAAAGATGTCAAATAATTTACGATGCTTTTTTTGCATCCGGTAAAAAAATGTAAGTTTCTATCTCCATGCTATGAAATAGTCAAATGTGCTAGTTACTTTGTAAATGAATACCCAGTCATGAGCCAGGACACGTACATATATAAACAAAATTAAACAAAAATTATTTTAAAAAAGTATCATAAAACTTTTTGTATATATAATACTTGCAAATATTGAGGAATCACCGTATTTCGTCAGCCAGGAAAAGTCGTGTATTGTATGCTCGCAAAAAATAATTTATTGCATAAAAAGTTACAGGATTTACAGACCTATAAAAAGTATTCAAAACATAATACACCCTGCGGAAAATGTATGACAAGAATGACTTTTTCGGCATAATTCTGTTATTATATGGGAACTGAAAGTCATCTACGCAATTAAGTTTAGCTTACAGAAGATTACAGGGTGCCCTCTTTCATCGATTTAGTTCACTCTATCAAGGGACAGGTAAAAAAATCTATATCAAAAAAAAATACAGCTTTTATTTCTTGGTAATATTGTTGCGTA
Organism: Agrypnia vestita; assembly: GCA_016648135.1. NCBI lineage: Eukaryota > Metazoa > Arthropoda > Insecta > Trichoptera > Phryganeidae > Agrypnia > Agrypnia vestita. The sequence continues at coordinate 46,033 of JADDOH010024439.1, forward strand.
TTCACGGCGATGGGGATATAAAAGAAATGCTTAAGCAAATAATCACATTTATTTGGAAATATTTAACACATCAATTGTATTTTATAAGGTTTCTAAATCGCACGCGCTCGAGAATTCATTTAATAAATCCTTCTGTCAAAACAAAAACTTCCTCCTTGACCATACACGGTGCCTTATATACCCGCGAACGCCTTACACCCGCATACCGGCCATTTTAGAACATTCTCGATGGCCGCGTCCCCCAAGCGTCTCTAGAACTTTCCGGAGCATTCGATGGAATGGCTTTACCGTAACATTGTATTACATTTTTATTATTCAAATATTTTTGTTTAAGAAACGAAAACATGAAAAAATTTCAAATATCAATGATTACTTTGTATTCGGGCCTTTATGCGACAATCTCTCACGGCGAATCTCACTTCAAACATTCCCGACACATTTGTATTGCGTAAAGCAGCGAGCCATTGCCATAAAGTCCATTTGAATCGTTTGACAACTTTTTGCGCACTTAACGGTAGTAAAAACTACAGCTCTAAATACTTGATTATGCACTCGACTCAAATACACGCAATAAAATCGCCATTTACAGAGGAATAAAATGTTGTTATGATAACACCAGGCAATCCAATATAAGCATTGTGTAAGGCGCAATTATGCCGTATTAATTAACACGGTGTTAAAAGTCGGTGTTAAATGTGGACGTGCGTTGAAGGCGTAATCAACACGTGATATTCATTTTATGACATCTTTGTAGAGTTTAAAGAGTGAGAAGACGAATCGTATATAAAATTGGTTGTTTAATTTATTATGTATAAATATTATATGTAACGCATTGCTAAATGGTAGCTTTACTACCTAGTACGTCCTAGATTTATTGATCGTAAGAATTTATTACATATTTTACTTAATTTTACTGAAAAACGCTGATAAAAATGATCCTTTCAAGATGAAAAAAGGTAGAAAGAAATTATCACATATTATTTATTCTCAGCGAGACTCCATTTAAAAATAAATTTACTGCAAGAATTCTTCAAGAATACTAGTAGGATATCAACTAAAAAATAAAGGTGTACCTATATAATATTTAGTAGTAGGTACATACATAATCTGGGTGTTTACGCTGGATTCTATTGCGGAGGATCTCGTGATTAAACTTCCGTTAAATGTTAATGCAATATCTTAGATCATGATCAGAAGATTCCGAAACCACTCTACGTTATTGGTTTGTTAGGTATATAGGATAGGTGTAACGTATTTTTTAAGCAGAATATCTCCGATAATCCTTATTAGATTTCCATAAAAATGTCCAAAACTAAAATATTGTCCCAGAAAACATCACGGCTATCGTCACATTGCACATTTTAAAATTGCGGCTATTCAAAAACATTAAAAATTCTTAACTTCGTTAATTTTGAACTACAGGTCGAATTTTTACTCGTGGCACTGAACAGCTGGCTACTGACGAATCTGTTGCAATTACTTATTTTATTATTATTGCAATATACAGGCTGTCTCGTATCTCAACGTCAAGCCGAAATCGGGTGATAGGCCAAGTGATAATAGTTTTCAGAAAAATATTTTAAAAAATTATAAAAACAGTCAATTAAAACTGGGCAAAATATTGATTTTGAATACTTGGTTTGGTAAAAAGTTTACAGAATCATTATTCAGGATTACATAATAATAAAAAAAAATATGAAAAATAAAGATTTGTAGCAACAGGAGTGAAAAGACCGTCACAGGGTGTAAATTTTTTTGATTTTTTAAAAATGCTTATAATTTTTAAAACACATGACTTAGATTTTATTAAATATTTTTTTGATAACGTTATGACTTGGCCTATCACCCGATTTCGGCTTGACGTCGCACACTGTAATATATTCGCAATCTAGCGGAACTTTATTCAAAAATTAAAAAGCAAGAAAATAAAAATTAGTAAAATACACACAGTAGCTAATTATATAGACTATATGTTTTGATAATTATTTGCTAAATAACAGCATCGGTTTTCATATAGCAACCTGGCAAAGTGACACTTGCATAGGCCGTCATTCTGACAGCAACTTTGTTCGTTAATTTGAGTCATTGTGATCAAGAATAAAGTGAATTTATTTCGAAGTACAGTTACTAATACACATATATATTTTATCTTCACGTCTATGGCTACTTTACAAAGTAAACTGTATTACAATATATATATTTTATTGCCAGATACAAAGCCATTTACTTGTACATGTCGAAATTGTAATATTTTTGAAGAAGTGTGACTTTGCTTTGATTTTACAAAAAATATCCATGGGTACCCAACGAAAAAATAATTTTATTTACTGCTTTGGTTCATATTCTGTAAGATTTCATTAAATTTGGCGGCACGTGTTTTCGACACTCATACAATATTTTTTAATTTTCTTTAGGAGTACCTACAATAATGAAAAGATAAATATTTTAAGTATGGCTTTTAAGTGGCAGAAAAGGATCAAAACAGGTGCATTTAGATTTTTATAATACAAAAACACAACCAGGTTGACTAAAAAAGCACGCCTTGAGAACTAAAAATTTACGTTAGCAGTCTTAGCGCAAAAATAGATGCGAAGCTGGAGAAAATCTGTAGAAAATTATCGAAATTTTTGGCTGAACATGATAAGTGGTTTGAAGATATAGTATCATTGCCCTCTAAGTTTCTCGACCTGCTTCCATCCTCAAGTTCGGCAGGTTTACGAGATTGTACAATATCACGTAGGCCTTGGAAGTCATTCAAAAATGTATTTCGAAAATCCAAAAGAGAAAAATTTTAGATCTGGTTTCTACAAAAACTCAAGAAGAATTAACGGTCGCCACTGAAGTTAGTTTGAGATCATCCGGAAAAAGGGATGCAGCCAATCTAATGAAAGAGGTAGCTGCTGAGTCTCCTTACTGAGCTATTCGAATAAAAAAAGCGAGACAAATTTTTACCAGAGCCAAACTCTCTCTAGAAGCCGCCTTGTCACAAATGGTCATTGCCAAATTGAGTACCCACCAGTATGACAGTCGAGGGGTAAAAATTTAAATATTTATCCAGCTTACCATCTTGTCAAGAAAGCGAAAACAGAGTTCCACCCTTCGCAAGATTCGATTAATTACAAAAATTGAAAAAAGTTCTTTTTTACAAGGATTTTATCATTTTATTGAAGTTGTATTAAAGCAAATGAATTTTTTATAATTGATATAAGTACAGGTATGGTAGTTCAACTTTTTGCAAAAAATAAGTCAGAAATATTGAAAAAAAAATGCAAATTTTGATATTGCATATCTCCATAACTATTGATATTAGGTCATGGTTGCTTGAACATTTTAGATCAGCAGCCGATTCTTAACAAAGTACTTTCAGGGTTTGCGTTATTTACGTTATTTGCGTTATTTACGTTACATGTTGTATGTAAAACAAATTCAATTTGTGCAAATATATGTCGAATGAACCGACTTTTGTTTTTTTTCTCGCATGAAACTCTATGAATTTGAATAGATTTTAGTTATGTGTACATATAAAGAATATATTTATGAACATTCAGGAAAAGTTTCATAAAAATCTATTCAGTATATCCGGAGATAAAAATTAAATTAGAATACATTGTATTAAGTTCCGCTAGATTTGGAATATCTCACAGTGTGCGTCGGTGGATTCGTTCACACTACATCCGGTCCGACTGTTTAAACGGCTCTTCGCAGTGACAAAACGTCCATTTAGAACGCCGGATCCGTTCTTTTTCTCGGATCCGTCTCAATGTGAACAGTTTCATATAAATTGTACTGCCAATTGTATATCTGTCTCTTTAGACGGACCGAGAAAACTACGAATTATTACGTAGTATTCGTAGGTACGATTATTTTCGTACGTATTGAACGCGCACATTGATTGCGTCTTGCGTTGGTCACGATCAGATACATTTCGCATTTCTCCAATAACGTTTGTGCCAAATGAATAAGCTGTATCTTCTGGAAAACTCTATTATGGCAGACTTAAATAATGACATGACTATCTATCTAATAGATTCTCAAATGCTGGAGAGGATCGAAGTGCAACGAGAGCTCAAAACATCGGAGAAATATTTAAAAGTTTTTTGTTCGAAGTACATAATTATACCTCACCTTCACTAAACCAAATTATTTAACTTACAGGTATTTTTTAGTTCTTTAGAGATCCTCCGTCATGATCTGCGCTGATGGTCACGTAGTTGAATCACTTTGGTCCCACAAACATTTGTGGTCGTGTGTCTAATTGACAACATTTTCAATATCCTTCATACGAAATCGCAAAAATTTCCGAACAAATCCGGATCGTGTCGGACGTCGCATCTATACATGCGTACACGCACTACTAAATCCTGTACAATGTGCGATGTTCAATACTACTTCGAAGGTCAGAAATGTACTTGCGTATTCGTACGTATCGTAGGTGCTACTCAATTTCGTACGAAAAGTGTGCGGCCGGCGTTAGTGTGAACGGACCCTTAGATATACAGTAATACTAATTCTGAGATAGGTAGCTTTTTTTATCATTTTAATACCTTAGATCGAAAGCTAATATTTATTTTGAAAGAAAGTACCTACATGCAGTAAAAATCAAGAGTAAAAAAATATTTTAAAAATATAAAAGTATCATGCAGAAATAAATGCCAACGATAGTTTTAGATTTATTATCAAAACAGAGTATTTCATATTATGGATCCCACAAAAGAAGTGGCAAGGTGAAATAACTAACTAACTAACTAACTAACCATCACGCCGTTTCCCCGCAGGGGTAGGCAGAGAGGATTGAACGCCATACTCTTCTATCCTGGCACACCACTTTTGCTTTGGCCACATTCACACATCTTCAATGTTTAAGCGGTGAAAACAAAGTACATTTTTATTAATTAGATTATAAGTGTTCATTAAATCTTCTGGTTTGAATTTTCTGGGGTACGACCTTTCTAGGATTCCATTGCAGGGTCCATAAAGGTCGTAAAAACACGGCATAATAAAAAAACACAAACCAGAAGATTCTGAACAGCCGTGAAAACCTAAGAACCTTTTTGTTCATTGGATGATTTATTTTGTTCATATTTGTTATTGTTACTTATCATATTGTGTTTGTTCTCGAAATAAAAACAATTAAATAAACATTGTACATTTTTAAATACAACTAGCGAATAAAATAAATTTAAATTAAGTACGATTAAATATGAATTTAATATCCTCGGAACAGGTTTTACAATTGTTTAATTTATTGTTTGACATTGTGGGCATATTGAGATTTGTGAAATACGTGCTGGTTTGTTCCACGGTGATACAATGGAACTACTCAATCAAAATAATAATAACAACAATAATAATAATAATAGTTGGATAATTTATATAGCGCCGTTTTCGCGAGTACTCACCTCAAGAGCGTTTTACACAGAAAATTATCTTACACTCATTAGGGAATGAACATGCAGAGGCGGCTGACATTTTTGCTGATAGTATAACTGTGTATAGGACAAAGCTGATACAATTCTTTACATCTCAACGAAATGGAAATGGACAATAAATTTTTCTGCAGAGGCGGCTGACATTTTTGCTGATAGTATAACTGTGTATAGGACAAAGCTGATACAATTCTTTACATCTCAACGAAATGGAAATGGACAATAAATTTTTCTGTATTATTATTTTACCTTTAACTATTATTATTTGTACCTTTAACCGTATTATTATTTTATCTGTCTTATGTTTTTCTGTATTATTATTATTATTATTATTATTACCTTTTAAATATTATTATTGTAATCTTTAACTGTATTATTATTTTAACTGTCTTATGTAATTTTTTTTTTAATTTATTCTGTATATTTGTAAAAGCCCATAAGGGCGTTAAATAAATAAATTGCAAAACAACTTACTGCTAAAAAAAACTTATTCACTAGGTGGCATGCAAGAAATGGAATTAAGGTTTAATACTATAATAGTTGGGAGTGCCTGGAAGAACTAGGTGTTTTCGCGAAGTGCACACTAGCAGTGGAAAATATTAGCTAGTGTTGTAGTGGTCTGATTCTATAGGTTTTTACAGGATTGTCTAAATAAATGCGTTTTTAGTTGTTTTTTCAACTGTGGTAAGCTGCCTGTCTCAGTTTATTAGATAATTTGTTCCATAACTTTGGTCCAGCCACCGCGAAAGCACGATCACCGAAATTGGTTTTGTTGACGCGATTTACTTCAGCTAACCCATTTGTATTAGATGTTGATGCTGAGCGAAGTGTTAGTTGTCTGTTATTTGCGGAAAATGGAATGCAAAAGTCGGATATATATTGAGGGGCCATGTTGTGAATAGTCTTGAGTATTGTAAGGCAATAACCTGGGAGCAATACTTTACCACGCTTCACCTGTTTGAATCAGAATCGAATCATGACCTGCTGATATCCTTGACGGTTCTCCACCTTCTCTGCAGCCTGTAGTTCTGAAAGTCATTTGAATAGGACATACAGTAGCGCCTTCGAATTGGACATCATCTTCTTCCTCTCTGGTTTTCTACTTTTCCGGTCACCACCACCTTCTCCTCTCTATATCTATATGGTTATCCATCTCTCTGTGGGCGATATGGACAATCTATTTCAGTTCCTCGCATTTGGTGTTGGTACCTACGCATTACTCTCCAGGGATTGTAAGCATTCGCCCCCAGAAACACAAATTTAAAATTTCTTTGATTAATAAAAATATACTTTGTCTTCACCAGTTATACCTATATTGAAAATATCAACACGTTTCAGGGCCAATGGTCTCTTCATCAGGGTGACTTCGCTAAGATCGTTGGCCCTGAAACATTTTGATATTTTTAATATATAAGTGATAACAACAAAGTATACTTTTATTAATTATATTAATAATGTCACCATAAAATAATTAAATTAAATTTTCTTTATTGTGTTACTTGCTCTCAATGTCAATGGCTTTACTTCGTAAAGACAGATGGTATACAAAAGTAGTGGTAGACAAAAGCCTTAATTAATAAATAAATGTACATATTTTTACAGATTACTCTTTTACAGATTCTCCTCTTCTTCATCTTCACAACCATCCATCGCAAAACCGAAATAAATGAAGCCATTCACGATGTTCAAAGCGCACTGCTTACTGTTTATGTGACAATCAATGACAAAGACAACAAGAGTAGCTTGTTGGTGTAACGGGCATGATGCTCGCCTAGTGATCAGGTGGACAGTGGTCTGAGCCCCATTCAGGCACCAGAAATTTAGTCCTATTTTCGTAACTAAGCAAGCTAGCTTAGTTTGAGAATAGTAAGAATATTGATATGACACGAATTCCATGTTTTCATCTCTATTTAAAAAAATATATGATTTGGTTCTATTTATCACAAGCTCCATTTGTATTTCATTTTGGAATATCAGCTATTTAATGAAAAACGAGTCTAATAAAGCGAATTTATTAAAGAAAATACATAATTTTATAACTAAAAGGTTCATCACCCGTCATTCCCAAATTCAGTTTACACAATTTCATTAAACACGGTAAGAAAGATCTCGGTAAGAAAGACATCTCATTGTAAGTGCATTAAGTTCCACATGACCACGAACTACAACTACAAAAGAATATAATTAAAATAATTATATATAATTAAAAGGTCAAGCTCAATAACAGCAGCGCAGGAAAGAGTCGTGCCTGTGCATTACCATTTGTAAAGTTTTCTATACACACAATACAACCATATTTAAAATAAGATCCCACAGATCGATGGGGTTCCCTAAGTTGAAGTACAGTTTCTAGTATCGAAGTTCAAGTTCACCGAGAATACACGAAATGGATAATTAAATGAACTAGAAAGGTTAGAATTTTGAAAATACAAAAAGAAACTGATTTTTATAAAAAAAAATCGTGTATATATACTTACTTTTATTTTAATAATAATATATATAGAATTGTTTCTATAAAACTATCAACATTAGGAATTATTTTTTTTATAATTTTCACGAATTTATTATGTACCTACCATAATTAAAAAAAAATTAAAGTATAACATGTTTTAAGGGGTTACATGGGTTTACTCGGGGAAAAAAAGGCCTATTTTCAACAAAAAATTTTTATACAAAAAATAAAATATTTTATTCAAACTTTTTACTATCTTAAACATATACATTTGACAAAGAATTCCTGAAATTTTCAAAAGAAAATACTTAAAACTCCGCCATTGTGACGTCATTTCCGGTGACCCCTCGGAAAAAAGGTGCGTCCGCGCTGACAGTAGAACTCATGACAGGATCATCTGAAGTGAAAAAAAAATATATGTTTTAGTTAAGACCATAAACTAGAATCTGAACGAAGGGAAAAAAATGTGAAAATTGGATTTTTGACAGACCTTTTTACAAAAAAATGCAAATTTCGGTAAATTTTGCTCAACATTTTTTTTAAATAGTTGTGATTGTAAAAAAAATCCTTGTAAAAAAAATCCTTGAAAAAAAATTGTATTTCGAAGACCAGTGTAAAATTTCATCCAGATTGGTTGAGTAGTTTTAGAGAAATTTTGTCAACCGACTTTGAAAACACAGTTTCGAGATAAACGGGTTTAAAGTTTTGAGTAACAATAAAACTTGAAAAAAAAAAAATTTTTTACTTACATTGAATCGTAGATTCCTGGGTCATAAAGTAAGGAACCTGCAGCAACTGCAATCTCCAGGGCATCCTTTTGCTCCTGTCTACCATGAATCCTGGCTTCGCGAGTCTCGCTCGAAGATTTTTTTTCGGCTGCGCAAACACGGTTTTCATCAGAATTTCGGCCATGTTTTAAATCCATACCGTGCATAAATAATAATAAAGCTGATTTTCCTTCATTAAAAGTGCAAGCAGCGACCAATGCAGCAATATTAACGATCTTTGAACCAGCAGGAAGTTTTTTGGAGTAATTTTCCAGATTAACTGGCTCAAGCTTTCATTATTATTTTGTGTGAAACCTCGTGATTCAAGAAGTAATCACAAACTGACGTATTTCAAACTAGTTGCCCTTAGAAAGTGAAAGCAATGGACAGTAAGGACGGACAAACAATAGACGAGCAGCTACCTGCGGCGCGCTGAGCCTACCTACGCACTTTCCCAAGGCTGTATCTCCGAAACTTTTATTCGGATCGACTTGAAAATTTAGGATAATATTTTCGAGATGTTGTAGAAATTAATAAGACAATAAGAAAATCGATTTTTTGAAGCCGCGAAACCCATGTAACCCCTTAAGGCGCCATAGTACATGATTCACGTTTTTGCAGTCTGGAGAGTCAATTTAGTGTAAAGATTTTGAATCTTATTGCCAAAATTACAGCTAACCATGCATTCAATCAATTTTATTATGAAAGGTCCATTCACTCTTAAAGCATTTGTTTAAAAAAAGTCAACAAAATACTTTGTTATTGTCACAAATAAAATATAATCCCGAAGACCTATTTAATCTTTCTAACAATGGTTATCTTTGGTACACTTTTTCTCGAAATATTTCCACGTAAAGACCATATATTTTTTTAATAAATTGAATAAAAAAAGTTCAAACAGAATGATTGGGGGAAAATATATTATTATTTTTGAATAGGTTGTTAAATACAACGTTTACAAAAAGATAAAAATTCACCTTCCGTCTCCTGTATTGCAGCATCCAAACAAACATAAATGGATAGAATTTTTGATTAAATTTTACATTTGTATTAAGACAATTTCATTGTCATTAATACAAAAATATTCAAAAAATATACCTTATGCCCAAAAATTTTAAATAATTCAATAACAGAGCCCACAAAAAGTTAACAAAAATATCATTTCAGACGTCGGCCGAACGCCGGTCGGTGAACACTGGCAGGCTGTTGTCCCGCGATTCTATATAAATTTATGCGCTTGTTCAGACACAACGGGAACCGTGCAGTTTCAGAATCGCGTTTCAAAACACGCGATTTGTGTCATCTATTCACATAGCCGCGGTTAATAAGCGATTTGTGCGCGCGAAAATAAACGTCAGTTTGACAGTTCCGATGCCGTTCTCCATTTTTGAATATCAGAGATATATTCACCTCATTACTTTGTTAGCGACGGCCGTGTTCTGGCAAGACACAAAAATATCATTCTGTCAGCTCATTTTTGGTGAATAAATACTTACTTCCCTAAAATACTCTTTTTTTCCACCATTTCCAATCAACGCTAAAGAAAAAATAATAACATAATGTTAACATGTAATGGAGATCTTAAAAAATGTTTTTCTTAAAAATCAGAAAAATTGCATAAAAAAGCAAATTTTTAGTGAATGTGCGAAATTATACATTTAGAAAGAAACAATATCCATTGTATTACGGCTGACTTTGTCACATCTCTAATATAAGGATCGAATAATTATTGTACAGAAAAATGTCGTCAAACTTGCAAAACTTACGTTCATGTAGAAAGGGTTACGTATGTAGCACTACGCAGTTAAAAGGTCAGGCGTTAAAGTTTGCACATTTCTATTTCGTTTTAAAGTATTGTATATTTCTCGATATCGTCTTTCGTGCAACAAATAATACACTTTCGAGCGACACTAGCGCTATTTTTAGCGGGAAGTTATTAAACTAATGCGAATACGGGAGGTATGGCAGCCTCTTAAGAACAGGCTGTTACCCACACTCCTTATATGAAACTTGGTCTAGCTCGCAAACTCAGTGCTCATAGTCAATTTTTTTTTTTAAATTACATTAATGTAATAATAATGTAAAAAGAGTTATTATATTTTGGTCACCCTTCACATTACCAACACACTTACACATTTTGTATTATACACAATCGACCAGTGTATTCGCAAGGCATTCTTAAAAATTCCACTCCACACTTTACGGGTTAACCACATTTGTGTCTACAAATTTCAGTAGGTCCTCTTTTATTTATTTATGGGCAACTAATAATAGTCACAAAAACTAGAAACACACACTATTTTCCCACGGCGACTGGCAGATGATATAACACTATTCTTGCCTGATTCACTTTCAGTCATTTTCTCATGCACACTTGATGGAGCTTTTAACATGGCCATCTTCTTCTCTGATTTACTTGATTGTTACAATTAATACTACTAGATTACTCTATTAATTATGCTTTACTGAAAATTAGCGAGTCTACAGCCATTTGTCTGCAAATCAAAGATGAGACCTACGGAATTAGCTTCATTTTACAAGTCATCATTCAGTATTCAACTTTAGGCTCTTTGGGTTTTGCATCATGCAAAGAACATGTTAGCTTCACCCATCATCACAAGTTTGAATTTCCAATTACCAACTTCGTTCTTCACCTACCTAGCGGTTCACCGTAGAGAGACTTTCTGTTAGTAATTGTATTTTGACCGGTGACATACTAACCGTTATTTGAGATTTGTATCTGATTGCGCTGATGATTGCCAACTGATTTTTTGCAATTTGACAGGCAACCATCGGCACTAGTTATATATATATATATTATATCTTAGTTATCAATCATTGATACAATAAGATACAAATCCCTAATAACTGAACCAAAAATAGCCGGATAAAATAACGGTTTAACCATAAATACATTCTGTATATTTTTAGAAAAAGTATCAGAATACATGTAATCTTTCTAATATATCATGTTACACTTGTGCAAACTTTTTGAAAAACAGAAAAATAAACAAACATTATTTTAGCAGTATCATATTATTGTATACGCACTATCAAAGTGAAACTTCTTTGCCTCAGAAAAAGGTTATCATTACTTTGATAAAGCATGTGTCAGTGAAAGATTGATAAACAATAATGTTTATTTATTCAGATCTACACGCATGCAGAATGCTCGCTTCACCACAGGCATAACTGGGCATAACCCAGTAATTATAATAATGTATCTTCACAACCAATAAACGGACAACTTAACATTCCACAGAATGTAAATTCGGAGAGACAGTACGGAGAGGGCACAAAGGATGTTGGAATGTATGTATATGGAAAAAATGAAGTGGAACCTATTTTGCATGTTTAAAGCGGTGAATGAATGAAACAACCATAAATGAATAGGATGAAATATTTTATTTGTGTCAAATAAAATATAAAATATTTATAATAGCACACAGCTGAAATGGATCAATAAATAATGTTGGATGTGATGAATTAACTCTAGCGACTACTTTACACGGCATCGGGAACTCTCCGTCAGGAGAACCTGAAACGAAGCTACCCCGTCGTGAACCAAAACAAATTCAGTAAAACTCCAGTCACAAATATTTACCGCAAATTATGATTATAAAACAGCTGCAGGAAAAATGTGGAATTTTTTCTGTGAATTTCAAATGTTTAATTAGGTATATTATACTGATACAAAATATAGTAAAATCCAATTAGCAACGCAATAAGAGTTATTTCCTTCAAAAAGATATAACTTTTTATACATGTTATTTTAAGATATGGCCATAACAACATATATAACACTAAAAAGAATCATAAACTCCTAAATCACAAAATGTATATATTCAAAGTAAAATAAGAAATATGTACATACATTACTTTCGCTTGCAAGGTGTTTAAATACAATAACAGAAAGTTTTGACTACTTAAAATAAATTTCATAAATAATATCAGTAAGTTCCCTTTATCCGATAAATATTATAAATATAGGAATCTTGTCTATATATAAATTCATTGTAAAAAAAAATGTTTCTCTACAGAGAGAAAAAGAGACCCAATCGCTAGAATGGGGTCTTATTTGAAACACAAAACAGATAAAAGTGTGCAGTGAAGTGACTTCTGCGAGATACAGAAAACATGAAAGGTGATGATAACTCCATAGTTATAGAAAATTTGATTCCGATGTGCACTGTTCATACCTCCCGGCTTTACTTGAACCGACGACGTGCAAGATCCACAAAACACTACGTATTTTGTGATTCATGAACAGATAAAGAGGATTGGTGTTGAGTAATCCACGAGCACGTTAAGTTCTCGGCTTTCTGATGACTAGCAGTACGCCCCTCAACTGCAGCCCTTACAAGACCTGGTTAGAAACAATCAATGATAAAACCCCATCCATTTACAAATAACTTCTAAAACAAACAGCTTACACCCGTTTTCCGAAAATTAGAACAAGCAGTTGACAAAATCAGATATATATGAGCATGAAGCGTTTTTCCAAACTCCTGTTAAGATATTGCAGACAATTTATTACCATAAAACTAATGTTCTTAATTAAATAAGAGCCTGAAAGAAAACGATGTTGAGGGAAATCACACAAATATACACATAACATTGAAATCATTTTTGAAAATTAATGTTAAATGAAATATTATGAACGAATACATAATCATTAGACCTAAGCACGCACCCACATTACATAGATAATGTTCAATACAACAATTTATATCAAAATAAAACCATTCCGAGGTGTTTTACCCAAGTCCTAATAATTATTTTCATCAAATCAATAACATTTCCCAGTAACAATAAATGTACCACAACCATCTTTTCATTAAAGATCTTCCACAAACATTTATGTTTGATAATACACTCTGATCACCACCTTAAATTAATCTCACCTGGTACATCTAATTATCTTTTTTTTTTTTGTATGACTGCAATATCTTCAAAGCCCCCTCAATAAAATTCCCCAATTATTTAATCATATCTTATTCAGAAAGTTGCATTAATATACATTATATAGCAGTGTTATTGAGCTAACTATTTACTTGTATATGGGATCTGGAAAAAACACTGCGCTAAAAGATCGCCATATTTATATTGTAAATGCCAAACCAAAAATGTAACAGTAATAAATTTCAGGATGATGAAGAAGGTGAACCTATTGCAGATAAGATAAATAGAGATCTTCGAACAATCTGTAATCTCTTTGTGACAGTGAGAAAATTTTAATTGACCGATGACATAACTACAATTGCTCGCACTAAAAATGTTATTAGAGGTCTTGTATCAAGATATCCTCTTGAAGTCATGCTTTCCATGCACTGAAATCGAGCCAAGATCCAGATGTCCTTTAGCAAACAGTAATAAGATGAATTACTAGCTTAATCTATATAAATTCATTCAGAAGTACCGAATTTTAACATTGCACCATATAAATTTCCCAATCGCCTACATTAATAAAATTTCATAATTAATTAATAATTCCCTAAAAATTACTTTACAAAGTTCATAGAACTAAGCTTCATTTTTGAGAAATTATTAAAAATGATTTAAATTTATGATTAGTGCCAACCTCAAATTTAACGTCTTAATTATTCCTAAGGGTACGCGATTCAAACATCACCAAGGTGCAGTAATCATAAGATGAAAGAATTTGAAAATTTACAATCGAATGATACATCATAACAAGTATGAAATCCAAGCTTAAAATATTTCATGTATATTTATACCATGATGTTTGGTGATGTGCAGAGGTAAATTTTAAAGAAACAAAATTAAATGTTATTCATAGAACATGTGACATATTTAAAACCCGAGTTATATTTCCTGAATATCTCTGAATGATAAATGAAATAATTAGACATTATATTGAATGCATAAATAATAAACTGACTCGGTCAAAGTTTTATAATGATATGGTAAAATAATTCACCATACATCAAAATTTATGGATGATAATTAAATACAAATATGTACTTAAATAAGCATACTGAGAATATATGCTTTAAATTTGTTATTAAACAAATATTTTCGAAATTCTGTCAAGTATTCGAAGAAACACGGTAACACTTTTAATCTACTTATACATATATATTTAGTTGTGCCAAAATCAACAACACTACACTGACGTACAAAGCAAGTCTCAAAAATGCAAACAATCTCACATCAAACGACACTTGTAACTATCTTATAAATCCTCAAATTGCAAATGATAATTTATTCCTATGATTGGAATGTTATTCTTCAGTTTACCTTACAGACTATTCATGGAACATCATGAAAACCCAAAAATAGTACAAATTCGGTAGTATTAAGAGAGAATTTTGGAATACATCACTACTGATAAGACACATTTACAATTATTCAAGAAAGATTTTTCACAGAGGAATGAATAAAGAAACTATATAACACTTGCTGCAACCCGTCAAAAATGACGGAACATCGGTTCACGTCTTTACTAAGCTCTAGTATATATTTATAGCATCTTTTTGGCGCTCTGTGGAGAGGCGGCCGTGGCAACATGCGTGAAACAGATTCAGCTTTGGTGATCGGGGTTCAAGCCCCATGTTACACAAAGTTACGGGGACAGACAGACGGACAGACAACGAAATTTGATTGTGAGACTGACTACTCATTGAAATTGATAAACTTCAGCAACGTTTGGTGTATTACTTATATTATAATTGAACTAAACAATTAACGGTGCCTCCCAAGATATATTATATTCATCCTTTAAAAACACTTACCATAGATAGTTACGAAAGAAAAACAATTTTAATTGTCACATATTTAAACATCGACAAGAAAAGTTGTTTTGCCTATAAAATAAAAAAGAATAAATCTCCAAATGCAGTTAGCATTATCATAGCTGTTAAAACTCCTAGACGTATTAATATTGATGTGACATACATCTCTATTGAAAAAAAAAGTTAAAATTGAAATAATATTCTGACTGCTATTGTGTAACCAATACTTTAAATCAAAGTCTGATGTAAAATGTATAAATTGAAATATGCGATTTAATAAATTAGAATAATTTTCATTTTCTCAGCACACAATTCTTATTAATCTGTAAGATTTCATTTAAGAAATCTCTATGTATTATATTACTTGTTGGGGATATGACTAACATTTTCTGAAGGGAGGCATCCTAATTATCCATGTGATTCAGCTAACTGCTAATGTTGGGAGGCCATAGTTAAAAAGCCACAACAGATTCAATTTGTATCGAAGATTTCTGTAATATTTCTTAGCATTATAAAAGGTTATTATAATAGCACTGATCTTACAGAATAGGGTGGATTGTCTGTCAAGTGTGTAGTCTCAGTAATATTTAAAAAAAATAAAGGACTATTACGATCTTACACGCCTAACTATCATTTCCCCTAGTAATCTGACACTCGTCCGAGTCAGCTGATCCTTAAGTGTTAAGTTAACAGACAGTTTGGATTGGACGAGAGAATTCTAGTTGCTATTCCGATTCCTTGTACTAAATTATAAATATGTACAAAAATAATCATTTCACCACACTCTTAAATCTCCTATTTGAGTCCCGCATGCCTATTCATGCTGCATACATGATAGTTCAACAATAATTTTACCTCTCACCAATCGCCTAATATGTTACATTAAAATTTAGCATGTAAACAAATTAACAGTTTTGTGATCCAAAATATAGCTCGAGAAATTTAGACCAGTATGAATGAACGATTTCTCAAATGAAAAATTAAACAATGACTATTATTAGAAAGTGACCTGTCAAAATAATTTCATTGTTTTGCAAAATGTTATCATGTCATCACAGTGAATTCCAGATATTCATAAATAACGCAAATATTTAAATACCTCTATATTCATTTTTAATGAACTCCCGATGTTACTTACTTACATGCTACAATAATGTTTAAATGGTTTTGGTTTCAAATAGTCGAAGATATCTAAAATTCTCTGTATTTAAATACAGTACTAAGACATGAAAAATCTGAATTATATATACATATGAGTGCCGAAAAAATATTAGGATTTTACGCATGATGACAACTCATACAATATTTTTTAGATATGACACAATAGATATTAAAATCTCCCAAGTAACAATAATAAAATGAATACGGCATTTTATATAAATATTTCTTAACTTTAACTAATCTTAATACAACAATATACAGTTGTATATATTCTATTGGGAGTGCTACACAAAGCTTTGTGATTAGCAAAGTGTCTAAGGCAACAGAATCTATTACAAAGGCCTAAATTTAATTTTACCTAAATGTGGTTTATTAATAATCCAAGTATGTATTTGTCATTACGTACAAACTATCAGAACAAAGGTATTCGGAAGATACTAATATTAGTAATACTAATAAGATCCCGCAACAGAAGATGCTCATCGCCCATAAGATTTATATACAACTTTGAAATTCTCAAAACCTGAATTTAAACTAATTCGGTAACTACACAGGAATTTTCACATTTATATGCTCGGTATCCAAGTCTTAATATTAGATTGATAGCTGCTAAACTTACAGTATTTAGTCAACTCAGAAAGCCGTTTCACTTCATATCAATATTAAACATTTCTTAATATATTATTCTAGTTATTAGAGGTTCGGCAAATTCATATTTTTTATGCATCTTCCCAGCATATTCTTTCATAGCTCTGGTATAAACTTTGTGGGTACCATACTTAAAGTTAAATTCTTTCAAAATTATGTAATCCGAGCCTTGTATTATATAACTCGAACCCGAGTTAGCAAAACGCGGACCCTTTAGACAGAATTCAGTGTACCTACCAAATATTTATTTAATATCCAATATATTTAAAGATTTAAACTTTATTTGATATATTAAATTATGTAAATTCACATTAATCATTGTACTGAAAATGTACAATTTCAGGGATATTCTTGTGAATGACACAAAAAATGTGTACACTCAAAACTTATTAAATTTCTTCTTCAAAAGGAGCAAAATAATTGTGTGGTGACATTATTAATATAATTAATAAAAATTAACTTTGTTTTCACCACTTTCGTAAGAAGTGTGTTAAGAAGTGTTTCGTAAGAAGGTTCATTTTTATTACTTATTAAATTGTTAAACCCGTTAACATTTAACTGTGTGATATTTCTAAATCCAATTGATTTCAACAGAATTATTTTTGATGAACTTTGTTTTCACCACTTTCGTAAGAAGTGTGTTAAGAAGTGTTTCGTAAGAAGGTTCATTTTTATTACTTATTAAATTGTTAAACCCGTTAACATTTAACTGTGTGATATTCCTAAATCCAATTGATTTCAACAGAATTATTTTTTGATCATCATTTATATACAAGTAAAACTTAGTTACACAATATAAAAAAAAATTTGAAAAGAGATTTCAAAAATATTTTAATATTACGAATTTGTGACAACACAGTAAACATAATTTATATTAATACTTAAAGATTAAAATACTAATATGTAATGTCTAAAAAGAGTATAATACAGTATAGTGATTTTTTAACAAGATATTGCATTTTTTTCTCCCAACATAATTCAAGCAAAATCATAATCTACAAATCAATTAAAATATTCAGTCGCAGATAGAACGGAGAAGGTTTGCTGGAATTAGGATTTTGATAGTATCCACATTCTGAGTTGAACAACCCACAATTCTAGAGAGCGGTATTGCGTGCATAAAATTAAAATAAGAGATTAATAAATAAAATAATGGAATATTCTTATTTGTTGCGTTTTTCAGGTGAGATCAGAATAAATAGTCATATTTTTAATAAATATGGATTTGTAATAAAAAAATAATAAAATTCATATAGAAAAATATACATCTTAAAACATATAAGCATTGTGATTTTTGGCAAAATGTTTGGAAAAAATGCAATATATTAAAAAATCCAGTAAAATAAACACCGCACCAAATAAATCACAGATTCGCCAACACTGTCATGAGAAATTTAACTCAAAAAAATTAAAGTAAATAATAGCAGTCAAATACAATGGCACCCCAAAATTACACATTTCCTGAATCAAAAAAGGCAGCGAAAATAATCAATGTTGGAATGTTTAAATAAAAAAAATATAATAATAACTATCCTCCTCACTTAGATATCTTTAACCCTCACAATTTACTTCATATGTACAGGGTGTAATAGAACTAGTCCACAATACTGTACGAGTAGATTCCTGCCTCAAATATGAGTCGAAAATGTTCAAGCAACTATGACCTAATATCAATAGTTATGGAGTTAGGCAATATCACAGTTTGTATATTTTTCAATATTTCTGACTTATTTTTTACAAAACGTTGAAGTATCATTACAGTAACTTATATAGAGTACGAAAAATTAATTTGTTTCAATAAAAGTTAAATAAAATAATAAAAACCCTGAAAAAATTCCAACTGGAATGTTTTCCAATTGGAATTGGAAGGTTTTTAATATTTTATTTGACTTGTGTTAAAGGTAATGAACTTTTATCTTAGATATAGGTTACTGTAATGATAGTCCCAACGTTTTTCAAAAAATAAGTCAGAAATATTGAGAGAAAAAAATGAAATCTTTGACATTGCATATCTCCTTAACTACTGATATTAGGTCACGGTTACTTTAACATTTTCAATTCATAATCAAGGCAGAAATCTACCTGTAAAGTGTTGTGGACTAGTTCTGCTACACCCTACATACATATAAGGAAAGGGCAAAAATTTTAGATGAATTAATTAATCAATAAATGAATCATTACATAATTTTAAACATAGTTAATAGTTAATCATACATATATAGGGCTCAAAACTAGTAATAATTTAGACAGAAGGTTGAGTCTATCATCATAAATACTAATAAAAAATAATTACACACAATATTCATTTTAAAAAATAACTATTTATTTAAATATTAGTAAAGAATGCTGTAGAAATTGCCTTGTGTACACTGCAGGAATATGCAATGGGGTACCACCATATACATTTCTTGGTTTCTAACAAAACCTTAAGAAAAATTAATAGACTACACTGCATTCTGGGAAATATCAAAATTTCATAATAATATCGGACACATTAAACCAGTTATAGGAATACTATAAAATTCTAATATTTATGTCAAATTAATTTAGATTATAATTGTAGAGTAGAAAAGCAAAGGCAGCAATACCAAAAAAAAAAATTTAATGCAGTCATCGAGGTTTACTAATTTATAATGTACGTAATTCTAGATTATATAGGAAACATAGCCTATAAATTTACAGAAAACATGATTTTTTAAAGGATACATAGATACATAAAATCTAGAATTCAGTAGATTCTAAATTAGTTATCCTCGGTGACGGCGTACAAAACATTTTTTATTTTTTTGGATATTGCTGCCTTTGCTTTTATACCCCACAATTTATGTAAAAAGAAAAATTTAGAAAAATTTATAATAAGTAGTATTAAAATGGTTTTTTATGTGTTCACAGTACAAAATCAAATGATTTGCAAATACACAATAAAATAAATATGATGGATATATTTACCACATTAGAAAAATTATAAAAGCAATCACTTAAATTCAGAATATTTTTTCCGTATCCCTAGAACCTCCCTTAATTAATTAACGTTACAATTGTACATTTCTGTCCGAGCCCGAATTAACGATGGAAAAGTGATGTAGTTGAAAAAGTTTGCAAATCACCGATTTTACGACCCAAGTTGATTACTTCCCAGTTTTGTCCCAAAACACAGCGTAATCAATGGTCAAACAGATTGTTAGACAATACTGAGGAAGAGCTTCCAATCGCTGCATTCCCTTTGTGATACCAATTCCAAACTTATCCATCGAATAAAGAATAAGTTATTTTGTGATAATTTGGTGGGATGGTTTCGCCGGCCAATCGTTAAACACAAAGTGTGCTTAATCGTCTTTCCTGACACGGCGGTCCTTGTGTCATACAAACTCCATGCGCTGCTTAGCGGAACGAGACCGACTCAACATCTGCCTCTCGATCAGCTTCTTAATCTCACTGAATATGAAAACGCTCGATGTGAGGCAGATGAGAAATAGTAGATCTGCAAAAAATATACAAACACTTTATATAGAATGAATATATACGTACATGGCAAAGCTTTTACGAGGGCGTATTGAAAAGTAAGGTCTCCAAAAATGCCATTTTTGAACGCGAGTTGCTAGGTGAAATTTGACAACAGCGCTGCATTCCTTGATTCCCCCACCATAATGTAGAGCCATCCGCGAGACCTTGGGACGCTCAGTCGCTGCGTAGCAGTCATTTAGGATGGAGCTCTCGCTTAGCTTGCCCGCCAGATGTGAACTGCGCTCAGTCATTCGATATTTGAATGGAATGTTTCTCCGATTGACATTCATCGCCAATTAGTAGAAGTGTACGATGAGAAGTGTACAGACATAAAAAACCTGCGGAAGTGGTGCCGGGAGTTTTCTGAGGGCCAGGAAAACGTCCACGATAAGCAGAGGTCGGGGCAGCCGAGTTTGCCGGAAACCACGGCGGCTCGAATCGACGAGATAGTGCGCAATAATCGGAGAATAACCCTTCATGAGATAAGGGAAGGTAATGTGGCTACTTCTCCGTGCAGAATATTGTGTCGGAGGTCCTCGGTTGCCACAAAGTTTCCGCCAGGTGGGTCCCTAAGCAGCTCACCGATGAACGACCACCCACTCAATGAATTCGGCTGGGATATCATCGACCACCCTTCTTACAGCCCGGACGTTGCTCCCAGAGACTACCACTTGTTTCCCGCTCTCAAAAAACACCTTGGGGGACAGAAATTCAAGTCAGACGAGGAAGTACAAGAAGCAGTCGTCAGTTGGCTTTGCGACGCGGCGGGAAAGTGGTACGACGCCGGCATTAAAAAGCTGGTT
The DNA here is from genome assembly GCA_016648135.1 of Agrypnia vestita. Lineage (NCBI taxonomy): Eukaryota > Metazoa > Arthropoda > Insecta > Trichoptera > Phryganeidae > Agrypnia > Agrypnia vestita. The sequence goes on from JADDOH010024439.1 coordinate 67,549, forward strand.
ACCAGAATGCAAAAAGTGATTGATCGTCAAGATGACTTTGTAGAAAAATAACTAAATGTTCAACCTATCCAACAATGTACGCAAAGTTGTGAATAAATTTAATTTTCTATGAAAAAAAATAGGAAACCTTACTTTTCAATACGCCCTAGTAATTCAAAACAGGTCCAAACTCCCAGTGTAAAAACAAAATATCTAAAAAATGTTAAATATAAGAATCGTAAACTGATTCACTCAGGTAATTCGGGGCCCAGAACACCGGAGAGTTATCGTCCTGTTTTCATAGCACAAGCGCTTAGCTTAACCGGTCGTGTGCCAGAGCGCAGATCTGCGCTCCCTAGACACGTACGCAAATTTGGCCTATTTTACCCGCGTTTATGGGTTTTTAAAGTTTATCATTCGTTGTATCTCAAGTTTTTTAATGAATGAACGAATTCTATTTGTCAAGTAACCTCATTTGCCGCACAAACCGGATAAAAAATCATTCCAAATGTCGTCTTCGAACCGCGCATTAATTACACATTAATCTGTTAAAAAAAGTGGTTTTTTTTTAATAAAGAAGATGATATGATATTTTTGTTCTAAATATATCAAAGATAAAAATAAAGATAAAAAATAAAAATATTGAAATACAATATCTTTAGTGTTATTGCTTCCATGGTTTTATTCGATAAACACATGCATACATTTCTGACAGTAAATTTCGAATTATTTTCATAATTAATGAATAAGTAATTATTGTACAAGTAATTATTGAAATATAAGTAATTATTGAAGTCTGTATATTGAGAAACCAGAAACTGCAACCCTTTAGTGATTATTATTGATTTTTACATCAATATAACCATCACAAAAAAGTGTCGAAAAAACAGCAATTGTGCATGAAATTGCTCGGCAGACAGGGTACATTACACGTTACGTATGGCCGGCACATGACCGGTTACCTTGAAAATAGTAAGAATATTCAAAGCGTATTCTGTGTTCGAATCTCTATAAAAAAAATACAAAGTGTAATGTTATTAGTGTCCCTCATTTTATGTAGGAAAAATTATCATAATTCTGATATTAGGATTAATGGCAGCTTTCAATACAACACAAAATATGAGTGATTTTTATTACCACACAAAATAATGGCAGATTTCAGTACAATACAATACAAAATATGAGTAATTTTTATTACCACACAAACAGAATATGATCAACGAGCAAGAGCAATGTAAAAGGCGGAAAGTGACCGCAGACACCAATGGCAGCGTAGTGGTCATCATCGGCCGTGAAGTGGCCTTCATAGCCACCCACAGAGCCTTGTTTAATAATGAGGTTCCTCTAACAGTTAGTTAGGTCTCTATAAGATTATACAAATAATAAAACTAACCGCTTCCAGTTAATGCCTCCGTCTGGAATACCATCTGCAATGGTGCAAAGTAGATGACCAATAGTTGGCCGACCAGGCTGAGCGTGACGGCCACCAAGAACATCTTGTTAGCTAGCAGTCCGATGCTGAACACACTCTTAGTTTGCGAGCGGCATGACAGGGCGTTGAACATATCAAACAGGACAAAACACGTGAAGGTCATGGTCGTGTCACGTGGAGTTATTTTGTTGTCAGACATCTGAAACAGCTTGGTTATTAGTAGTGCATGGGAATAAGGATGTACCTAGAGAAACGGTATCGAGAAATTTATCATAATTAAATCCAATCATTAGTAAAGAGGAATAAATGTTTGAAAATATTATTTTAAGCTTTGAATTGGATGGTTCCAATACTATCATTACAATATGCATTTGGATGGTTTTTACACTGAACTGAATTAGCTTCCACTCTGAAAATTAATGTTTTACTCGTAGATTCCAAATTTCTTCATAAATGGGATGATTTCGAATAACCTGTTTCATACAGATATTTTTAGCGAGCAATATTTCTGTCTAAAACATCTATTAAATCAAGTAGTGACAGCGTGAGACATACATGTTACAACTTAATATAAATAAAACTGTAATGTATCTGGACAAATGTCTGAGGGAATGAATGAAAGACATACAGTATAAGATCTGTATTTCTAATTAAGTTGAATATAAATATTTTGGTCGGACTGTGCCTGTCTCAGTAGAAATATCTGTGTTGAGACAGACATTTATTATTTATAAATAGGGTTGCGTCATATTGACGCGCTCTTTTATAATTAAACTACCACGTCAGTACCAACATGTTAAGCTACATATCTGTAAACAGTCTTAATATTGTTGCGTGAACTCCATTATTATAAGTCAATAAATAATATATTCAAAGCGGAACATCGAGTTAATCTGGATTCCGATTTTCTAGAGAGTCAAAGGAAGAGAACATCACAAAAACAAACCATATACATACTTATTAACAAACGGAACATAGTTGATGATGAAAGTCTTTATATTGCAGGAACGAAATTGGAAAAATTTGAAATTGAAAATATTGGAAAAAATACAAAGCATTGTATACTGGACATTGCGTTGCGATATGAATAATGGGATCCTTGTATTGAAATCAAATACCACATTGAGCAAGCTCGTGGAACCTTTATTTATTGCATAAAATGAAAAAGATTTTCTGTTGTCCTAGAGATGCTCTCAATATTATTCTATGGAATGGAAGCATGGACACTTTCTGAAGAAATAAAAAGACCCATTTGAGTCGTGATTTACAGAAAATAATGAATTTATGCTAAGAATTGTGCAAAATTTATTTTACAAAATTAAAAACAGATTAATGCCAAGCCTACCTCTCTATTGAAGACCCAAAGGGTGCCTGCTATAATTATGAGGGCAGAGAGTAGGACATTGATGATGAGAGAGCGAGAGATCATATGCTGGCGAGTGTCTCGAGGTTTCTGCTTCACAACCTCATGGTCCACTGGCTCCACACCCAAGGATTGAGCAGGTGGACCTGCAATATAATTGCAGAATAATTAAAATTTCCCTGTTTCCTAGAACACCCTCTGAAAAATAAGAATACATAATGAGATACTTATTTCCACTTTAATTAAAATAACACTATTTCATATAAAAATCACAAACAGAAGTGTTTAAAGAAACTTATGATAATTTTTCCACAGAAAAACCTGTTGAATTCAAGATACTAACGATTGTAAGTTTTTGTTTAATTTTGTGAATCAAACAAAAACTGATGATTCAGATTGGTGAAAAAATTACACAATTGTGTTATTTTGACTGCGTAATTTTGACCATGATGATAACTAATCTGCGTATTTTTGACCATGATGATTACAAATGAGAAATTGCATGGGAGTTTTTGTTATATATTTTGCTACAGGAATTGGGCCTCGCGGCCTGTTGTAGTTGAGTGTTAACAATTATAGAAGAATACATATATAGATAAATGATATAAAAAATATATAAATGCAAAGATATTCAAACCCAATGGACTAAATTAAAAATGTTAAATATTACTTTTTGCATACAATATCCGCCTACATATGTTAGAATGTGGATGTGTAAACCATTAACAAATTTCTAAATGTCCGGAGCAACCAGACTTATTGTGGGCACACCAGACTTCATGAATTCACAAGTTAGAAGATTCCTTCCTACCTTCCTGTCATTTTGAAAATAATGCACATAATACGTAGTATCTTCCATTTTGCAAGGGTTGGCAGTAGCCACCGCTGGTGTGGATAATAATCTTTGTGAATATGAAAACATACTTTATTTTAAATTTTTATACTGATCTCACAATTATTTTAAATTATGAATTACTTTGAATAAACAATGTGACTTTAGAGTGAAATTGATAATGCGAATGGTTAAATATTCAACAAATTGAATTGAGATTAATGGGGTTTGAATATCTGAATCTGCCATCCGACTCTTTTATATTGTATACAAACCGTCCATAATGATGTTAATCCAGAGAATCTGCATTGCGTTCAGAGGGTTAGGAATGCCCATGAGCGTAGCCAGAGCTATGAGAGAGAGCGCCGCGATGGAGGTGGAAAGCTGGAACCGCACAAAGTTGCGAATGTTGTAGAATATTCCTTTGCCTTCCTCAATAGCCGAGCTACAAAATAAAAGATTTTGTTCTTATTTAGAGGTGTATCATTTTAAAATGGGCACTGAATTGAAATGAAATCTGACAAACTGACAAACCTATATACATTAAGCTAAATTCGGTGAAAAATAATTAAATAGAAAGTATTTACATTATTGTAGCAAAATCATCATCAACGAGAATCATGTCCGCCGCTTCTTTGCATACGTCTGTTCCATTCTTTCCCATTGCGATGCCAATGTCTGCCTTCTTTAAGGCCACACCGTCGTTGACTCCATCCCCTTAAACAGTCACAAAAATATATGTATTCAAACTCACAAATACTTATAACCGTATATCACAAATATCCGGTTGTCATTAAATCATTAGTAATAATAATAACTAATACCACAATCTTATGACCAACCTGTCATAGCGACAATATTTCCACGCCTTTGAAGTGCTTTTACGATGGCCAGCTTGTGCTTGGGCGTAACTCTGTAGAAAACGCTCACCTGAAATACCCAACAGTTAATGATGTTACAATTTGGTATATTTCTCAAAATATTATCTACAACAAATTTCCATCTGTTTGAAGCATTCCTTTTAGTCATTTAAGGTTTTCTGAGCATAATTGTACAAAAAATACACATATTCTTGGTCAAAATTGTCCATCGCACGGGCATTCTCCAGTATATTAAAACAAATTTAATGGTAGAAAAGCGGCAAATATTTAATGGCAATGGGCTAAAAGTGGAGCAAATAAAATAATTGGTAAGAGTAAATGGGCTTAACACTTTATTCTTATACAGAAAACTATTTAGAGCACAGACTAATCAAACAAAAAATTGTATGGGATCGTTACAGACCAAAAAATATTAGATGGGAAAACATTTCAAACGGGGACATATCAAATGGATTTCGCTGTACATCTAGTGTGTGCCTTATAAATCAATTTGAATCACAATTCGTTCAAAATTTCATCTAGTTCTGATGTATGACGATAAATCTCAGTAATTATTATATTCCAGAAATAAATAAATACAGACTTACAGCATTAATAATATTCTCCAATTGATCTTCGTCCATTGCGTCCATTTGATCTCCTGACAATGTTTGTAGGTGAACTGTATCCAGGCCAATCGTTTGGGCTGAAAATATGGTATTGATTACTGAGCTACGGAAATAAATCATTCAACTAAATTATCGTAACATTCATATTACTGTTTTAATTGTTCTAGATTCTACTTGTGCGCTGACTTGATACATCTGTTCTCAATTGAGCATGAGGTAGACTGATAGGTTGAGAATAGCATTTAATTGGTGATATTTTTTGCAATCAAAACTAACCGATTGAGATAGCAGTCTCCTGCGCATCACCGGTGACCATCTTAACCAGGACTCCCGACTGCCGGAGCAGCGCCAGGGCGGGCCTGACACTGGGCCGAGGCGGGTCGCACACACCCACCAGCCCCAAGTACACCAACTGCTGCAGACTGCTCCCCCGGGCGATGCCGATCACTCGCAAGCCTGGGTGCAAACGTTACTGTTAATATTTACCGAAAATTTTTCATGCACAAACGAGGTTTGATAAGAATACACGCAGAATTTTCATTTGTCTCAAAAAATATTTATTTATCCATCAATATTAATTCAGATATAATACATTTGTGCCAGCACTTTTTCCAATCTTCGAAGCACTTTTGGATTGCAATTTTCGGTATGGCATTTAGCTCATTTTGCTAACATTAATGTTGTCATTGTTGGCAAAACGTCATCCTTTCATGGTATTTTTCATCATGGAAGCTGAGGCATCATAACGTCGTTGATTTTGGTCAGAAATTTAAAAACTAGCAGCCAAATGCGAGCAGGTGCATTATTGTGGAGCAATTGCCATGAGCAGTTTCATCACAAATCCAGGCGGTTTCTTTGGATTGCTTCAAGGACATGGTATAGAATTTCCAAGTAGTATTCCTTATTAATCGTATGATCTAGGGGCCGGAACCTATGAGCGTATACTGTGTCATTTAAATTGATGAAAACTACTGAGCAATGTCCATTCAGCACTGCTTTTGCCATGGCCCTCTTGGAAACATATGTACCACTTGTACAAGCTTGTTTTATTCACGAAAAACTCATCAAGAGCAACATTTCCAACAGGTTCCTGCACTTTACCCCATTTTTAAAGAAAAATTTAATGCAGATTCTTAAAAAATGCCCGAGCCAAAATCATCAAAACACTGCAAAAATTTTAACAGCCAACAAGTGACAATCAGATTTATTAAACAAATTTTAAAAATCTCATATTTTTTTATTAAACCTTGCGTATATTTCCACAGTATTACTGTGGAATTGTATTATTTTGCATGCCAAGTTTTGTGAAATATATACAGTATGAGGAGTATTGAATCTTATGTAGCAAATCTTACCTTTCCTTCCAACGGAGTAAGCTTCGGCCATGAACTCATTTTCCTTCTGCTTGGTCAGTGCCGCAAATTGCCCCTCAGGGGTCACATACCGGCTGCACTGCGGAAGTACCTTCTCCACGGCCCCTTTCACGAAGAAAACCTCCTTGTTTGCGTCTTCACCATACTTCGGACTACACCTCACAGTCATCATTTTTGATTCAGAACTGAAAACGTACAAAAACTCATATATTTTAGAAAAAACACAAACTTTTACAAATACAGTAAAACCCCGTTAATTCATACCCTGATAATTCAAAATTCGTCATAATTTTAAATTTTTCAAACCCACAAGTCCCAAAATATTAATTTCATAGTAGATTAGCCCCGATAATTTTCGAAATAATTTTTAGCCGCTTGCGCCATAAATCAATACATTTTATTTCACATAATTCAAAGTTAGACAAAGTTGAAAAAAAAAATTTGATTTTTCGCAAGTGAGAACAATAAATATGTCAATATCGGGTAAGTACTTTAGTTACAGAAATATCGCGATCTTTGTATTAGCATAATAAATAATGTGTTTTCAAAATAACTTCTTGACATATGCAAAAATACAAATCAATTTGTTTTAGGTCGCATTATTTGATTTTTTAAACAAGTTATTATAAAAACTAATAATGCGTGTGTACTCAAATGGGGTGCCCTTTATGTATTTCGCAGTACCTCGTGCAACACACTTTAACATAATATTATGTCTCTCTGTACATTTATGTCGCGATCCCTAAAATTGGGGAATCCTACGCATGCTTTCTTCAGTTGGGTGCCGTAATATAAGCGGATAATTTTAGGTTGCGCTAATTTCTCGTAGTTCACTGTGTTTAAATTGTATTTCACTTTTTTAAATTCGTTTTGGTGTGTGTTTGTGTTGAAAAAAAGTTATTACCGACTTACTTATTATTTCACGTATTTATGGATGATTGTATTTCTAATAACTGTGCTGTGTGTTGATCTGAGTCAGAAGAAATGCATATATATATATTAGGTCCTTACATACGAAATTGGCGTTTTGCCGTACTGGCAAATTTGATCTCAAATATCTTCTCGTTGGTTAGGAATTCCAAATCCAAATTTATACAGCTATTTACTCATGTATTTATGTTTTGAAAATTATAATTCATTTGTTTTTTCCTCAATTGTTTTTTTCTTTGCGTCACTCAGTTTACAAAATGAAAAACTTGAAATATCGCGTTATTTACGAGTACGAGTTCCACCGTGGCACCAGTGCTGCAGAAACGGCTCGAAGGATTAATGATGTGTATGGCGACGGTGCCGCAAAAGAAAACACAGTGCGTTTTTGGTTCCAACGTTTTCGTTCTGGAAATTTCGACCTGCAGAACAAGCCCCGTGGACGGCCGGAGACCAGAGTTGATAATGAAGAATTGAAGGCTATTGTGGAAGCGGATCCATCGCAAACCACATCCGAGTTAGCTGCAGGCTGCGGTGTTAGTGATAAAATTGTTTTAATCCACTTGAAGCAAATTGGTAAAAAGCTTGAAAGGTGGGTACCTCACGAATTGATTGAAGCAAATCAACAAACGCGCGTTGACTGCTGCGTTGCATTACTCAACCGGCACAATAATGAAGGGATTTTAAATCGAATCATTACCTGTGATGAAAAGTGGATCCTGTACGATAATCGAAAGTGCTCATCGCAATGGCTGAACCCTGCCGAACCAGCGAAACCATGCCCCAAGCGAAAATTGACTCCAAAAAAGTTACTTGTGAACGTTTGGTGGACTAGTGCTGGTGTCGTTCACTACAGTTTTCTTAAATCTGGCCAGACGATTACGGCAGATGTCTTTTGTCAGCAACTGCAAACCATGATGGAAGAGCTAGCTGCTAAACAACCGAGGCTGGTTAATCGCTCTAGGCCACTGCTGCTTCATGATAACGCTAGACCACACACTGCAGACGGCTACCAAATTAGAGGAGCTTCAATTGGAATGTCTAAGACATCCACCGTACTCTCCGGACCTTGCCCCAACAGATTACCATTTTTTTCGAAATTTGGATAACTTCTTGCAAAGAAAAAAATTCAAGTCCGATGGGGCAATCCAAACCGCCTTCAAAGATTTTATTGATTCCCGTCCGAATGGTTTTTTTAGTAAAGGGATTGATGAACTACCTATGAGATGGCAAAAGTGCATAGATAGCAATGGTACATACTTTCATTAAATAAATATATTATAATAAAAAAAAATCGGCTTTATGTTCCTCCCATACTAAACACCAATTTCATATGTAAGGACCTAATATATATTAATACAGTAAAAGCTCGTTAATACAAACAACTATAATTCGAAATTCGGTATAATTCGAAAAATTTAATTATATTTTATCCCCCTCAAATGAATTTTCATACAAAATGCTTCCTATAATTCGAAAAATGACTAATTCCAAATACGAAAAAAATTTCAGACAAAATTATGAAATTTGACAAAAGTCATTTGTGTAAATGTTAACATTTTCTCACCATTTGCTAGTGTTTTTATACCTGCGCTGACGGAAATAACCGCTCACAGGCCTTTGATCATCTATATGACAGTAATAAAAGTCATAAAACATCCCCAGCTGGCCGTGGTCGCGCGCACAGGGTAAGGCTGTTTAAGGGTACGCGCGCACTAGCGCAAGGCATAAGTCGCACCGCAGTGTTGTAACAAAGGCTTTTGAATCGTAGTGCGCGCACTTAGCGGCAAAATAACGCAGCGGCGAAAAATCGGTGAAATGTTAGAAGTCTCTTGCGGCGCGGCGGTCAGCGGCAAAAAAACGCATCTTTTTAAAGTCATGGCCACGCGCGCTACGCGCTGTTTCGCTGTACCATATATTTTATGTGAAAGAACAATGGCCTACAAGCAATAATTCTGCTGATCTAGATGAAGATTTTAATATTGAAATGCTAATTACGAAAGTTGAAAGAAGACCACCATTGTATGATATCACTTCAAAAGAATACAGTGATAGAAACATTAAACATTTCTGAATGGAGTATTTTTATATGTGATAGAAGGTCCAACTAGTTTTAAAAGTTCATAAAAACATTCTTTATTCATTCGATAATATTGGAAGAATTTTTCGTTAAGTTCACCAAATATTTTAAAGAACTGCCCGTAAATGATCAGCGGCATTATGCCGTAGTGCGCGCGCCTGCTGTTTTCGCCGCGCGTCAAAATGTCGCAGGTTTTTTCGCCGCGCGGCGAAAAAACGCTAATGCGCGCGTACCCTTATGACTGCTGTTTTATGATATCCCGCCAAAAGACGAGATTAGTTGAAGTTTTGTCGCCAGTTTTGGAGTTTTAAATTGTTACATCTTTGTGTTTTATTAAGATTGAAAATATATCGCGTGAAAACATTATGTCATTGACTTTTTTTTTTGTGCTTTTATCTGTGATTTCCGTGAAAACTTTCGATATTTTAGTCTCTTCATTTACGATTTTAATATATTTTTTGTTATTTGATAAGTGTGAAGAATATTAGACATTTTATTACGTTCACGTGTTAGATTTTAGTTATTTTCGCATTTTATTTTGACTAGTGTTTTGTTTCAAATTAAAATGGCGTCAGTTCGCAGCGCGTACAAAACTTTAACTATTTCTATGAAAATGGATTTGATTAAAGACGTGGATTTCAACAATTCTAAAAAATCGCGCCAAAATTGAAAAGCGCAGTGAATATTTGCTGTTTTCATTTTTTCTGTTTTAAAATTGAATTGATGTCTCAAGATCACATATCAAAGTAAATTATTTTAATTTTATTGAAACAACTGACAAAAAGGAATGCAATATTAGCCAAATAAATGTGTTTAAAAATACATGTTAAAAAATGCATTTGTTTGTACACTTGGAAATGTTTAGAAAGTGTGTTGATGGTTTAAAAACTTCCTACTAATTCTACTTCCCTAATTCGAAATTCGAATTTTTTTGTTGAATTTCGGTCCCCTGAATTTCGTATTAAAGAGCTTTTACTGTATTAAGATTTTCAGATTGGATCTCGTCTTCTGGAGTGAACGGGTGTGCTTGCCACCAATTCAAAACAGAACTCGAAATACAAGGCGAAAATCCCTCTGAAAATGGCCAATGCTATCTATCCGAAACGTTGGGTACATAATAACAGTCTTTCTCAAGACTACAATACGCGGGTTACCCTAGAAAATAATCCTTCATATATATGTATATATATATATATATCCTTCATATATGAAAACGATAAAATAGAAAGAGAAGAGGATGTAAAACTGAAATGAAGACGAGTAGAGATGAGGAAGCATGGTTGTAGTCGTAGGGAATGAATGTCAGAATAAGGATAATAAGACAAGAATGAATACTACAAGAAATCACAAACAATAAATTTTGAATGTGAGACGAGATGCTCACGTGGATACATAATAATGATATTGTGACTTGCGTAAGATTATCACCTGAAAGGATACTCCTGCAGGCGTACGTACTGATCCCGGGCCGCGTATATACCGTTCTTCATGGCTGCAGCCAACAGGGCTCCCTCCGTGGGCTGGCCCAGGAGAGTCTCCCCACTGATCATGGCATTGTTACACACAGCTCCGGCCTGCAAACACAAGACCAATTACAAAATTGCCTATACCGAATACCATTTGATGAAATTCTAATCTTTATTGAATGAGTCTAAAAGTGAATAATCGTAGATTGCGTGGTACTGTGAATTATTATAGACTGTGAATCAATAACAAAAAGCTGACAGACAAGGGCACTAACCTCGAGTAAACTAAATACAGACATTTTGGCCAAGTCTGGGTTGTCACATTTGTGAATCATGATCTCGCCGTGGTCGTTATATCCCGCTCCGGTCACATCTGCGTAATATCCCTCCGATGTGGACAGACAAGTGACAGTCATCTCGTTCTTAGTCAAGGTACCTGGAATAGTATGTTAACAATAGGTTAACAAGCGTCACATTGATTAAATCTATTGTTTCAGAGGTAAGTTTTAAAACTCCATAATAAGACATGTGAAAACAAAAAATATGTTTTTTTAGTTCCACTTCTTCAATTTCGGCAGCATTAAACGCAGTTGAGACAGCAATTTGTAACAAATGCATTTTTAAAATATCATTAATGTTCGAACATGATTATTAATGAGAATCATACAAAAGCACCTGTAAGAAAAATCCTAAGAATTAAGATGAATAATTTTGTCTCTACCTCATTTTTATAAAATTGAATAGCAATCCTCTCCAATACATGTATTATGATTATAACTAAAATATGATTACTGTTTGAATAGAATTGTTTCTTAGAATTGTGTCAAAATATAAAAATCTCTAAATTCTCTCAATCACCAAATTATATATGTGTATGTGTTTTTATTTTCATGTGTTCGAATCTCTTACAAATCTAAAAAAACATTGTAAAAGATACAAATTGTTACAGATACAAATAAATAATATTTTTAATATTCATCGCAAATACATTGTGGATATTCATTTAGAACGATGTTTATATAACGGATTGAGTTTATATTTATCTAATCTATTTCAGAAACAATCATTTCCTTCATAATAAATTTGATCAATAGTTTTGCTTATACTTTTGAAGATTCCGTGTGATTTGACATGAAGTGGACTGCACTTGCAAAAAGTTACAATGCGTATACAGTATAAAGACTCAAAAAAAAAGGTTATCGTAGAGAACATTGACTCTTAAGGGGTCAATAAATTTGTTTACATCTCATCATACATCACGTTTTGATAACTTTACATTTATATGCCACAGGATAGATGAATGTGGGTAGGTGATGCTTCTAGAGTTATTGTCTCTCGAATTGTGGATAGAGTCAGCTGTCACTGAGACTGCAATGTCGAAAAATTGAATAAAAACGATTTTGATGAAAGATATCAAAAATTGCACACTGGCTTAAACGAGATTCAGTTTTAATTGTCGTCACCAACTGCAATCCAAATTGGCCTTAAGACAGAGACATTGCGTTGGACAGGATTGATAATTCATACTGTGTGATATGAATTGTGTATTGTTGTCTGTGTTGTCAACATATTGTCTGTGAAAATTTGGTATAATTAGGATAAGGATAGATATATTTTGAGCAGATGTTACTAGTCCCATAATATGTGTGAAATATGATGTAAAACATATTGATAGTTCCGTACGATACCATACTAAAAATATTAGGTAACATTTGTAGCTTTAGGGACCGATTACAGTTTTCGGTAAACAAAAAGTTTTCAATTTTAACATATTCATTGCTGACACTTCATCACGCACGTTGACTTAATATGAATGGCACATGCACACTGCGCTAGGTGCGCTGGCCCGCCTTTTCCATTTTAAACACATGGAGCACGTTTCTAGACTCAGCATAAGGCGATTTGTCACTCTTTGTCAATCACCTCAGACGTTTGGCGCACTTTGTTAGCAATGAACAGCTCAAGCCATCATCTCTATTGATGTACACTAGGTGTATACGAATTTCAGCTGCGTCCTTGATAGAAGGAATGTGATAACTCTTGCTTTTCAAGGATCTTCAACTCAGATGCAAATTGTTAGGCAGTATACAAAAAGTGCTCAGTCAATGAAAATTCATTTGGACAGTCGAGTTTGTAAGCATATTTGTGCTCATAAGCTCTTTTAATTTTCGTGAATTCACAATTTTGTAATATGAAATATATAAAAATCGAGATTTACATAAATAATTTAAAAAAAACTACAAAATGCAGAAACATAAATAAAAAAAAAAACTAAAAAATGCAAAAACAAAACTAATAAAAAAAATTACAAAATGCAAAAATGTAACTAATAAAAAATTACAAAATGCAAAAAAAAAGCTGATTAAACAACTGAATATAGTAATAATAAAACTATCAAAATCGAAAAAAATTTACAGAATATTAAAGAAACTTCAGAAACGTCTTATTTGTGTACTCAAAGAGTATGAAAAAACAAAGCTGATAACAAGAGATTAACATCTGTTTGCACTGTGGTTAAGAAATATCATACATATTTAGGTTGAACAAAAATTACTTAAAATACTTACATTTCAAATTAGAATAACATTTGAAGTTGATAAAAATTTATTGACATTTGACGATGATTTTTTATAATTCACCTTAAATTTCTATAGCTAAAGAATAACAATGATGGTACCGGTTTTATCGCTGCATATAACATTCACACATCCAAGGGTCTCCACAGTTGGTAACTTCTTCACAATGGCCTTCCTCTTGGCCATCCTCATGACACCCAAGGCTAGAGTCACGGTCACTACGATAGGGAGACCTAAACGTAAAAAAGAAATTATGTGTTTGAAAAATCCTTATCCTGTGTGTACATTATGTTAATTATTATCTAGTAATAAACACTGACTTGTGTTCTGCGATTAAGTTAAATTTTGCATTATACTTTATAACATATTACCTATACTAAAATAGAAAGCAGGTTGGAGCATAGTAATGAGATTTATTTTTATCATTGATTTTTGAAGTTGTGGGAAATGTGAAGTGAATATGGCTTTGTATGGCTATGATCTTGGGTGGAAGAGCTCAATAGTTACAATGCACATATTTATGTTTTGTTATGAACCCTGATTTTATCAGAAATAGAATATGTGGCCCTTAACCAAAGTCTGCATAACCAAGGTTATGCCAGAAAAAAACGTCAATAATGTCTTCCAAAAGGTCCAATTCAAAAATGTAAGGATGCATTCATTTTTCAAACCCATTTAACTTATACATAGAAGATATTGTACCGTGCATCAAATAGCTTTTTTTTAATTACCACATATATCAAATGTAAGAATTGCATTATTTTATTTTTAAAAAAAATCCATTACCTTCTGGAATAGCAGCCACCGCCAAACTGACACCGATGGTGAACATCTCATTGAGAGGTTTCCCTTGCAACCAGCCCAGCACCATGATGGCTCCGATGATGCAAAAGGAATACAGTGACAGCTGAGCTCCCAGGGTATCCATGGAGCGCTGGAGCGGAGTCTTGGGTGCCTCTTCAGCCTGCATCATGCGGAACACCTCTCCAAACTCAGAGCGTTCGCCAGTGCTCACAACGATGCCCTGATTTATAATAAATGTTTTAGTTATTACTTTGAATATTCGTTTGAATCAAGCAAAAACACATTCTATTTCATTGAAGTGATTTAGCTTGCAGACCTGACTGTTTCACCTCTAATTTTTACTTAAATTAAGTCTAAAGTTATTTATTTATTCACTTGGTACATATCCCAATAATATTATCATAATGGCGAGTTTATTGCCAGTTGGGAATTACATCCAAAGAAACACGAAACTAAGCCTTAAGATAAGAGTTTAGTCAAAGCCAAAATGTCAGCAAAAGCCGTTTAGGCAATACGTCTGGCAATGTGCGCGAAATGCATCACTTTTCCCCATATCTTCTCTTTATGATATCTTTCCATACAAAAATATGATACAAAACGCAAAAGAAGATATGAGAAAAAATTGTGAATTTTGCTCACATTGCCAGACGATCGCCTTAATGATTTTGTATTGACCATTTTGACCACTGTCTGAAAAATGGCCAAAATAATATTCTATGTACATACATATGTGGGGTATTAAAGCAAAGGCAGCAATATTATGTCTTTGACATTAGTGTTTGTGAAGAATCTTTTTTTTATTACTTATATTTATTTTGATAAATGTGAAAACAAAATATGTATGTCTAAGTAAGCCACCAACACAAAAAAACATGTTTAAAAAAAAAAGTTTAATATTTGTCTCTGCGGGCGTTGCCCAGTGAGGCCAATATTAAAAAATGTAACCATTGTAAAATTTAATGTGAAATAAATATCCAAATAAATTCGAAAATAGTCATTGAGGATTACTAATTTATAATATGCTGAATTTGAGATTTTATAGGAAACATGATTTTGAAAGGGATAAATACATAAAATCTAGAATTTTAAATCAATCAATGCCTGCCCGTCAAATGATGATAATAATAATAATAATAATAATAATAATAAAATAAAAAAATCATCAATCAAAAGCATAAATATTAATCAATCAAAAGTAGATCAGTAAGTATGTTTTAAATTAGTAATCCTCAGTGACTGTAATCAAGACATTTTTTAATTTTTTGGACATTCTTCTGTGCCCCTTGCCTTGTGGATCGGATTTCCTTGCTTTACCCTTACGTAGACTAGCTCGCAATTCATCGCATTCACTCGTGATTTAATGACAATTATCCATCTAATAAAAAATACTTTACTACGACTATACACTGACCTTTCCATTGCCACACCGTACAAGTGTGCCCATGAATGCTATGTTCTTTTTGCTGCTCGCGTGGCCTCCGTTGGTTTGAGACTTGAACATGGGCCCGGTGGACTTTTGCGATGGCTCAGTTTCGCCTGTAAACGATGACTCGTCCACCGCGAGGTCGATAGTGTCAAACAGGCGGATGTCAGCTGGGACACGATCGCCAATGTTCAAATAGACAATATCGCCAGGGACGAGGTTCCTGGCTAGAAACGATTCGAGCTTGCCATCTCTCAAACTAAGGAAAAAGAATAATGATTAATAAAAGTGTGCATTTTTATACAATATACAAAAATAGTGGAATTGCTCTTGGTTAATCTGTAGTGAGTTAGTTTTACTGTAGCTTCTACAACCACATTTTATCCTCACAGTTGAAGTGATAAATAGTAACGACAAGAACAGTAATATGACAAATGGAGTCGAGAAACATGACATTGGAACCTCTATCCAAAATAACAGGTCAGTGGAAAATTATAAGCACTCGGAGCTGGATGTAATTTATCATTTTAATTGCCAAGATGAACTGTTCGTACAATTAATAATAAGGTAATCAAACATAAAAATAATGTAAACTCACATATGTTAATATATGATCAAATATTATTGCTGGACTTCGTTTTTCAACACAGCCCTGACGACATGCCCTGGAATGTGGCTCAAAGTGACGTTGAAAATGTACTATAAAAACCAATGAACTATCACCATCTGATTTGTTAACTGAATTTGTCATCAGATTTCTGTTGTATTTATAAAACATTGTTGTATAACAATTTACAATTGTTTGACAAAATATTTTATTTAAACAATTCAAAACAATGTGTAAGTTTTATATAGGAATAGATAACAAATTAAATGCTTTCCCAGAAATGTCAAGCTCGAAACCGGTTTTTACTTGTTGCCAACATTGGGAGCTATGTGAGAGAATTTAGGCAAATAATTGGATTGAATATTAAGTCGAGGGGAGATAAAACGAAACCAATTACTGCAAACTTGGCGAAACCATTTCAAAGTGAACCGGATTAATGGATAACTATTTAATGTATGCATTGTTTGCCAGTGGCATTCAAACACATTCAATTTGCATGAACGAATATTGAGGGGGACCACTGTATTTATTTTTATTTATTTATTAAATGCCAAAAGAAAATATAATATACAAAATATAATATACATATTGCATACATTATGAGTAAATCCTATGTATCTTGTTATTACATTTTTTTTATATCTGATAATTGATTTTTCACCAACTTCCTGACTAGCTAGAGCTCTACAACTATCAACATTTATGTAAAGTGGATGACTATACATTATTAAATAATTTTCGATATGATTTGGTCAGTATTTTGATTAATATTATTAATTTTTATTATTATTGAACATTAAATATCTATGTATGTAGCTTCAAGATTAATCAATATTAAAGTTTAGTATTAATATTAGTATGAAAAAATCTTTTAATGAATTGTGTTTTTTATAGTAAAAAATTAAGATAATAAAATTTTTTTTAAACTTAAGAACTTATTTAATATTTGGATGATGTTAAAAAATCCATTACAAATTACCTATGCAAAGAAAAAAAAAAAAAATTATTTTTATTATTAATACAAAGAATATGTTGCAGGATACAATAGTTAATAAATTCACGAGAATTAAAATTCCACACCTGCAGTCCTCTTTGCGGGTCGACGTTGAGTTTTAGCAATGAGGACGGAAACACTGTCATTGACCCAGTCTCATGTGAGTTCTCTTAGAAATGTCTTATCACAAATCTTGAAAATCAAATTCTATTTATTTAACACTAAATATAGTTCCATGTTAAACTAATTTAATTCGTACCATAGTTTTACGCTTGAGTTGTTAACATTAATAAAATATGTTCTCAATAATAATGTTCAGGTATTTTCAAGTTTTTATTAGGCGCATCGAAAGGATTCCATACTAATAAACATGTGTTGAAAACGTACTTGTGAATTTTAAAATACCAAATATAGTATTGTTTTACAAACTTACTGCTGCTTCAAAAAATTATAAACATTTTCATGCATGACACACTTTCGGTAGAATAAACTATTTACGACACAGACTTGCACTGAAAGTAGAGATAAGACGAGTACAAAAATCATGTTGCAGTCTACTTTTGTAATAGGGTAATTTCACTCTTTTTTTTAATAATTAATTTTTTTTAATCTTAACTGGTTTAGAAAATACGTTTATGAAAAAGATTTTATTTAATATGTATCTATATTAACATTGAAAACGATTTTGAAAATCACTATTTTAAACTCAATCTGACGTTTAAAACGTAATAGCACGTTCGCATATTAAGACGTTAATTGGTTTTTTTACAAAACAAACAGGCTTTTTTATATAGTGCATCCATAATGTCTGGGAAAAAGTTTTGTAGATATTGCATGGTACCCAAATGTAGAAATTCATTCCTGAAAACTCCCGATTATGATGGATAAAAATGAAGCCAACATTAAGGCATCAATTTTCGGTAAGTTATCGGATTTTCCTTGTGAAAGTTCCATCCTCCATTATTTTAAATATGTTCTTGGATAGTTATTTTAATAAAATAGGTCACAAACACCGCAAAATCTATATAAACACCATGCAAACTCGAGTAAAAACAAGCGAAGACGAACAATGACCACAGAAAATAAACAAATTACAGTGACAAACACCATAGAATATATATGCTTTATCTATAATTCCTGCAAAGTGACGTCATATCACGTTTTAATGGAATCATATTTTTTAAGATTTTTATCATAAAAATTATGAATGAAAACATTATCCCAACCGTACTGAGTTACAAAATATAATTTATTTTTCTGTATCTATTTCATATATTTTCATAGATATCTATAAAATGTGAAATTACCCTGTTATCAGGCTATCAGTCGATTCTGAATACCTTTTGTTACCTAGTACCTATTCTGGTTCACGATTTAACTCCCCAAAAAGATAAACACTATCACTTACCAATGACATGCCGGTGGTACCAATTTTGTCAGTTCTTCCAATGACTTCTCGGACCTGTACTCTTGCACAAACGCGACAGTCACCACTATGATGATAGCAACTGTGATGCTGACAGCGTCGTCGTACTGCCGCATGCACACGCTGACAAATGCCGACCCTGAAACCAATATATATTGAATATGAATGTAGTCCAAGTAAATAAAAATAAAATGTCTGCAGCCAGTGTCAATCAATTTAAGAATAGGCTGGATATTCAAATGAGAGACAGTGATATGGGCCTATCAGCTTAAGCTGCCTGCCCATTATCAATAATAATAATAATAATAATAATAATAATAAAATAATAACTTTATTAAATCACATTAGTTTATGTATTAAAACCAGTTTTGAAGTCTGTAAAAATACATTTCCTTTATCAGTTTTTTATTCACTTTATGAGGTTAAAGACTAAAGTAATTTTATCTTTTGTTAAAAATGAATAACCACAGTGTTGACGTAAAAATTCAACATTTTTATACATTATTCGAGGAATCATCTGGAGTAGCTTGTTGGTCAGGCTTGTTGGTTAGGACTCTCGCCTCGTGATCCAAAGGTCGCGGGTTCGAGCCTCACTCCAGACCAGCAAGTTAGTCCTATTTTCATAGCACAAGCGTTTAGCTTAGTTTAAAAATAGTAATAATATTGATGTGACACATATTCCGTGTTCACATCTCTATTTAAAAAAAAATTAAAATGGTGGCCAATGCAAGGTCTCTACTTGATGCAAGGCCATGCTGTCGACTATGGTAGTTGCTTTGCGGCCAGTGATAGCTACTGGGGGGATAGGACTGATAGGTCTTGAGGATGGCTATCTATACATAATAATTTCATTGTCTGTTGGTCCATAACGTCCGTATAGAATTACAAAAATTGCTGGAATTACAACTATAGATAATCAGAGTGAGATATGCAACCAGCCTGTGGGCCAAGTCACACGCAAGGGTCGTTGTTCGTTATTAAACCCGTGATTTTTCACGGGTGTGTGGCTAGTTTAGATGTAATTAAGACAAAGTATTTATAAACGATTAATAAGCCAGAGCGGAGTTTTAAAATTAATACTTTTAATTCTAAAATAATTTTTTTTCATATTTCTCAAAACAATCACATTTTAAAAAGGATATTCTAGCACTATATTTAAAGAATGATCTATCAAATACAATTTCATCGTAAAACAATAATGGAAAGTAGCATGTATAAAAGTAAATAATTTTTTAATATTCCATATAAGTTACTATAGTGATAGTCCAACGTTTTACTGAAAATAAGTAAAAAAAAAAAAAAAAAATCTAAATTCAAACTAATGTCACTTATCTTCATACTTATTTCACCCGAAGTGTAAAGAATATTTTCTATTCAAAATTGCATACAGAAGACTCCCCCAAAGTTTTGCTACTATTTATGAGACACCTGTATAATATACTTTATTTATGAAACTTGCAAATGTGAATATGTTCTGTTCTGTTACGCCAAGCATACTGACGAGAACAAATTAAAGAAGCTGCGGCAGGAGTGCTAGAAACCATCCTTTGAGGTTAACGAGAGTGCCATAGTAATGTCCAGCTAGAGGATATCCAGGTAAGCCTGATTCTCTTTTAATCCTGGTGTAATCCTATGCCTATCCTGTCAGGCTGTATTCAATAAACTTTTGAATACAGCCCACAAGATCCGCTACCACAACTTTGCAAATGTAAAGATTGCAACATTTCTATTACTAAAGTAACTAATATTGACACTTGCTCTTCTCACTAGTGAAAATATCAAAAAATCTTTTTTCCATTTTGTCACGTTTGAATGTTTAAGTTATCTTTGATTTTATAAGGCTTCTTCACTCGATTTCAACTTTCATTTCCGCCTTTTTCTGACTCATTTATTAGAAATACAATTGTCCACAAATACGAGAAATAATAGAATGTCAGTAATATCTTTTAACAAAGAAAATTTTATATTTTGATAAAAATAATCGAACTAAAGAAGAATTTTAAAAAGTGAAAAACAATTTTAAATGCATTCCAGTAGGAGGAATTAGCACAAACTAAAACTATCCACGCATATCAAGGCAGCCAACTGAAGAAAGGATTCCCTAATTTTAGGGACATAATAAGTACATAAAGATAAAGTGGACTCCACAAGGTACCGCGAGATACATAAAGAACACCTCACGCAGGTGCGCATGATCAAAAAGTCGCGCGGTTCGGTAATTTCTTATAACTGGTTAAAAAATCTAATAACATGACTTAAAACATATTGACTTATGGTACAAGGATCTAAAAATTATTTTGAATTACGAATTGCTAGAGTTTTTGAATTATAGGACCAATCAACTATGAAATTAACATTTTGAAATGCGTGTTTTAAAATTTTTGAATCTTGACGATTTCAAAATATCGGGGTTTGAATTAAAGGGGTTTTACCATACTTTATTTATATAAAAAAAATATTTATGAAACTTTATTTAAAAATGTCTAATAATGAATGATTTTTTACTAACCACTTCTGTGGTAAACCTCTTGGAAAAAAGTGGGTCAAAAAAAGTCACCCTTTTTTTTTCACTACATATTCAAAAATACTAGTATTATAAGTTTGTTGCGTTATCATCAAACTGTAAATTTATACCAGCAGTCTTGAGATAAGGAAACTTCAGAGGTGGTGTTGGCCGATTTTCCACATTTATTTCTACAAATTCATTAGGCATATCGACATCCTCATCTTCTGATCATAACATCACTATCATCGTCAGATTCTGAAAATTCCTCATCTTCCGATTCACTTATCAATACTTCCTCGTCGCTTTTGTAATCTGCCATATTGGGCAAGAAGTAAATTAAATAAATAGATTAAAAAAATACATAAATATACGTAATACGTAAATACGAAAGTTTGAATACACACGACACGATAATACAGCACACAAACTAGTAGGACGAGTAGCCGGTGACTAATTGTTCTTGAAAGATCAAATTAGAACGCGTGTCACTCAACGCGCGTGATGCGTTCTCTAGACTGGTGGGGGAATGACCCAAGCTGGATTCGGACAAATCACTATAAAAAGTTTCGTGTACGATGTGCCCGAATCCAGTTCAGGGAAATCACTGTGTCAGCAAAAGACCTACCCGAATTGTATTTGGGCAAATCACTCAAGGGGTTAAAGTAGTTTTATAAATATATTATATATATTTAAGTTATTAAGGATTGACCTAAAAAATCGCAGGTCTGGTCTACCTACACAATTAAGAATACAACAATGCCACATTTCTTGTTTTTAATTCATTATGCAATCAGTGTCATTGTACTATCTGGATTGGATAGCTAAATATAAATTTGTCAAATTAAGCATTTATGCATGTCGTGAATATTTATGAGTGGTTTGATGATTGTTGTTTTATTAAAACACTTAATAAATATCATATGTTCTGTTTTCACAAGAATAGTAAAGTTCAGATCAAAAGATCAATTTTAAAATTAATATATAATAATATATATAAAAAAAAGGTGAGGCGTTTTCATTTTTGGAAATAAGATGTCAAATCTTTTATTTTTTAAACTAGTGTATGAATGTAATAGATTTTAAACTAGACATCACTTTAGATGTAGAACAGGGACACAGTTTTGTAAGAGTTCAAGATATTTATTTATGCCATGTTCAACCAATTACTTTGTCATAGTGTAGAAAATATTCATAGAAAACTGCAGAAAGAAGATTGTGAAGTGGAGTAATATTAATTTGATTTCCAAATCAAGAAGATAAAATTAATTTGCCTTATATGTCATTAAACAGTCACCGGAAGAAAATTCCAAATGACCAATACATATATGTAATGTAAAAAGATGATTTCAGAAAAAAACAGAAATGCAAAGGTGATTATGTGTCATAACATTTGGAAATAGTAAGCAATTATTGTAACGAGACTGATAGGATGTGCGTATTCATTAAATCAATTGGCTATACATACAGTAGTCATTTCCTATAAGCAAAGGTGATTATGTATCACAACATTTGGAAATTGTGAGCAATTATTGTAACGAGACTGATAGGATGTGCGTATTCATTAAATCAATTGGCTATACAGTAGTCATTTCCTATATTTGAACAGATGAGTGGGCCTGACGAGACATGATTAACACTATGCTTTTTTATGTCTAGCGTAAAAAAAATATTTTTGCGGTATCATTTTTATATATACATACAATATGTTAAATATTTAATTTTTTATGTGTAGAAATACATTTTTTGGTGAATTTTGATAAATTATTCATTATTTATCTCCATATAATGCCAGTTTTTGCTCAACTTAAAAGCTACATTTAGTAGGTCCAACAAATCACAATTTGAACTAACAGTGCTGCCATCGTGTAACCACCATACATCTTTTTACAGTATTATCGACTGGAGCATAATTTAGTTTAAAATTTACCCTGTATTCCTGGATTTATTTCTACACAATATAAAAATAAGAAAATGTACTTCTTCCCTCCCGATGGTCCATTTATTTATTTTAGTAAACTAGTTTGCCAAGCAATAAGATACAAATATAAAATCTTAAAGTTTATCAATTTTAAATGAAATCTGAACGGTAGAAAAGAATTTTTGAGCCGCTAGAGATAAGAAGATGAACGCTCAAGTGATAGTCAATGTCGGGGGAACTGACACAACACTAGGAGAAGAAGAAGAAATTAAATCCACACATTTTTTCAATTAATTACAACATGCTTATGAAAGAACTCAGAACGTTAGTTTGCCAGAAGGAAATTAATAGACTTAATTAATATTTCTGTACAAAATTATCAATTCTCAAATTGACAGCCCTGATCTTCTATGTAAAGTATGTCTTAGACCAGATCATCTGTCGCCCGAGTTCCATCGCATCAAATCAGCAAAGTCAATGGATCGACCGATCATCCGCACACTGTGTTTGATAAGCGCATATTATATGGAAAGAAATGTAGAAGATTGCCAATGGAAGATCCGCATAGTGTGGCGCTGGCCTTAGGGTCCCAATGAAAATGTATTCAAAAGATATATCGCACTATGATAATACGAGACAAACCAACACACACACTTATCTCTGCTGAAAACACACAGACTTGGCAATGAGTACAGTGAGTATATAGATGTATTCAATGACATCTTGACTACTTTCAAAAGAAATATGCAGTCAATTTTGAGACAGTGATAATTTTTACAGTAACATCTACTAATGTTTACTCGGAGGTTTGTTGATTTTTTCATTTTTCAAATCATATATATGTCAAAGTCAAAGAAAGCAATATCAAAAAAATATTTGAATGCAGTTATAGAGGATCACTAATTTATAATGTACTGAATTTGAGATTTTATAAAAATATACATTTATATAAAACAACATTTATAAAAAAAGTACATAAGAAGTACTTAGTACTGTCTCTGTTTTTACTAATTTTTCAATGATGCTAAGCACCGTATGCACACAAATCTATATAAAATAAAAATTTAAATGTTCATATGTACAAAATCGATAATCTCTGAAAGTTCTTTTTGACACAACATTGCATTCAAAATCGCACAAATTATTTGAAATAAAAAGGCACCCGCACCTACCCTTTCAATATTGATAAATATTTAGATAGGTACCTATAACATTTTTCAAACTCAAATTTTTTGATTGATTACATTCAGTTGTCTTTGCTTAAATAAAACGTTTGAACTGATGAGAGAGTGCAGCCTATCATATTGTGATATTTCAAAATAAAGGACATTTATGTATACTGTCTATGATTAATTTTCAATTTTCGACTTCCAAGCTTAATGTTTTAAATTACTGTGTTACAATATTAAACATAATAATAACATAATTCTACAAATCTATACTAATAAAACTCAATGTCTGTCTGTCTGTCTGTTCTGTATACAAATCTACATGCTTACAAATCTACTATGCTTTAGGACCCGGCGGGTAACATAGGCGACATTTCCCCCCTCCATTTTTACTCCTTCATCTCCCTTTGATATATTTGCCGTTCGACCGATCGTACTCAAAATTTGCAAACTAATCTTTTAGGACCCGGCGGATAACATAGGAGACATTTCTCTCCTCCCCTTTTATCCCTTCATCTCCCCCTGATATATTGTCAATGCAAATCTGTACCGTTTGACCAATCGGAATCAAAATTTGTAAACTTATTCTTTACGACTAGGTGGGTAATATAAGCAACATTTCCCCCCCCTTCACCGTTTACCCCACCCCCCTCCGCTGATATATTTTCCATGCAAATCTGTACCTTTTGACCGATCTGACCCAAATTCTGTATACTTATTCTTTAGTATCAGTCGGATAATATAGGCGACATTTACCCTTCCCCTTCTAAGCCAGCTCGTCCCTCAGATCTATTTTCTGTAGAAATCTACACCGCTTGACCGATTGGACCCAAATTTTGTATTCCCATTGGAAAAAATATGCCACATTTCTTCCCTATACATCCTATCCAACCCAACCTCGATTAAATGGAAACATTGTTTTAATTAGAGGCTTTGCAAAACAATGGAACCTTTGGATCCCCCCATAAATTTATTTTCAACTTAATCCTTAACCCGTGCAACGCCGGGTACGAACAGCTAGTAAATTAAGTTAATGATAAAATTATTTTATTTTTCTACAAAATAGTTTACAAATAGTAATAGCGGACGCGTGCAGTGAGTATACTGAAGCGTGACATTTATTTTAGCATATATTTTGAAAAAATCAAAATTAAATATTTATCAGACAGAATATTACGATATAATAAAATCTGAATACGATAATAATTGTGATAAGAATATTATGAGACATATCTTTTATTCAGATTTTTTACGTAAAAGTCATGTACTCACTGCACACACGCCGGAATAATAGTCACATTATAACGATAATTATGGTGATTTTCTATTATTATCGCACACTTTACTTCTGTTATGTAATTAAATAAACGTGAAACACGATTCCGATGTAAAATATTAATGTTTTTTCAATGCCAACAATAAAAAAAAATTCATGCATTAGTAACAAAATAAAATGATAAAAAAAATTCAAGGACTTGTCGTAATTGGTTACCAATGGCAAAAAATGGTAACAAACAAGAAATCATGATCTTAAGCTGGAAGTCAAGGTTCGAAGCTCAGAGTTCAGGTAACAGATGAGATTTAAATTTTTGCTGAATGTTGTAATAAATAATGTCTAATATTATGTACTTCTTAAATTACCTACAAGGCCGGTAAATTGTCCGCATAAGTTTATAGTTACATTTGCATTCTGAATTTTAAAAAATTGCATACTGGTAAAATATGAATTTATTTAAAATTACCATTAATCCGTTCCATACCTACATCGTTTATACACAAGCGGGCCTGGAACAGACTAAAATTCAAATTGCTTGTTAATTTTTTTGGAAGTTCATAACTTGGAAGCTGGGTTTCTAAAACGAAAATATGTGGAACCATAAAACTGTTTTTTTAACCTTAAACTTGAAAACGAAATCCGCCTCAAAAACTGGAATTTTCTTTTTCTCAAAATATCTCATAGATGAGAGATGAGCTTTTTGTTAAATTTGCAGTTATGAGGAATCATGATGATATTTTGAGAAAAAAAAAAAAAAATTTCAGTACATCCCTTTGCCATATCTTTGCTATAATCAACACTCCTTTTATGTTCTACTCCCATCATACACAATTTTATTACCTTCCACTGAATTTTTTTACTTTCCTAACAATTTCAGGTCTTATGAATGTAAAATATAACTTCACTAATATACTTTGGTATATTTCAGAATGTACATTTCACTAATATACATTTTGCCATGATCCCCTTTCCATGCCTTTTCATCTAAAGATACATCACACATTGTAGGCACTAGAGTTACTGTGTGCCACTTACACCTAATTAGATATCCTTATTGCATAGGATGATGCATAATTATCTGCATAATTAATTATTAAAAATTATACCGAAATGTAACCGAAAACAAACTCAAAACATTTTATGTACAATTATCATTCAGTCAACATCAATGACAATTACTGCTTTCCATTTGCCCTGTTCCACAGCCACCAGAGGCCTGTGTGCATCAACCTAATAATATACATAATTATAATAACACTAAGATATAATTATAATAATATCTTAATACAACCTAATAATATACATAATTATAATAATATAATAATATAATAATGCATCTTAATATGATAAATTAGTATCTGTTCTACTGTGAGTAACATGTTCCTGGAACTCAATTTGAAATATTTCAAAAACAATTGGAACTAATGAGAAGAGCTCAAATGTATATACAACTAGCTGGAGAAACTACAAAAAGGTCCATTTCATGGATAATGGAATGGCAAATTAAGCATTCCTAGTACCAATAACTATATTTTATCAGTGTTTATAAATAAAAAATGGAAACAATTGATCATTTAGGTTTATGCACAAACATTGAACTAAAGTAATCTCGAAATATTATAATATTTTTTATGTCGTAATTCCTGCTTACAATTTCTTTTTTTTTTTGCTATATTCCATTCCATGCCCAGGCCGAATTGTGTATACACAATTCAGCCTGAAACAGATTAATGCATTTAGCATTTAGCAAAATTAAAATTTTCACGGCCATTCAGAGTTTTCTGGTTTGAATATGCCATGTTTTTACGACCTTTCTGGCCGACATTTCGAATCCCATTGCAGGGTCCATCATCAGCCCGGATGATGAATCCTGTGAAATGTGAAAAATTTCAAATACATTTAATAAATATTCATCATTCTTACAGAATGCTTCTGCGTGAATCCAGACTAATAATGCAGTGTCAATGATGCTTTGCGTTCTACTTCACAATGTCTTAACAATGCTGTGCAACAATATGCTTTAGCTGCAATATTTAAACGTGACCTCTGTCATTTTCAGAAAACACATACCACCAGATCAATGGCTCATATTGAAATGTGCTTGAGACCAGATTAACTGTCTGTCCTATATATAAAATGTTGCAAATGTGTTTGCAGAGTTATTTTAGTCATAAAGTGAAACCGCAATTATCATTTTATTTATTTATTATTTTCTTTTTTATGTATTCTTTATGTAGTTTAAACACGAGTTTATATTTCCTAATATAAACAGAATTACATATATAATTAATATAAATTTCATTCAAATTTAAGCATAGCAAATTTCTTCAGCTTCCTCTTAAAAGTTGTTGTATTTTTTCATCCCGTGTGCCTAGTAGTTTACTACACAACTGTGCATGATTGAATTTTGTGTTCTTGTTTTCAATATTTTCATTCTAAAAGGTAATCTTATTTCATGTTTTCTAATGATGACTCCGTACAGATAATTATCCGGCAGCAAATGGAACACCAACATAATGCCACAAAAACTCTTGACAATACCTGTTTCTGATACGGTATCACCATACAATACATTAACACATATACACCCTGCTTTCGATCAGTACTACAAGACAGTACTTAACCTAACACAAACTACGATACACCCTGACTTCGGTATGGTATTGCTAACACTTAAATATTGCTAATACTTAACCTAAACATTAATACACACTCATCTCATCCCTGCAATGGGATCCGAAACGTGGGCCAGAGAGGTCAGATATACACGGCAGAATCCCAGAAAACTACACACAGAAGATTTACATTACCTAGTCTGACATCTTACATCATAAAATTTCATTTTCAGAAAGCCATAAATTTGTTATTTTGCTACAAGTTGGAGGTACACGTTTCCAAGTATATTTGACATTAAAACTTTACATCAATATAATCAATTTTGTTCCTATACACTGGTTCCAGTAATCTGCACTTGTCTGGTTTTTGTGATGGCAGATTAGCGAGAATGTAGGCTATAATAGTGAAAATATTTTCACATTATAAAAATAATAATATTTTAAAAATAAAGAACCAAATCGAAATTTGTGATTAAATTGTTAAAATTCTTATTACCCACTAAAATGCAATTAATAGTAGTTTAAAACAGAAAATTGTTTTATGAATGACACGGTTAATGAAAATTACACAATAATCAGATTAACTTCAGCATTGGAAAATAACAAGAATAAACCTCGATGGTCATTGGTAGTCTAATTTTTTTTCCCCTTGCACAAAGTAAATATGTAGTAATAAAAATTAAAATTTCAACATCTCACTCATTATAATAATGGCCTTGTCACAAAGCGTATTACGGCAAGTCAATTTAATTACAAGGAACTAATATAGTATGCATATCTACTCAATGTGTATCAATTATTCACACTCTTACCGAGTTAAAAATATGCAAATTGACTGTCATTCTGTCACTTGGAAACAATTTTAATATTGCATGCATACATTAGAAAAGAAAACAAACAAAAATTGTCTTGACATCTGCGAGGGAACGGGTATAGGGAGGTCAGTGGAAGTCTTTCGGCCAGAACAAATAGTGATTTTTTTTATTATTACAGGTATTTTGCAAAACTGTTAACAGTTTATACGCAAGGATACATTACAGTATATTACTTTACTTAATTAACAATATATCTTTATACACTATTAAAATTATATGGCAATTTTTCACAGTTCACTGTAGTATTTCTTTAGGATTTTTTGTATATTTTTTGTCCCATTTCATTTTTTTTTCTATCTGGTAATTTGTTGAACACTTCTGGAATTACACACTGTTTGGTCTTGTCTCCGTAAAAATTATTTAATTGTTCGAAAAATATTTTTTCTTCTGAATAAAGGTTTGAACTTTGTGGTGACATTATTATTGATGTTACACAAATAATCCTGAAGTAGAGAATGTTGTTCTCAAAACATGTAGATTGTATGTCTAATAAAGTAGTGAAAACAAAGTGATTTGTGTTTAATTTTAAAAATTATTAGTTTTTATTATTTCTAATTTGTTATTTGGGAATAATCCAAGAATATGGTCCCGTTTTTCATACAATGAAAATAAGTATTTCACTATATAATTTAATGTCCTGTTAATTTAATCTAACTAAAATAATCATAATCTAAATTAAACAAACCAAACCTAATAACCTAACCTAACCTCCATATATTGCCTATGAAATGTCAAAATATGCAGTGCATTTTTCGAAACTTTAAAGTGTAATATCTTATTTAATACTTACTTTTTAAACGTAAATTATCATTCATTTTGTTATTAGCACATTCAATAATATAGAGAAATAATCATTTTCGTTGTATATGCAATGGGACCATTATCTTGGATTTAGCCTTATAATAAAGTTGTTTTTGAATCGATAAGATTTTACACATTTTGATTAGGTTTTCCGGTTGGTCCTTAATTTCTTATTTTTATTTTTTACAACAAGTGTATGTAGTACAATTCAAAATGCCAAAAAAGAACTTTACAATCATCCTATATTTATAAATAAGTCGGTTAAGTGACTGAGGAATAGTCAAGGTCCAGAGTGTTGCAGTAATAAACATCCTCTTGCACACTTGATAGGTGCTTAACACGTGTTTTCAATCAACCTGTTCATATTGTATGTCAATGTGTAAGGTCCTCATAATACCATTCTATGCAGAGTAAATTAAAATCCGAACAATAAACGTGAAATTAAACGTGAAATGTATTTTTCCATTCCTAAAATAAGTGCCGACAATTTATATAATGATTGCTACAGTGTATGGTTTTGCCATTGCCGGTTTCAAAAAATAACCAAATCGTACAATTTTTTTAAAGAAACGAGGTCCACAGATTATTTTAAAATATATTATTTAATATATAGAAATAATATATACAGGGTTATTTGGAAAACATTATTAGCCTCGCAGGACTATATTCCTGCCTTGATTATGAGTTGAAAATGTTCAAGCTATTATGACCTAATATCAAGATATGCGTCATCAAAGTTTGCATTTTTTAAAAAATATTTCTGACTTATTTTTTGTAAAACGTTGGACTATCATTACAGTAACTTATATCGAAAATTTAAATTCATTCCCTTTAATACAAGTCAAATAAAATAATAAAAACATTGAATTCCAATTGGAAATTTTTCAGGATTTTTATCATTTTATTTAACTTGTATTGAAACTGATGAATTTTTCGTAATTGATATAAGTTACTGTAATGATAGTCCAACGTTTTACAAAAAATAAGTCAGAAATATTTTTAAAAAAATGCAAACTTTGATGACGCATATCTTGATATTAGGTCATAATAGCTTGAACATTTTCGACTCATAATCAAGGCAGGAATATAGTCCTGCGAGGCTAATAATGTTTTCCAAATAACCCTGCATACATTTTTTAACATTCAAATCACCTTGAAGATAAAATACATCTAAATTTTGATTTTTTCTGTAGGCAAGTATATTTTTTATGTTAATGTGTCAAACTCGAATGCGTACATGGTGACTTTATCTTTATTGCGCGATATTTCCATTGCCAGTTTCAAAAATCACGAGAACATAATAAATGGACTAAAACAAAGCTAAGTATGTTTCACACAGTCTAAAGCCAATATTGATTTCACCTGGTGAAATATTGAATTTTTGTTAGAAAATGACAAATATATAATTAACTAGCTATTCATACCCGGCGTTGCACGAGTTAAGGATAAAGTTAAAAATAAGTTTGTGGGAGGAAACAAAAGTTCCATTGTTTTGTAAAGCCTCTAAAAAAGAACAATGTTTCCAACTAGGCTGGGATAGATGGTATGTCCAGGGGGAGGAACGTGGCCCATGTTTACCGCCAGGTCCTAAAGAATATATATATATGCAAAATTCGGTAGAACAGTACAGATTTGCATTGAAAATATATACGGTGGAGGGGTAATGTAAGGGGGAGGGGTGGGGTAAGGGGGAGGGGTGGGGTAAGGGGGAGGGGTGGGGTAAGGGGGAGGGGGAAATGTCACCTATGATACCTGCCGGATCCTAAAGACTAAGTATGCACAATTTGAGTCAGATTTGCATGTAAAATATACCAGGTGGTGGGGGAACGGTAAAGGGGGAGGGGGGAAATGTAAGAATATGTTACCCGCCAGATCCTAAAGAATAAGTATGTAAAATTTGGGTCAGATCAGACAAACGGACAGACAGACAGAAAGACAGGCAGACGTTGAGTTTTATAGGTATAGATTCCTTTTTTAACTCCTGTGTGTCGGTGATGTAACGTAGGTCTAACTGTCATACAAAATATGAAATATCTACCTTATTTACGAAAACTAAAACGTCACATTTTTTGTAATCATCGAATAGACATTTTCACACCAAAATTACTAAATTAAACTGTTAGGAATGTACGGATTTTTTAATTGAAAAATATTTATTCATTACTCTCGTATTTTCGGCCAATGTGCAAGAGAGAGCAGAATATTGTACATCGCAGTTAAATCGAGCAAGAAAGAGCACGACAATATCATACATTTCATGTAGGACAAAGATGGCGGTTGCTTGGGTTTCGGCGAAAGCAAAAACAATATAGAAGGAGTATGGTGTAGTCTGGTAACACGTGTTAGACAAAGACGGAGTGAGGCGACTGAAGCGAGCTGGCGACCGCTTCGTTGTATTCAGTTGCTAATGAAACGTCGGCGGAAGCACACGCAAATTCGATTTGCCATAATTTTATAATAATTTACTAAAATAATGCAAATATGTATGTTTACCTTACATAATTATATAAAGGGACCTTTTAAAAGTCTTTCTGTATCGTATTTATGTATATTTTATCACATATTAAAAACTATGCCGATTTTTAATCAGGTAACGCTGTGTTACTCCACCGTCCCCAAAGTTTTTTTTAGGACAGTCTTTTAAGAGTTAATAACACTCCATGTATAACTTGTAAGATGGCACAAATCGCTCTTTAAGGGTGGATTGCCTAATTTTAAGAAGAAGAAGATAGAAATATGTATTGACATTTAACAAATTTCCGGGCATTTCTTTATTTTTGAGGATTGGGGTAACAATCACCATCTTGCTATTTTATGTAAGAATAGGAATAGTTACAGTGCCTCCTGGCTTTGTTTTCTGTGATCGCTTGTTAATTCTAATTACACGTTTCCAGATTGAAAAAATCTCACATAAAAGTGACTTAATTTCTAAGGTGATAGTTTTTACCTCAGATAAATAAGTAGGTCAAGGAATTCTTTATGCAATAGAAATTTATGATTTTTCAGTTAAAAATTTATTTTATGTAAAAGATAAAAAACACTGCATTTCGTTATTATAATTTTCGTTCAGTATACAACCAATACTAAGCCTACTTGAAAAAATATATTGAAAATATACATCAACAAACTCCTACTAATTCAGTATATTCTGAGCTTCCAAATTCCAGTAGTTGACATGAAATTAAAAATACTCACGTCATTGAAACGTGGTGCTGGGAACATGCGCTTCATATTCAATGGACTGCCAGAAGAATGTACATCAACATCTCCGAGAATTTTAAAATGAGACATTTCAATCATTTCAAATTTAAACAGAGAATATTTCAACTGTGCAGTTTTTTAGAAACATCTCACAACATGAAATTGAACGAAGAATTCAAGAAATATATAATTGAAAGAAGAAAAAGAACAAAATTAGAAATCAGCAACTGGACCCAGAGGACACTGTGCGATGCGCTTGATGGACTAAGCAAGTATAACCACACCACAGGGCCTTCAGACTTGCCACAGACAGCTCCATATGGAGACAGATCATAAGAGATCACAACCCTCATCAATGAGAATAAAAATCAGAAAGAAAAAGGTCCGAAAGAATAAAATACAACAAAACAAAGCCGTTAATTCACAAATGATTACGAGTTAGAGGTAAAAGTGTTAGAAAATCCCAAAATAACCGATCACAAGATGATAAAGATTCAGCTTTCAAAATATAAAAATATTGTAGTTTGAATTTCGAATTAATGTTTTTTTTTGGGTTTGTCAAATTTGGAACTAACGGAGTTCTATTGTATATATTTATACACGTTTTCAATTTTACATTACACAAATACCGAAATTAAATATTTCATTTTACAAAAAAAATAGGTAAACTGTGCCCGCTCCTTGAGACACAGAGCCCTTATAAAAAATGTACAAGCTTTATTGATTTTCATTAATCAATAAATTAAAGTAACAACTTCACTTCACAAACAACTTCCATTTTCATAAAACTGGGCTAAATGAGCTAGTTAGTTTGTTTCTCTAACCAGTGGGCGAGTGCCAGGTGGCACGGTGGAATAATCAATAAGCTATTGATTTCCCACTTACTGACAGAAATGTACCTATCTAATAGATCAGGAGCCCGACAGCTAAACAATTACATCATTAGATAAATGGAATGTTGGCAATTTAGTTTATTTATTGTGGTAAACGCTAATCAATGTTTATTAAAAAAAAGTGACATGAGGTATACTGAATAGTTAAAAATATTTTTAAAATAACGCTTGGATAATACAACAAATACATTGATGAATAAATAAACAAGTTATTTATTGTTTTTTTTAATTAAAACAACCATTTTCACAATATCTTAGTGTTGTAACAGTCCAATATCCAATGTAGATTTCTCTACCTGCTTACATATACATATACATATATATATTCTAATAATCTGAGTTGTAAAAAAAATATATAAATATTAGACACACATAATAACAATAAAAAATGGGTACTGTAAAGCCATGCGTTACTGATTGATAAACAATATAAAGTAAAACTAACATAAATAAATAGAGTAAAGCTAAGCTGAAAATATGACAGTCAATATCATGACAAGGTTATTTGAGAAAAAATATTTTTTTTTATTTATTTTTTACGCTTCAACAGGCCAGGAGGCCCGATTACAGAAGCGAAATATATCACAAAACACTCAGGCTTGAGTAAATCACATAGGTTAACATTGTAGCTTCACCAGGAATCGAACCCGGAACCCTCGGTGTGGGAAGCCAGTGTCATACCCACTGGGCTATGAGGGCCGCCAAAATATATAAAAATTCAGCAAAACAGGAAGCACACTTTTTTTGTGTGAAAATATTTTACAATAGAGAATTTTTAAATATTATCTTTCCACTTTATACAAACACTGAGGTCAAATTGATAAAAAAAAATATGTCAAAAGATTACAATGGACGGAAGAAAATTAGTTATATAATTCATGACACATGTCAATACAATGAAGATAATACTTTGGGCATCTTACAAATGTCTCATGAAAGAATCATTTATGATTTAATCCGCAAGTGCCTATGCCTTAGGTAGATCCATGTGTTAATCTGTGACTTATAAGTTTTGAAAAAAGAATGAAACCAAAATGTCAGCAACTCCACATATGATTGACTGTAGTTGACATCAATTGTTTAAAGGTACGGAAGCTACTAACACAGTTCCTCATAGCACCTCTTATTAAAATACCAGCATAGGCACAGCACTCTTTTTTCTGTCGATGCTTCAAAGATTAAAAATTATTTGTCAACAAATCTTATTCTTCATCCTTTTCATTTCAAATCTTTTTTTAAATAAAAAAATTATCAAAATATACATTAGGAGACAATCTTTCACTACTTGAGTTCCAATTGTACATATTATAAGAACACTTCATACTATAGGTCGACCACAATCAAAAGACCATTCCCTAGCTTTGTCTGGTAAGAAGAAAGCAGGTGAAAGTTACCTGGCAAGCCCGTATTACAAGCCTCAATATGATATTCCAAATAAATATATATTTTTTTAGTTTTAAAAAGGTTACTAACTTACTAAAAAAACTAATTTGTGTTCATTTTTTGCATCATAATAACACACATATTTTTTGCGCACATCCTTTTGAATGCGGTCTAGCTATACCTGTAACCTGCCAAAAATGAAGGTACTTTTACATGCCGGTTCTTAAAGAATAAATATCTACTTATTTACAGCCGACACCCATGAAACGTAATAACAACTTTTATCAAAATATTGGACCTTTTTTTTTGTATTTCCCCTGCCGGCAGTTAATGGTACTATTTTAAACCCTGGCGATTGTGCATAAAACTAAATGTGATATTATCCTTTGATCACTCTAGCAACAATATAAATAAATGATTTATATTATAAATAAAATGAGAAAAATATATTCCGGTACCGGGAACCGAATCCAAGCCTCCTGGGTGAGAGTCAGGTATCCTAGCCACTACACCATATTGGAGATGTCTATGGTCTCGGAAAAAATGTTTATAAAGCCAGTTTACCTAAAGAAAAAATATTTTATAAAATATACTGTGCGCCCTATAATCTTTTTTATGGGTACAAATGGTTTGTGTGTTTGCTAAGTCTTATATGCACTGTATTTTTGACAGACCACACACATGTGGTGGTGGCAATATCACTA
This sequence comes from Agrypnia vestita, assembly GCA_016648135.1. Taxonomy (NCBI): domain Eukaryota; kingdom Metazoa; phylum Arthropoda; class Insecta; order Trichoptera; family Phryganeidae; genus Agrypnia; species Agrypnia vestita. Next base: position 103,661 of record JADDOH010024439.1, read on the forward strand.
GTTGCCGCCTTCGGGTTTGCTGACCCGGGGTTCAAGCCCCACCTCCAATTTTATTTTTTAGCCGTGAATTTGAACGAAATTACGGATGCTACACGAAGTTACAGACAGACGGATGGACAAATGGACAGACAACGAAACTATTATAATTGGGATTATTTCAAGGCAGACAAAATCAGACAGTTAATTTACAAACAATGCAAAAGAATAAAAATTTGAGTTCATGATTTTTTATATAAATGGTAAGACAGAATAAAAGTTTTGATAAAGAGCGATGAAAGATAAGATTATTGGTTTTTCTCACATTCGAGACAAGCTATCAGATGGGAGTAGTGTAGAGTATAATAATATATGATTAAACTAGCTCTGCAACCAGACACACTACTACTTCCTAAGGCCAGGGATGTGTGCCTTTGGGACGACTGATAAGTTTTGATAAAGTTTTGATAAAGAGCGATGAAAGATAAGATTATTGGTTTTTCTCACATTCGAGACAAGCTATCAGATGGGAGTAATGTAGAGTATAATAATATATGATTAAACTAGCTCTGCAACCAGACACACTACTACTTCCTAAGGCCAGGGATGTGTGCCTTTGGGACGACTGATATTGCTAAACAACAAAGTGAACCAGGTAAAGCATTTACCAAAGAACCACAATTATCTGAGATAACGTGGCTCGAGATTAGATAATAAAGATCACCACAAATTATTTTTGATGAGAATAAAAATATCTATTTGAAATAATGTGCCATTTATTTAAAGGACACACTAAAAGAAACATCTTCTTAGGTATTCCTAGCCTCTGCCATAACATTCCACTACAGCGATAATACTTGGCTTGAATAATACAGAGATTCAGAAAATCAGGGGTAAGATATCGAGGTTCTGCTGTATTATATGTATACGTATGACTGATATTTAAATTAATAGTAACCTTGTGAAACAGACTGGATAAGAAAGAAACAAAGTACTTATAAGGAGACAATGCAATTTTCGCTGGAAATTTAATTTAATCAGGAAGATATTATAGGCAATCATTGCCTGAAATCAGATTAAAAATATGCTATCAATAATTGTGAGAGTTACATGTAATGCGAAACAGTGTAAAAACATTTATAAAAACTTTATATTAAAGAACACATTCTTATTGTGAAGTTGCAACAAAATTCTGTGAATTTTTTAAAACCAAATTTTTTTAATCAATTAGAAAAGACAGAAAAATTAAGAAAAAATATTTGACTGCTACTGGGATTCGAATCACGGATTCATTGATTTGATTTTTCTGTATGTCTTTTCTAATTGATTAATAAATTTGGTTTAAAAAAATTTATGAAAATGTTTTTTAATTAATGGAAATACATGTTTAAATGTGAAAATATTTGTGAGAATCTCCAGTTAAACAAAATTCCCAACAAATCATTCCCCAGCATAATATTCTTAAAGTTTTTTTTAGTTCAATTCATTAGTGAATTCACATTGAATATGTTTATTCAGTAAAATGGAAACAAAACAAATATAAATAAATAAATTCATTAAAAATAGCTCCAATACGTGGGAGAGACTGGCATGACCCTTAACAAAACGAACCTTTATGAACAAGTCACAATATAAAAAAAAAAACAATGCTTCAGTAATGACACGTTTCCAAGGTTAACAGAAAATAAGTATAATAATAAAAAAAAAACGACACATCACATATTACCTGGCCGAAACAATTCCACTTCTGGTAATGCTGGACACGGAAGGTCAAAATAACTTGTATATTGTGTATTTGAACATTTGGCAAAGGATCAACTGAACTCATTAATTTTAAACCTTTCAAACTTAAAATGTCAAAATTGGCGGCATTACAATTTATTTATTTATATTCACCTTGATACATGACATATGAAATGGAACAGCTCATCTCACTATTTCATATCATATTTACTCATATCACAGGATTGGATATTATTTAAATCAATTAGAAACAAATACACTAAACAAATGTGAATATTTTAAAAATAAAGTATCTACAAGATATTAAATTTCCTAAACAAATACAAGACAATATACAAACTTGCTTGAATTCATATTTTATAGAGCATTATTGAAATACATAAAAGCATACAATAGTAAAGGAAGACCATCAAGAAAGACGTATCCAATGTAATCAACAAAAACTTGTGTTTAAAGAAATAGATACAGTAGAACCTCGTTTCGAAATTCAGGGGACCTAAAAAAAAAAAATCGAATTACGCAGAACCCTGTTAATTTGAAATTTTAGATACAAAAAAAAATAGCGATGCGATTGTGAAATTTGCCAAAAATCATAAAACTCCTTAAAATTATACCTATATCTAAAGAAATCATTTTGAAAACGCAATATTTATTATGTTAATGCAAAGATCGTGACATTTCTATTGCCAAAGTACCTACATATTGAAAATTTTTTTTTTAAATAGAGATGCGAACACGGAACACGTTATTCTTACTATTTTCAAACTAAGGTAAACGCTTGTGCTATGAAAATAGGACTAACTTGCTAGTCTGGAGTGAGGTTCCAACCCGCGACCCTTGGATCATGAGGCGAGTGTTCTCACCACAAGACCAACAAGCTACTTTTATTTTCTGTTCTCATTTGCGAAAAAATTCTTTTTTTTTCCATTTCCGTCACGTCTGAATGGACGTAATCAAAAATGTTTAGTTCTACATGAATTTATGGAATGCTTTTTGAATTTTCACGAGTTTAACTTTTGATTCTGCTCTTTTTCCGGCTCAAACCAACAATGCACAGTTACTAGAAATACACTTGTCAATAATTACGTAAAATAATTAACATCTTACAAAGAAAATTAAACATTTTAATAACGTAAACAGAGTAATTAGAATAAAAAATCTAAATAAAAACAAATTTAAAAACGTGAAAAATAATTTAAAACACGTTTAGATTATAAAGAGGTTTAATTTAATTTAAATAAAAAAATAATTCAAAACCCGTTTAGATTAGGTATAAGGAGTTTAGATTATACGAGGATTAGGGCAAACGCTGCAAAATAAACTATCCGCGCATATCAAGACAGCCAACTGAAAAAAACATATACAGGATTCTCCAATTTTAGGGATCGCGACACAATATGTATAGAAAAAAGGCATTCCATAAGGCAGAGGTTCCCAATTTTTTTTTTGCCACGGAACACTAATTAATCATACGCTTCTTAGCGGAACCATATTTTGATAAAAATAATGATTACCTTGTACTATGAAAAATTTTGATGTTTGACTTGAAAAGAAAGAACAATATTAAATATAAACAAAAACCAGGGTTCGAAAAAATCCGGTTTTTATAATAAAAATCAAATAATCGGATTTTTTGATATATTTCCGATATATATCAAAAATTGGATATATATCCAAACTTTTTTTCTCCTTTTTTGCACACGTCTATTGATACAAACTCGAAATAATTAGGAAATTATTTTTTTATTTTGTATATGAATTATTATTTATTAAATAAATGAATTGCATACTGAAAATAGCTTATATATAAGTTATAAAAGTTGCTCTTTCTAATGTAGTGTTATGGGTGTTTGTTTCTTTGTGTGAAATAAAAAACGTATTATATGAAACAAATGAAACTAGAAAATAACCGTAGCACTTTTTAAAATACAACTAGCGCCATCAAGTAACGACCGCAGATATTAAAAAAAAAAACCCTATAGCATTTTTTTAAATACAACCAGCGCCACCTATTAACATTTGCAGAAAGTTTTCTTGGATATATATCAAAAATAAAAATCGAGCCATAAATATCGTGATATATATCCGCAGATATACATCCTCGAACCCTAACAAGAACATTACAAAACCGTTCAAAAAAAAATCTTGAAAATGTCTATTTTTCACGCCTCTGACTACACGTAACCCCTTAAGAAATAAATTTAAAAAATAAAAAAACTAGGAAGAACCTGTTTTGTATAACAATGTTATACAATAACTGTCAAGATACAGAAATAGCAATATTGCTTAGTTCAGAATACACATTGAGTATCACATGTGGTATGATTTCGTCAGTTTCCTATCTACATCACTAACAATTTATTCATTGGGCACGGACAATCGAGAAGTTCGCAGTCATAGAATTGTTTTTTATCATCCACAACTCGGGTTCTGCATTCCATTCTTGGTCGCCCCTTTATATTTATTAGATAAATCTAATGAGTCGTGTTCACGAATGAGACTTCCATGTCTGAGTCCCGGTATACGTATGTATATATCTGTTGCATCACTATCCCGGTATGCGTATGTATATATAGCAACAGATATATACTTACGTATGTATATATCTGTTGTCATTCTAAAACGTATGTGGTGATGAATCAATATTGCTTCGCACTGACCTCTGTACTCATCTTTACTTTAGGGATTGCATTTCCAAAAATACCATGGCCATGCATAACTTTACTTTTCGTGAATTGGTAATCAATATATTTAAATAACGTAAGTTAAGTAATAATGTTTACTATTATTCAATAAATCGACATTAACCAACAAAATTAATAATTCAAACTTCGTCACAAACTTCAAACCACATTAGACACATAGAGAAATTAGGGTGAAGGCGGTCGAAACATCATTAATCATTAGTAACGGTATGACATCACAAAGATGTATTGATTTTTAATGCAAAGAAAAATAGTTTTCAATTTATTTTTTATTCGCTGTTACATATGTTTCAAGAAGAAAAAGCAACGAATATGGAATAAATGATTATCATTATGGGCTAAACTTTACTTTATGGCCTCACTCGATTTTCTTAAAAATACGTGTCCTAGTGTAGCTAAGTGCCCTGATGGCAAAACTGAAATCAAAATTTGGGGGTCGTAAGCATTTAAAAAGTTATTACACTTTAAAGTTCAGAGATTTTCCATACGTTTCGACATTTCAATAATTTTATCTATAATATATATGACGCGAACCAAAGACAATTTTTCACCAAGATATTTTTGTTAAAAATCATTAATAATTCTAGCAAGGTACGAACTATAATAAGAAAAAATTCATGATGCAATAATAAATACATACATTTGATAAAAAGTATGTTTTATAAAACATATTTTTAAAAATTGATCATTTTGTGCCTATTTCCTTATATGAAATATATATATTATAGATAAAATTATTGAAATATCAAAACGTATGGAAAATCTCCAAACTTTAAAGTGTAATAACTTTTTAAATACTTACGACCGCCAAATTTTCATTTCAGATTTTACATCAGGGCTCAACTACGCCAGGATACTTATTTTTAAGAAAATTGAGTGAGGCCATAAAATAAAGTTATACTCATTATGGATTCTTCGGTGTCACGAAACCTTAATTTAATACTGCCGGGACGATAATAAGATCTAAGATATAAACAAAAAGACAAAAACTTGACTCACCCAAAAGAAGCAAAATGAGGGGATTCCTAAACTGCTCCACATACTTCTTCCACGTGGGTTCCTCCTCTTTCACAGTGAAGTCGTTGTAACCCACGAGTCGCGCACGCGCATCCGCCTCCCGCCACGACAGCCCCGCACGCGGAGACACGCGCAACCGCCCGGCCACCTCCTCCCACCCCAGCGAGCAGGCATCGCTCGCCACCATCCACATGTCGGAGCGATCAGCACTGGAGTGCTGGGAAAACACAAAATAAATATTATTAATATTTATGAAAATAGGAAGACCGACATTCAATGTATTGATGGAGAAATGGAAATTGTAGAATATGGGGGGTCCAACTCCCTTCTTTTCTTTCCAAGAGCAAATATCCTCTGTATAATTAAATTGATTTCAAAAATGAAATTGATTGATTGGATCGCAAGTATTGTAAAAGTTAATCAAATTTTTAAGTTTCAAATTTTCACCATACATTTTAGACATTTAAATCAATTTATCTAAAGATAAGAAGCAAACCATAGAAAAGATAAAACATTGTGAAATAACCCAAGCTACCTAAACTTATTTAACCGAACGTACCTAACCTAACCTAATCCAAAAAAAATACATGACTTTTGTTAAAATTTGGTAAGTTACAGTATTCGCCAATGTAATCCTAATAGTATTAAAATATGTAATTACATAAATCTCACCGTATTTCTCTCTCATCTATGGTTTCCATGAACTGGTGTTGTGCATGGACGATGCGTCACAAATGTCAAAATGTATGGTGAAAATCAGAAACATTAAAATGAAATAACTTTTTTGATACTTGCCACAAAAAGACTGGGCCATCCAGGACCACAGCGATGGTATTTCAACTGATGACACACTAACCGTTATTTGAGATTTGTATCTGAAGACAAATTATATCTTAGTTACAATAAAATCAGATACAAATCCAAAATAACTGTACCGGAAATAACTGGTTAAAAAACGGTTTAACCGTCACTGCAGGACCAAGACTTGTGGGGGCGCATGAATCTGATCAAGGCCACTATATCTCAACACTGGCATGAAGGAAGGAGAAGAAGAAATATATTCCATATGTTAAACCTCCGAGTCATTTGTATTGTATATATCATTTAGGGTCGGTTGTATCAACTTGGATTATAGTATAACTGTAGATTTTTACAAAACAGGTTGTATGATTGGTGAACAATCAATAGTTTAAATGAAAGATAACTATAAACCATCTTGATACAACCAGCCCTTAGCTTATGATAAATGATAATTTAATTGCATTAAACTTAACCCAAGACAATAAAGTGTTGGAAACCTTCCAAAAGTCATACAGATTGCTAATGTAGTTCAAAAATTTCTTATAAACAGAATCTCAATTCTATAATAAGAAGTCTGATTAGAATTCAGTTGTCATTTTGTCACTTTTGACACAAAATTAATATAATTTTTGATTTGTGTCTATTTTATGAACCATTGTTTTCAATAAAATTGCAATTTGCACTTCGACTAAGTTTTTACTGTGAAAAAATTTCCTGTTTCTCTAAGATTTTGCTATTCTTTCATAGATATAACAACTATCCAATATGTGCAGGATCACAACTTTAGGGGACCCGTAAACAAAATTTTATGCTTTAACTTTAATACAGATTGTGAGCTGTACACATATTGGTATTGACAATAAGATTAGTCAGTACTTAATATTAATGTAATTGACCCCTTTTAATTTATTGTTTTTCAAATAAATTCCATATATTATCATTTTTAGGAGTTAGCCATAGAACAGAAGCATTTCAGCTGTACAGTGTACCAGAGTGCATATGAATGCATAATTATCACTCAGGGCGAGCAGTGAGAACACTGACACATGACTTTTTTATAAGCATATATTTTGAAAAAATCAAAAAGATATCTCTTTATATTCCTGCCACAATAATTACCATATCATTCAGATTTTAATATTTCATAATATTCTGTCATATAAATAATTGATTTCAATATTTTTCCCCAATATAATTATCACTAAGATCTCAGATGTTTTTTGTCTGAACTAAAAAACTATCTTGATTAGAACCAATGAAAAAACCAGTACAGGAACTATCTAAATGCGCAAGTACTTTTGTGCACTTGGCCAAAACATATTTGAGTAGTTTTAAAGTGAATGCACTGTGAAAAATAAAAATAATTATTTTAGAAATCAAAATATTCATGAATGTTGCACATGCAAGAACTTCTTATCCCTTTAAATTTAAACAATAAATCCCCGTTAATAAATCTGATTAAGAAACAAAATAATTCAGTTTCTTTTTCTCTGTGATAAAGGTTGGGAAGTCTTTAAAAAAGGATAAATAAAACATTTTAATTCTGAGCGATATTCTAATTTGGAAATTACGGTTAGAGCGCACATTCATCGAACTTTACATACTGACTTACACATTATCTTTGTAATAAAAAAAAATACCTGTTTTTAATGTAGCGAATAAATTACTTTATCTTCCAGGAAACCTCAAGAGCCCCTTGCGATCCTTAATTATTGATAGTGGGGAATGTTAGTATACGACGATGAAGAAAGTAAGTGCGGTCTTTCTGAGAACTGACATTTTCCCTGTCGAAGTTTGTAACTGGAGAAATCAAAGCGTAATAGAATATAAGGACGCCAATAAATCTAAACACTATTCACATTGTGAACTAATACGTACTAAAATATCAATGGAATCTACAGACACATTCAAATAATAACAAAATCGATAATTGATCATCCTTACCACACTCGCAGTGTCTTGACTGTTCAGAGATAAATCGTCCGTGTCCGAGGCATTTTCGAAGTTTTGTATTTTGTCATATTTTCTATTCGGGCTATTTTTCATGATTCGTGCGATATGATTGAGTAATTATTGCGAAATACACATTTTACAAACACTAAGGACGACCGACGACCGTCAAATAAAGCAAAATGAACGACCTAGCTGAACAAAAACCGAATGACATATAAAATATAAGCGAATTGGCCTGACGTTAGCAGCGGTTCAAGCGGCGCAAGTTCATGACGATGGAAATCACGACATCAGAAGTGAAGACTTATTTATATAATATTTATCAACCGGTTGAAATATTCTCTATCCCAATATTTAATGAATATGCGAGAGGATTAGGGCCGGTTGTACCAACTTTGATAATAGTAAATCTTTCATTAAAATGTATGATTTTTATGAAAATGGTTGCGGTTGTGCGTGGAAAACGCAATAATCAATGGTTTAAACTAAAGATTACTATAATCTAAATTGATTCAACCGGCTCTAGAAGCAAAGGCGACACTATCCAAGAGACAAAATTTAGATTAACTTTTGTATAACTGATTTTTAAAGCCATGGCGGAAATTTTAAATTTCCAAAAAAAAAAAGCTTTTGATAAAGTGCTCCTAAAACACACAACGTGCTTTCAAATTCAGTCATAAATTGTGAAATCGACACCTTTTGTCAGATATTTGAACATGTGCCCCTTATTCTCATCATATGCAAGTGGCGCTTTTGCTTCTAATTCCCTACTACGAAAGATACGTCGATGTTTTTTGCTTTTCATGATAATCATCGATCATAATATAAAAGGTACTAAATTTTCGACAGTCCCTACATACACTGTCGAATCTGCAAAAACCATCGGATTTACTCTATATTAGGGATGGGTCGACGAAACGAGACCGTCCACGTCCATCCATCGACGAGACAATCAACTAGTTGAATTCGTCAACTTCGTTACGCGGACGTCGCGAACGTTCTATCTAAACATCGGGAAGATGGTCAACTGTCTACGGTTCGACGCGACGCTGCTCGACGGCTCATTTTTATTACGTTAATTTTTAAAATTTAAAGAAGTTCGAAGGAATATAGTTTCGGGGAAAGTAAAACCGCTAAAATTAAAGTTAACCATCCATTTTCAGGTAGATTTAAGAAGTCGAGATCGATCGAATAAAATATTGATCTTAGAAAAATATCTAGCCGGCCTTTTCGACTGTTAATTAATAATGGTTTCATCGTATAAAATAAAAATATCATAGTTTATTATCCCATAGATAACCTAGAAATTTTGCAGCCCTTTCAAAAATAACTTAGTAGATAAAAGCTGATATTTTTTCAAACGATTGTAGTTTCTTTAAATTCCTAATTCTATGAGATAAATTTAAATTATCCAAAGGCGTACTTTTTCCAATGATGTATCTATACAAAAGAAAATAAAGTGTAAAATAATTAAACAGAATTGTTTTATTTTATACTGCGTAAAATTGGGAATTCACCGAAACGTCGCACAATGCAAGTATATAAGTAAATAGCTTATGATTAAGCCTGTATCACCCTACACGCGCATTCGAATTTCAAGTCTGTCCTAGTATCGTGTACATAGATCTGCACTCTATGGTGGTGTACTTTAGAGTTGAAATGCAGTTACCCGTCGAGCCGTTTACAAGTGACAGCGAGAGATGAGAGAGAAATCAACGGAGACGTTTTGTCTTGCTCTCGCTCGTTGCTTTGGACTACGTTGAATTACGAACGAAGGATTCTTCGTTTAGTCGTCTACGTCTACGAATTCAACTAGTCCATGCGATAAACGTAAACCGTTGATGCGTCGATGAAACGTCAACGGTAGATTTAAACTAGTCCGTCCATTCAACGCACATCCCTACTCTATATTTTTGTAAAATGTTTTGAAAAAAATCATGCGTGTACAAGCGGTAGAAGTTATTACATAGTATACTTAAAAAATCTTTGAGTAATAATTTCCAGAAGACAGGGTTTCTCATAAAAATCTAAAAAGGGTTTGTTCCGTTACTTATATATATTTTTAATAATGCAATCTGGAATTTCATTAATTTTACTGCAATTAGCAAGTTAAAAATTCTATCATTACTTCCTTTCTTTTAACTCGTGGCATCTGCTTGCTTGTTTCCTTGACGAAAAAACTTTGGATAGATTTTTAACCCTTTTCCCGTGATCCAATCGAGCTGAAACTTTGCAAGCAGATTCGTGGCGACGATCAAAAAGATCTATCAAATTTTCGTTAAAAAAATAATAATAATTAAAGTATAATTTTGGATTTTTAGAAATTTTAATGGTTTTTTAAAATTGGAAACAATACAAATGTTTTATTACTACCATCAGTGGCCTAACGACGACGCCACGGAATATTCAAAATTTGAATCACTCCGACGGTAGGTATAATAGGTACATAACTACGAATTTCGAAAATTTATAACAATTGGTTCACAGATGACAGCAAAATTGGGTATTTTGGGAAGAAATCAAATAATCATTTATTTCGTTTAGATTTGTGCTTAGTTTTGAAGAATTCTAGATTACTCAAATCTGATTCTGACTAAATCATTTGACGCCGGAAATTCATAAGGTACAATATTGATAATAATTGAATATGTCAAAATCTTGACATCTCAAAACATCTGACATTTTAGAAATATATTAAATTCCTGTAAGTTTAGTGTTATGTTATATGTTTTAATTCGTCTTTAATTATTGTTATATTTTACAAAGAAAGGGAGTATAGTAAAAACTTGTTTTTATGGGTTAGTTTTTTTTTACTTTTTTCTTTTAACTCGTGGCGTCTGCTTGCTTGTTTTCTTGACGAAAAACTTTGGACCGATTTTTAACCCTTTTCCCGTGATCCAAACGAGCTGAAACTTTGCAAGCAGACTCGTGGCGAAGATCAAAAATATCTATCAAATTTTCGTTAAAAAAAAATAATAATTATAGTATAATTTTGGATTTTTAGAAATTATAATGGTTTTTTCAAATTTGAATCATTACAAAAGTTTGATTACTACCAATGGCGGCGGCGCACACTGGGTTGAAACCGTAATTTGAGGGACTTAGGGACCAACTTTCTTTTTTTACTTTTTTCTTTATGCGGATGGATAGAGCTCATTAACCTTTTCAATAGTTGTCCTATGAAACTTTTTTCTAAACTTAATAGTTTGGACAAAAAAAAAGTTTTTTTTTTTTTGTATGGAGCGGATCAAATAAAATTAAATTTCTGCTAAGTGGTGACTGACCCCGCTTTGAAACCTTTTTTTTCTCATACCTTGTCTAGCCTACCATCGTTCGATGCTATGAACGTGTACATAAACTTGCTACTCTACCAGATAAATGGATCGAAAAACTAAAAAACGTACCTATATATTTATATTATTTTTTATTTTCATAATTTCTTTTATGTCAAACTAAATATGAAATAGTGAGTAAAAGTACATATAAACTCAAATAATAACAAAAAAACCAACAAAATCAGACTAAAAACTAACTAAATGAACACTTAATAATACAACAGCAAACATATTATTTTACAAATTACTATAGTATATGATGTACCAGAGCTAGCAGCAGAAACTTGGCCGGTAGATTCCTGACTATGTTATGAGTCTAAAATGTTCAAGCAACCATGGCCTAATATCAATAGTTATGGAGATATGCAATATCAAAGTTTGCATTTTTTTTCTCAATATTTCTTACTTATTTTTTGCAAAAGGTAGAACTATCATTACAGTAACTTATATCTATTATGAAAAATTCATTCGCTTTAATACAAGTCGAATAAAATGATAAAAAACTTGCAAAAATTAAAAAAAAAAACTTTGATATTGCATATCTCCATAACTATTGATGTTAGGCCATGGTTGCTTGAACATTTTAGACTCATAACAGCCAGGAATCTACCGGCCAAGTTTCTGCTGCTAGCTCTGGTACACCCTGTATATATATCGTAAAACTACTATCTACAATTGTAAAAAAATAAGTTTGCTGTTGTATTATAAAGTGTCTAATTTTGTTGGGTTTTTTGTTGATTATTTGTGTTATAACGTACTTGTACTCAATATTTCATATTTAGTTTGACATAAAAGAAATTAAGAAAATAAAAAATAATATTATAAATATATAGGTTTTTTTATTTTTTCGATCCATTTACCTGGTAGAGTTGTAAGTTTATGTACACGTTCATAGCATCAAACGATGGTAGATTAGACAAGGTATGAGCAAAAAAAGGTTTCAAAGCGGGGTCAGTCCCCACTTAGCAGAAATTTAATTTTATTTGATCCGCTCCATACAAAAAAAACAAAACTTTTTTTTTTGCCCCAACTATTAAGTTTAGAAAAAAGTTTCATAGGACAACTATTGATAAGGTTAATGAGCTCTATCCACCCGCATAAAGAAAAAAGTAAAAAAAGAAAGTTGTCCCCAAGTCCTTCAAATTACGGTTTTGACCCAATGTGCGGCGGCCCGATAACGTCACGGAATATTTAAAATTTGAATTACTCCGTCGGTAGGTATAATAGGTACTTCACTACGAATTTCATAAATTTATGACAATTGGTTCATAGATGATAGCACACTTCGGTTTTTTGGGAAGAAATCAAATAATAAAGAGATATTTTTAGAGATTTTTGACATAGATATTTGTCTGGACATGTTTCATTTTCAGTCAATTAATTATTACATGATGGTAAACTTAATTTACAAAGAAAGGGAGTAAAATAAAAACTTGTTTTTTATGGGTTAGTTTTTATTAAATTCAATCTGTGATGTGTATTATTTCATGGAAAAATGTATTGAATTTCATGGAAAATGTATTGAATTTCAAGGAAAAATGTATTGAATTTCATGGAAAAATGTATTGAATTTCATGGAAAATGTACAAAAAAGTTGCTTTCTTTGATATTTTATTCTGAAAATTGTTATCTTTATAAACGATCTGAAAAAAATCTTAATTTGAAATTACGTAGGTACATGGAACCAAGAGTCTTTGCTGGATTTATTTTCGACACCGTCAGCCTGCTGATGCCACTAATTTTCTACTCTCGTGTTTTAGGTTGCTTATTCTGATGTTAAACATAACTTTAAAGAGGCAATAAATTGCCAAGGCATTTCAAAAAATGTCACAATTTGTATAATAGACAAGTATTTATTTTTATACATCTTTCTTGCGTACACCTTAGGGCCAGTTCCAGCATCGTTTTATAGTAATCTTTTGTTTAAACCAGCCATACTCAACCTGCGGCCGGGGCCGCATGTGGCCCGCCAAGCTTTTATGTGCGGCCCGAAACACATTTATTATCAGGAACGTGATTAAACAAATCTGGCATCGTAAGTTTTGAATATCTTAAAATACGCGCGAACAAAAAGACAAACTTCTGTCATTTTAACAACGGTGACTTCTATGGTTTAAGGCGAATTTGTTATTTCAACCATAGATAGTTACAACCACAGAGTATTAGTTTTGTGTTTGTCACGTAATTTTTTAGCAATTTTTTCAATGGTCCTCGTATTCCACATTCATCCATCATTGTCAGTAAAATCTCGTGTTCCAGTGTGTCAAATACTTTTTTGAAATCTATAAATATTATTCCTAAATACCTTTTTTATCATTCATATAATTCACACAATATTTTGAGTATGTCCAAATCTTTGTATTGTACAAGCTGGTATTTTTATTTGTTTTTCAATGCAGCGTGTTTTTACGGTTTCCCACCATAATGTGGTCTGTGCAACTCTGGACATAAGGTGTTGGAATACGTATTCATAAATCGTGTTTATTAATCTATTGTTTTTGTTAAGATGCTAAACAAAAATAAACGCTTGGATGTACGTTAGTTTTGAGTTTTATTTTTTTCATTGTTGTATTTTGAGTGTACAGATAAGATGAAAATAAATCTCATATAGGGAAATAAGCTGTTGTTAATATTTAAGCTGACATTGATTGGTATGCTGATAAGCGATAAGTATTATTATCATTCTCTTATAGTTAAAAAATATATTTGTTGATTAGCAGCGCCCTAATCATGAATCAAACGGGTTTCAACCAATACTGTTTTTCCCTATATGAATTTTTTTTCGTCATATCAGTATAATGTTGCAGCCCGCTTAACTTAGCAAACATTTGTATGTGGCCCGAAGAAAAAAAAGGTTGAGTACCTCTGGTTTTAACCATTGATTTTTGCATTTTCCACCAATCAAACCCGTTTTCGTAAAAATCTATGATTTGGATGCTTTGGATTCACCAATAAAAACTTGCAAATTAATGCAATTGGAGAACTGCAACTCTCTGACCTACACAGAAGTCGAGGAAAGCCTGTCATCGATTTCCTTGAAAACTCTTTAGTCAAACCAACCTTTAGCCAAGTATTCTCCACAGGTATTTGTTTTAAAAATTGAGTAAATACCAGGTATTGCACCTATAGAGTGAAGAAATGCAGATTATGTATAAAAAATACAATGTATATTAAGTTCGGGCTGATGTCATTCACAATCACATTTGATTGTGTGTACTTGTATATAAAATCAACTGACTTTTCATCACTCCATAGTTAATTCCTATGTTTATCTATTTAACATTTATTGTCAATCAGAACCAAACACATAATGTTTTTTATTCATTAGACGATTTTAGTTTTAGTACGATTTTAGGTTTTATATAAAATATAATTATAAATTGCAGGAAAGCAAAAGAAATCTACAGTTTATATTTTATTCTATTCCATGCAATTTTGAAACATACTAAAATAGTTTTATTAGCGGAAATTATTTACATAATAATATAATACATATTGCGTTTCATAAAAGATTTTATTTGAAATAATTTAACGGATCCACAATGTGGGTGGCATTGATCTATGACTAAAAATAAATAGTTTATTGGAGTGACTGTTGTAGTTTGAAGCCAGGACCAGGCGGCTCGGCAGTCAGAGATGTCAGGTTTCCAAGCGGTTCTGCTGCAAATCGTCCACTCCTAAAAAAAACAATTTATATAAGCAACAAATGCATTATGCATTATGCAACTTATCAAAGAAAACGAACAGGCGAATTTCGAAAAAAACACAACACCAAGATCAAGAGACAATTTTAAAATCCGAATCGAAAGGTAAAAAAATTTATCTTTCGATTCTGCTTTTTTCTGAATCAATTATTAGAAGTGAGTGAAGAATAATTATTAGAATTGTTCACAAATACATGAAATAATAAGATAAATTAGTAATAACTTCTTACAAAGAAAACTAAACATTTAACAACCCCAACAGTTATTAGGAAAAATAATCAAACTAAAGAGGATTTAAAAAAAGTGAAAAAAATACTGCGCATATCAAGGCAGCGAATTGAAAAAAGAGTACATAGAATTTAGAAATCATGGCATATGTATAGGTAAAGAGGTACCATGAAATACATATTGGACACCCCATATGAGAGCGCATAATCAAAAAGCCGTGTGGATTATTAGTTTTGTTATGTGATCAAAAAAATTTTTAAATGCGACAAAATGTATTGATTTATGGTGCAACGGTCTAAAAGTTATTTCGAATTATGAATTACCAGGGTTTTCGAATTATAGGAATCAATCGGTATGAAATTAACATTTTGGGACTTTGTATTGTATGTTTCAAAATTTTTGAATTATGGGGTTGGAATGAACAGGGTTTTACTGTAATGGATAATTAACTTAGATCAATGCTAGAACCGCATATCAAGTCTACACTAATATTATAAAGAGGTAATGTTTCGATCTCAAAAATTCTTTCACCAGTATTTAGAATGGATTTTCAGGGTGGACATAGGCTATATATCATCCCATTAAAAAGGGCTTTTCGTGGAGACAAATTTTGCAATGCAAGTCGACGAAAAAACGGTCTAGCAAATGTGTTCCTTATGAACGTTGCCTTAACAGTAACGGAAAGGTAACTTTTGTCCCATATGCATTCCTAAAACATTCATAAAATGACACCAATGGCCACGCAGCGGTCACTACCAGTCACAAAGTGGCCACCATAGCCAACCGTACTGACAAGCAGCAAGCAAATAGCAATGGCCGAGCAGTGGCCCTGCAGACAACTGCTAGTACATAATATTAACAATAAAAGTGAAGAAAACTATCTTTGTAAATATGCACTTTGAAACTAAGGTAATAGAAAACTATAATAATACAGATTATTTATTCTCAATATAAATATGTTATTTTAAGAATACTCGATTATTTACTTATGTTTATATGTATATGTTTGTTATATTAAACATTTATATATTTTTTCTGCTTCATTTAAACTAAACAAAACAAGATTACCTTGGTCCAGCTCGTGGCCTATTTCCAGCTTTCAAGCTGTCAATTATTTCTACAATATCCTCCGGCTTGAGATCCTCCTGAAAAATTAATTTAAAATAATTAATAATTAGCATTTTTCCTAGAGGGAGAGCGGCTAATCATCATACATTTTACTATGCACTGAGCTTCTTTAATGTATTGGAAAATCTCATAGGACCTATAAATTTAAAACAATAAACAGGAATATAAAAATGAAGAAGTTCGGGAACAAAAGGCACTATTGCAAGCAAAGTCAATACATATTCACAAAGTATTATATGGCTTATGCTGATCATTTTAAAGCGCTTGATTCAAAAACAAACTCATATTTTCAAATTTAACGCATTTTTATCTTCCCTTAATTTCTTATCTAAATAAAATCCTAGTCTAAATAACTCTTGCAGTTGGTGGGGACTAAAATGTATAATACCACCCTATGGCAAACACAATAAAAAAATTTAAAAAATTTAAAAAAATATAGACACGGAATACGTGTCACATCAATATTCTTACTTTTTTTAAACTAAGGTAAACGCTAGTGCTACGAAAATAGGACTAACTTGCTAGTCTGGAGTGAGGTTCGAACCCGTAACCTACGGATCACGAGGCGAGTGTCCTAACCACAAGACCAACAAGCCACTCTAAATATAATTAAACACGAAATAAATGCTCCTTACGTAGTAATCATCGTTGACTTGAATCATGGGGGCGTTGACGCATGCTCCGAGGCACTCCACTTCAGATAAGTGGAAATTACCACATGGACTATTCTGTCCCACCTCGCATTTCAATTTGTCCTTAATGCAGTCCAGGATCTCGTCAGATCCTCGGAGCCAGCAAGGTGTTGTTGTGCAGATTTGGATATGAAACTTTCCTATTGGCTTCCTGTAAATATTTTAATGTTTAAATGAAGGAAAAGTAAATATTCTTAAAATAATTCTGCAACAAAAATAAAGGTGTTTTTAGGTTCGGATGAATTGTTTTATATTACATCAAAAGGAATGAACTTGAGAGCCTTCATCATCCCAAAATGCACTAATGTTATTTAATGTACTAATGTTATTTAATGCTTCTAATAAAAAAAAATTAAAGTTGCCTTTAATGCTTCTAATAAAAAAAATTTAAAGTTGCCTGCATAGTACAGATGTTTTAAATTTGGCCACATTTATCTGACAGAATGTGTATAAAATAATTATAATCTGAATACATACAATACATTATAATCTGAATAAAATTGACGATCCCTACGTGTACTGTTGAATCTGAAAAAATTTCATTTTCGTTTTACTATCTAAAACCTCCGATTTGCTCTATATTTTCAGATAAAGTTAAAAAGTTGTTTTGACTTCTAAATTTCATATTTTATTTGACACTGTCCAAAAATACAGAATAAATTGGATGGTTCAAGATAATAAAATGAAAAAAAAAATTTTGCAAATTCAACGGTACACATTGGAACCATCGATATAGTAACAATAGGGTAATTTCACATTTTAAGATATCTATGAAAATGGATGGTGTGGGATAATGTTTTCATTCATAATTTTTATAATAAAAATCTAAAAAAATACGCTTCCGTCAAAATGCGATGTGATTGGCCGAGATGTTGTTTGGCAAGAATTAAAGACAAACATACATGATCTATGGTTTGTCACTGTAATTTGTTTTGTTTCTATGGTAACCATACGTCTTCATACATTCTAAATAATACTTATATTAAAATGATCTTCACAACAAAACAAAGCGGTATAAGAAAAAGGTACTTCATTTTTCTTCTCGTCTTGTCTCATCGACACCACACCTATCTTAAGGGAGCACTCTTACACAGTTATAAATAGTTTGTCGGGAGTTTTCAGGAAAGAATTTCTACATTTGGGTACCATATAATATTTACAATACTTTTTCCCAATCATTACGGATGAAATACAAAAAAGCCGGCTTGTTTTGTAAAAAAACTAATGAATGTCTAAATACGCAAATGTGCTGTCACGTGGTAAAAGTCAGATTGACATGAAAACTGCCAAATTACAACACTTGTGAAAGTAAGTGTTTTGGCGAGAATTTAAAATTGTGATTTTCAAAATCGTTTTTAAATACGTATAAAAAAAAAAATCTTTTTCATAAACGTATTTTCTAAATCAAAATTAAGATGTTTCTATTAAAAAAAATATGTAGTAATATTACGAGAAAATAAATTTATTTTGATTTTTTTTACAACCTATGTGTTTATCTACAACTCACGCTTTAATATTCTGACTGCACATGCCTGATGGCAACACTCATAATGTTATGTAACTTTCCATTTGTTCATTTTTTAACAGACCTGATGAACATGGTGTAGAAAGTGGCAACCTCGTACACTCTCATCCTTGGAAGCTCGAGGATTTCGGCCACCTTGTGCATGGCGGCAATTGGCAACCAGCCGTGCTGACGCTGCGCCAGATCTAGCAGCGGGATCATGGCAGCCCGCTTATGGCCATCGGGATAGATATCCAGGATTGCTTGCACTCGCTAAAATTTAAAAAAAATTTATATTCAAATTGTGTGTATGGGATATAACATAATATAATACAACAGTGGAATTGTCCCAGCTATGTTCGTTTATATCATGTAGGCTACTGCTATTTACAATGGTCTTCATCTTTTGACAAACATTACACTAAAAACCAGTTGTTTGATCAAAAAGCATAGATTTCTGCAAAATTTTGTTTGACTAGTGATAAATGCAAAAATCTATGCTTTTTGCTGAACCATTATTAATCAAAAAACCAGCCCTAAGTTATACCACAGTATACTAAGAACAGTAAAACGTCTTCATACAAACTGGCCGCTACCCATTAGAATGTGTGCGTGCGTGCTCGGCGCCGTGTACGCAAGCATTGTGACGCACACATTGACATAGAATATGGGGGCTGTGCCTTCGGTGCCATTCGCGCTCGCAGCCGCTGCTTCAGAAAAAAAATGCGCTTCCTGAAAAAAATGCCTTTTTTTATGTTTATGGTGCTTTACTAAAAAGGTGTGTTGATTATCACAAAGACTGCGAGTTTTTAAAAATCTATGTTGAGGTTAATCAGTGTTCTTGCAATTTAAGTGCAGAAACTAGGTAGGGTGATTTCGCCAGTGTTCCGGCCACCTTCAGTAGTCGGCCACCAATTACTTCAACTTGAATAAACTTGACTCTCGCAATATAATTCAATAATATTTTTGAATGCTGTGAAGTCGGCCACTATTCCGCGAAAGAAACACAAAACTGCACCATCTTGCGTTTATTTTAGGTATCATTTAAGTAGACCCAAAAAATATGCCGGTGGTTATGAGCTATCAATTTTGATTCTGGTTTTTCAAACTTTAAGTAGAAGTTGAATTAATTTGTTTGCACTGTATAAGTAGCATTTATTGGCAAAAACATGACTAAATTTACGAGTTAAAATGAGAAAACAGACATTTTCAATATTTTTATGCTGAAACTCATGCGGCCGGTTACTGGGACAATTTTTTCTACAAAATCCAGTGGTCGGCCGGGGCGGCCGACTACTGGCGGCGAATATTGGTTTTATTTTTGTCTCTTACGCTGTTAATGACACAAAATTTACGTTAGTGAAAATAGCACTACTATCTAATAGCCAGTGGTCGACTGCTAGTTACCATACTGATAATATGTTTTTTTAACATAGAAGTGTGGGGCCGACAACTGATTGACGTGTTAAAATTGATGTATCATTAGTCGGCCATGCAGCGTCTTAGGACGGTTTCGGTAGATGAAATTTATCTTTTATCATCCTAATGTTAACTAAATATAGAAATTATTAATTTTGTATCAATGGCGACTAAAACAAATAGACGTTTTTCATCAGTATATTGATGATAGCCTTCAAAAAGCCCTTTAAGCAGTAAGAGACGGGAAAAAATATGCGCGGCTTATCAGAAATTGTTTGGAAATTGATGTTCCTAGGGCAAAACTGCAGGACTGCATCAAGGGATGGGTATTGGAAAAAAACACGTCAAATGGAACCAAATCACTTTATATCGTTATCTGACGAAAACAAAATTGTTGAATCTTTAATAATCTTGTAATAGCATTAGCAAAATGTCATTTCCTTTAAAAAACAAGAACTCCGACTACTGTGCAGCAAATTATGAAGACAGAAAAAATAAAAACACGTATCTAAGATGAAAAACCGAGAGAAATATGGTATTTATTATTCATACTCCGGCCAGAATTGCGGAAAGCATTATTAGCGCGTAGGTACTAAGAATACGCAAATTATATAAGAAGTTGGTTTAAGGACTTGAAAACCCATCTAATAGAAAACAACGTTGAAGATGTATTAGAAGACCTTAATCGGATTATTAATGGAGATGAAAGCGGCTTTAAGCCATGTATTCACTAGGGGACAAATTGTCCCTCAACAGCATGCGCGGCATAGAGTCTACGTGACGTTGCAACGTCGTGCACTGTTCCGCGACCTCGCGCACAACATAGCGCGGCATTTCTACGTGCCGTGGCAACGTTGCCATGCGCACGGCACCCGAGCGTACTCACCGCAACATTCCGCGGAGCGTCAGTACCACGTGGTATGTTTACAAGTGAATACGCATGCGCTGTATCTGTCAAGATGACAATGCGGGGAAACGAAATCGTTCTCGAACTCATCGAGCTGTATCGATCGAAGATCGCATAGAATGTCCGTCCTTCTTTCTCTTTGCAGTTAATAATTTCGCATTCTCCTCTTTTTTCTCCTCTTACTTTTCGATAAACTCATTAACATAAACAGATACGCGGCTATCATCATAACCTCATAGGGCGATATATTTCCGTGACGTCTGGAAAACAATAATTATTTGCAAAAAGGACCTTGTTTTTAATAATATTCAATTTACTACAGTAAAACCTCGTTAATTTGAAATTGCGACCCAAAAAAACATTTCGAATTGCGCGGAACCCCGTTTTCGCCAAATGTGATACCGCAGCTGTCATCCATAACCTCTTCGCATGACATTTCCGCGACAAGATATGCGAATCCCGGTGTGTACACGTCAATTGACCGCGTCATTGTCCCCGAAACATGAGCGTAGATGTTGATGCGACATGTCGAGCGGAATGTTTCGCGATTTGTCCCCTAGTGAATACATGGCTTTAACATATAACCAAAATGCCCAATCGAAAAAATAATTCTCTTTCTAGTTACTAGTTTTTGATTATTAGTGTATTTTAAATGTACTTATGAACAAATTGAGACGATTTGTCGTAAAGCTTAAAAGGATTTAAGTATAAATTGAAAAAAAATGCCTGTATAGCGCAAATTTCTAAAGGACGTCTATCGGCCCTGTGCTAAAATCTGATGGCCAACTACTGACGCATAGGTGGCCAACAACTGACGCATAGATGGCCGACTACTAGCAAAACAGCCATTTTTCATTAAAATATTATTTTAATTTTTATGGTTAGGCTAATTTTAAAAAGCAATAAATATGATTAAAATAAACTCCCTGTTCTTTAATATATATGTGTTTTACTAAACCACCTTTCTAAAATGAACTTACAATGATATTTCAAAGATGACTTTTCTGTAAAATGGCCGACTACTAGCACAATCACCCTATACTAATTACAGAAATTATCGACAGATCGAAATTTACTCATGACTTTATTGCCAATATAGAGAAGATGGAGCAGGTCTTTCGCAAAGAGTTTGAAAAGGGCCACATAACCATTAAAATCGGCACATCAATTTTTGTACAATTAAAAGAAATTGAATTTTATTTGGGTTTCGTGTCTACCTCATGCGTTGGAATCTCAGACGCTACAAGTAAAGTGACAACCCTAGCGTCAACGCATTAGTAGGCTAATAACTCGCCGACAGGCCGGAGATAAACTACTGTTCTGGGTATACTGTGGTTATACATTTAATACTGTCCAGGTGCAATTTTATAACAAAATATCAAATAATTTTAAGATATTAATCCAACGCAAAATATTATAAATTTAAAATAATGCAATGATTTTTCATAAGTCATATTTGTCAATCTGCCTCTAAGATATTTCATATGTGAATTATTTTATTTGGCAGCATAGCAGAAAGACAATGTTAACCCACAGTTAGTAGAAGTAAAATAAAGCATTACTAGTCGCAATTTATTTGACAAATTCATTAACTTTGGAGGAATATGTAATTTTTTCTTTCTAACAAGTTTTGACATAAATATCATGAGTAGCTTGTTGGTCTTGTGGTTAGGACACTGGCCTCGTGATCCAAAGGTTGCGGGTTCGATCCTCACTCCAGACTAGCAAGTTAGTCCTATTTTCATAGTACAAGCGCTTAGCTTAGTTTGAAAATAGTAAGAATATTGATGTGACACGTATTTCCGTGTTCACATCTCTATTTAAAAAAAAAAAAAAAAAAAAAAAAAAAAAAAAAATATCAGTAAATAATTACAACACATCACTACTCTTTTAATTTTTATGGAATAAATTTCACCAATTGTCAATCAAAATCGAGGTACATTACCACCAATGGAGGGTTAATTAAAGCAAACAAAAATATGTATATTAACATTAGTTAATTATTTAATATATAAATCCATTGAAATGACAACATCCAATTTATATCGCTCTCGGGAACTGAACAAAAGAATCACTTAATAAAAAAATCTAACTAATTGTTAACATAAGTGATATATAATAAGTTAATCGTATATTCATTAAATCTATATGCATTTAAATAAACAAATTATTTAAACAATAAGCCCAAAGGAAACAAGTAGATAAAATCACTTTTTTGATTTCAGAAAGAAAAATCTCACCTTCTCATTTTCTTTTGTAAAGGCGAAAGGAGTATCAGGATTGTCTTCCGGAGAATCTCGGTGAACGAATAAGCTATCGTGATTACGCGACATCGAAGTCTGGAACCCCCTGACGACCGTAGACCGCCACTAAAAATGTAATTACAAATATATGCTTCATTCAGGCAATAATCGCGTACTTAGTTGACAAAACACAAAATGATAGGTTATGTTATATAATTATAATAGTATTTAATATATTAAATAATAATAATAAAATGTCAATCAATTCATATCTTATTCTTAGAAAAGAGTCTTACTAAGGTCTGGGTTGCATTTTTGATACTCGCAAGCATGATTCCGAGGATCCCAAGTTCCAGCTGTCAAATAAAATTGGTCTCTTGATTTTGAAATGTAAAGATTTATCTCTTGTCTATGGAAGTGCTATAATGTGTACAACTATTATAGTGATGTTATTTTAACCGGTGACACACTAACCGTTATTTTCCAATTGATCTGATTGTATCGATGATTGGTAACTGATTTTTCGTAATTCGACGGGCAATCCTAGATAATAGTTATAAATCATTGATGCAATACAATTTGATCCTCCAAAAAACTGTACCAAGAATAACCCGTTAAAATATCGCTTTTACCTCACTAAACTATTACAAACTATTCTAAAACAGAAATCCATACACAACGTAGCCAGAGTACTTCGTGGCCAGTGTTTCCGTACAACAGTACTAAAGTTAGAATTATTCTAAAAAGGGCAAATACGCAATTTACCGTTCCAGCAATTATTCATTGTGAAATACAATAAAGTTGTTTGTATCTTTGCTAAATAAAAATTGACCAGCCGGTGAGTTGAACTTCGCTCCTAGAAACTAAATTATATTCAGACGTCTTAGCCCATTAAGCCGCCGTCAGTTTCACAAGACGTGACGATATTGCCGCTTTAAATTTGATTTTTTGACGACCTGATTGAACGAATAATATTATTTATTTAGTTTAGTAACTTTCTTTCGGAAATGTACCAAATTGAAAATCGATGCACTATGTGTCGGTTATTGCATTTTCCACTAATCGCATAAACATTACTATAATCCAAGTTGATACATCCGACCCTTAAGATGACATTTTTATTCTTCTCATATGTTAGTGATGGTCAAAACGTTATTTTAACCGGTCATTGATGGTAACGGAGTTTTGTATCTAATTGTATTGATGATTGGTAACTGAGAAATAACTTTTGCCTGGTATAAATGATTGCCCGTTAGTGATGGTCAAAACGTTATTTTAACCGGTCATTGATGGTAACGGAGTTTTGTATCTAATTGTATTGATGATTGGTAACTGAGAAATAACTTTTGCCTGGTATAAATGATTGCCCGTCGAATTGCCAAAAATCACTTGCTAATCATTCATACAGTCAGACACAAATCTCAAATACCGGTTATTATGGAAGCGGTCAAAATACCATCGCTAGGTATAATCTATCTCTATACAGCAAACCCCATTAATTCGAATACCGATAATTCGAAATTCACCATAAAAGTTTTTCAAATGTACAAGTCTCAAATGTTATTTTCACAGTAATTAATAATATCCCCCGATAATTCAAAAACTCGGTAAATCGTAATTCTAAATAATTTTTAGCATAAATCAATACACATTTTTTTTTAAATTTGAAAAGATTGAAAAAATTGATTATTTTCACAAATGAGAAAAAATATGCCAATATCGGGTACTTTAGTAATAGAACTGTCGCGATCTTTGTATTAGCATATTAAATATTGTGTTTTTGAAATGATTTCTAGAATTTCGAATTAACGGGGTTCCGCATTATTCGAAATGTTTTTTTGGGTTCCTTGAATTTCGAATTAAGGAGGTTTTACTGTATAATTATTTTATTATGATACATTGCATATTTGTCTATGTGGGGATGATTAGTATTGGCAATTTGATAGAACACCCGTTCCACTTCTAGTTCTAGATGAATATCGAATAATCTATTCGGTTACTTTTATAAGCGGTTCCAAATTACAAAAACCCAAATTATAGTACGACCAATACGATGACAGGAGGGGGGTGCTTTGAAAAAGTATTGTTTCTATATTTATATTTGTACTTTAAAACTGTTGATAGACTTAGAAATATCTGTGGAATTCATACCACAATACAGAAAACCACCAATCTAAGCCACACACACACACACAGTGGCAAGGAATGCCACATAAGCAAATCGGGGCACGAGTAAGACACGCGCGGCCGGCAGTTCATTGCACCATCAACATTCTGACGATTTCTTCACACACACACAGCCGCACTCCAGAAGACTCCTTTGTTATTTTGTACTTGTTTTAACGTGATAATGAATCATCCCGAAAAAGCAATTGCTCCTAACTATTTACAAACCCCCAAAGTGGCGACCCCGACGCAGAAAGAACACGCACCTTCAATCCCAAATATCTATAAATCCTACGATTAATATGATTCTCCTTCAATATTACAAAAAATGTTATTATTTTTAATTTAATCATGCTGATATCAATATGCATATTATGAAAAGTCATGTGTTATTTTTAGGCTAGGTACTAATAATCACTTGTCCAAGTTAAACGTACGCGTGAAATATCTTTTAAAGACTTTCTGGAATCTAAAATAGCTGATCACATTTCGTTTTCAAAAGAAGTATGATTTCAAATAGTAGATTACATTTTAGATCGATTTCCCAATACACTTTTTTTGTTCAGACTAAATAATATATAATTAATAATTAATTAGTTAATGTATTGTTGAAATTCAAAAATACAATGTCCGTCATTGTTGACTGGTTACAGCTAGTATTTAATGAAATTGGAGTTTATACTTAAAACGCGCGAAAAATTGTACACATCATCCATATGTTCTAACTCAAACTCAAGCAATGAAATATATCGGTCAGTATAGGAGTATAGTAGTGTTAAGACGGCCTGTCATAAAAATATGCAATTCTAATGTAACACGCAAATATCTGGAGTATACTCGAAATACTGGTAGGTATGATTTTTGTTTAAGGCCTTTACTTTATCTGAGTTGACATATTCAACTTAATACACTGGAGAAAAATTGAAACCTTGGTTTCAATTGCGATATCGTTCAAATAATTGCGATATCGATAAACAAAAAAAATTGGTTGGTTTCGGTTCCATATCGATAATATTATGAATGTGATTGGACCAGGTGGAATGGAACTGAACGGATCAGAATAACCGGCAAAGCAAAGATATTCGTTAAATCTTGTGGAACCAGTTATTACGATATCGAGTAACTGAGTGTTCTGGTGACTGGGCTAATAACCGGTTAAAATCACCGGTCCGAAAATATCAACCACAGATAGTCTATGCCGTCTATGGTCATACGTCATACCCATAGATAACATGTACCTCTATTGGCTATATTGATGTTTCATTTCTATGTTATCATAGGTTATTAGCCATTAATATAACTATATGTCCTTATTCTGTGATTACAACCAATTATAACCCGTTTATCCGTTGTCGTTGTCCCGTATTGCGTTCTCGTTTCTTTTGCCGTCATTGTCTCGTTTGAAATTCAAATCCGAATTTGATTGGTAAGATACTTAAGAGTTTAGTAGGTACCTACGATTCGGAATGGTCGAGCGAGTGGCAGTTGTTACCGGCGGCAATAAAGGAATAGGATTTGCTATAACAAAGGGATTGTGCGAGCATTTTAAGGGTTGCGTTTACTTGACGGCGAGGGATGTCGGCCGCGGTGAAGCAGCCGTAGCAGAGCTAAAGAAAGTAGGTCTTAATCCGGTATTTCATCAACTCGATGTTACAGATCCAGAAAGCCTCAAGAGGTTTTCGACCTTCGTCGCTCAAAATCATAGCGGAATAGATCTTTTAGTAAACAACGCAGCTATGGCATTTAAACACGACGCTACGGAACCCTTCGGCTTTCAAGCGGAGCAAACAACTTTCGTTAATTACTTTTCATTGGTGTCTACTTGCGAGTCTTTATTTCCACTTTTAAAACCTAATGCGAGAGTTGTGAATTTGTCAAGCTCTTGTGGACATTTGTCCCGCATACCCGGAGAAGAATTGAGAAAGAAATTTGCAGATCCCGACTTGACACAGCCCGAACTGTCTGGCTTGGTCCGTCAATTTGTGGAGTCTGCTAAAAATGGAACAAACATTGCTGACGGATGGGGGAGCAGCGCTTATAATGTGTCAAAAGTTGCGGTTAGCGCTTTAACTTTTATTCAGGATAGAGAGTATGGCCCGAAAAACATCTCAATCAACTGCGTCCATCCTGGATACGTTGATACAGACATGACTTCTCATAAAGGGCCATTTACAGTTGAACGTGGAGCCACGGCGCCTCTTTACCTGGCACTGGAAGCTCCTACAGAGGTTAAAGGAGTCTACATGTGGCATGACAAAAGTATTGTGGATTGGTTTGATAAAACACCAGCTCCGTACTAGTTACGTAATTAAATAACTTTTATTTGTAAATATTCATTTCATTAGATGAGATTGAATATTTGGACAGTAAAAATAATGATAATAAACAGGTAAAAGTGAGGCTATAAAATATTTATATTATATATGTAAAATAATATTACAAATAAACAATTATGATTCTTATTTCACAAACATTTATTTTATTTTTAGAATTTTAAAAAGCAATTAATCGCTTTTGGATATGGATTAATTAAAAACTTGGTCAATTACTTTAAAAATATCCACTTGCTAAGAAAATAAAGGATGTATGCATTTTAAATTATGAATGAAAGTTTAGAAATACGAAAGGGGAACAAAAAATTTGTATACATTCTTGAAATTGTAATAGATCAAAATGTCACAATTTTAATTTGTGTCTACTTTAAAAATTTCTTCTTTCTCAAAAGCAACTGAAATTTGTAATGTTGATATTAACACATGTAATTTTGTAGCTTATCAGGAGTAAAACTCTTTCAGCAAAATTTGGGTACAGTTACCAATGTCGAAGTTGCATCAATTTTGTAAATTTTTTTTCCCTAGCATAATAAAGGGTCCTGATTACACAAATGATGTAAAATTTTGTCACAAGCAAGTTTAAAAGCAGTTGTTTTAAGTCTAAAGATGATACATTTTGGACATTTCACACCATAGATGCCCATTCAAATTATATGTTTTTGCCGTTTTATATAAAATTATAAACGTTTCATATAAAATCAGCCTTTTCCATTTTTAATCATTGAATAATTGTAGTTCGCGTATCGTGTAGATAAAATGGCTGATCTGTCAAACTTACTAAGGAAATCATTACAATTTTTAAATTGGAATAACTGCTTTTAAACTTGCTTGCGACAAAATTTTACATCATCTATGTAATCAGGACCCTTTATAATGTTAGGGGAAAAAAAATTACAAAATTGGTGCAACTTTGACATTGGTAACTAATTCCTTTTTAGTACTTTTGTCTCGTTCAGGAAATCAGAACACAACCCCTGTCTGACATTTTGTTTACTGAACTCAGAACAGGAATAAATAAGGTTGGGATATAAAATAAAATAAAAAGTATGTAGAGCACCATTTTATTACACTCTACCCTAAATTTATAAAATCTATAATTATGTTTTTATACCAAGATAAAATAATATCACATTTCTTATGTGGATATTATCAATCCACGATTCGAAGCGCTAAGGAGCACATTGGTTTATCTAAATCTACACAAACCTATTAACATCATCACAATGCTATCATACATTACATTTTAAGCCAAATAAATTTAACTTAAATAGAAGCACCAAAAATATGCTGCCGTGCTTCAAAAACATTCAGAAAACTACCAACGAACATCCCATGATTTGAAAATTTGGTTGTTAACCTTGAATGTAATAGTGTACAATCAAAAAAGCTGTCAATTATAATAATTATTTATATACATCATATATTTATAAAAAATATATAAAACATGTTTTGATTGCTATTTTTTTTTGCAGCTTAAAAAAAGATAAAGATATGAATTTGATTATCGGACATATTTATAATCACATTAATTGGAGATCATATTTTATTTGAAATTTTTTTTAATCCAAAATTTAAAATATGTTTATGAACAGCTCTATAACACATGGCAGAAACATTAAAATGGAACATGACTTTTTAAAAATTTTCAGTGACTTACAATGTATTGATAAGTATTAATTTGGCGATACTAAATAAAGAAAAAATAACTAAATAAATAAAAAATACAATAAATAATAATAAATCAAAATGGGTTGGTTAATCTATTCGTTGATGTCTTGCTGTCAAAAGTACTTTTTTAATTTTATGTTTTCTTCGGAAACGATTAAACAATTTGTAAGTTCTATAAATCGGACCACGTATAAAGTTTGTGTGGACTGGATGAAAAAAAAAAATTTCAATATGTACTAATTCATTCCAAAAATAATTGTAAAAAAAAATGTGTACCAAAACTTTAAACACCGTTTTTGTAAAATATGAAATAAGGCCAACTAATGATATTGGCGAATCAATTGGTGCTTCAAATGCTTGCAATTTCTTTAGTTGTGCAGTTGCTGTTTAAATCGCATTGTTTTTTCAATTAAAACCTATATAAATTTAAAGGAACATAAACATATTTCTAAATATGAACATTTATTACCTCACAGAAAAAATACATATTAAATGTATATTTAAATAATATAAGTACATAATATATTAAAAATCAAATTGACATTTTTATTCAGCATTTTATTAGCCTGTGGATTTAAAAAAATAAAATAAAACCTAATTTATTTGACGTGTAAATAAGTGTCCCTTTAGTTTTAAAAAGAACAATTCAATTGTTGACCATTGAAAGAATTTTAACAAATTGAAGAAAAACATAACCATTCTAGTAAAACCATACAATTAAATGCTAATATTACTTTACGAAACTTTTCGAGGGTAGATAACATAATAAGTATGTAATTTTCCTAAATGTATTCAATTAAAAACTTTCATTTGAAAATGAAATTTCTAATACTACGGTTGTCAAATGGCCAATAAAACAATTTCATAAAAGAATGAAAGGTGATTTAATGTACATTTACATTTAAAAATTCTTTGAACAGTCAAATATTTTAAAATATGTATTGTCATTTTTGACATTTATTTTCAGTACCATTATCTGATGGCATCATGTTTTCTGAAATTTATTACTACATACTTATAATCAAGAGTTCTCCCACGTTAAGTGAAAACTTTAAGGCATTTCCAGGCCTACCCTTAGTGATAGGGGATGAAGATACACTTTTAATGGTCATCTAGGCACACAACCCTCGGATTGTAAAATTTATTTTCTGAAGAACTAAATCAGTGAATAGCAATCATCTTACATATTTTTTACATAAATATCTATTATTGTGCAAATATGTTTTTGGGAATTAAATGTTTTCATAGTTGTATATATAATTTTGAAAAAATGGAGTGGTCGAATCTAAGTTAAATTTTTACAACAAATTTGGATCTTAAATTCTCTTGATGGTGAATTATTATAAGGATAAACATATTAAAAGTTATTACATATTTTAAGTCTGTACGCCAAGTGAGTAATTTAGTTTCAGATATATAAGTACACTAGATCTGTATGTACGCCTCCCGGGTAATGTAGCTTTAAAATAAATAAGTACACTGAGTTTGTACGCCACGTGGGTAATTTAGTTCTAAAATAAATAAGTACATTATCTCTGTTTGCCACACAGGTAATATAGATTCAAATTAGTAAATACATACATAATCGAAAAATGAATACGAAAATATGTTTAGAAAAGGTTTTTCGAAATCACATACATTTAAAATTTTCATTTTTAATTTGGTGCACAAGAATAATCAATAGTTAATTTTCAGAACTTCTTGGTCCTCAAAAATTCATCACAACTAAAATTTGATATCCTGTTTGCGCACATTTGGTAACTTATTAGACAAACATTTTACTGTTCACATTTTGGACTGCCACGTGAAAATTGTGGCCATTCCTAGTGTCCTTGCACTTACCATTCATTGTCACTATGACTTACAAATATTCAAACTTAACAATAAAAAAAATGGTATTTTGGTTTCAATTATTATTATAAGACCCTTGTGCTCAATAGTTCTAGGAGTGCACAACGCCAACGGTATATATGCTTACCAACCCAATTCGATCAAGTACAGTACAGTGCATTTAGATTTTTTAATTTGAAGAAAATTTTATATTTATACAAACTTTCCACGCAAGAATATTACTTTGGATTAATATGCAATTTTCCCTTATTACTTGCATCATTAGGTAAATGTTTTTTTTTTGTCTAATTTTTCTTTAAAATAATCATACATACTTTATGTGTTACTCACAAACAAGAAGTAGATGCTATTTGAACGCAAAGAATTTGTGTTCAATTCAATCAAACAATTATATAATAGAGATTTTACAACGATTTACATGCAAATGGGTTGGACTATACCTGGCTATCGGTTATGATTAGAATTAATATAATAAATAAGTCAGACGAGCTGCGTCCACCAATTGTGTTGGCGACCCAGCACCATTCAACGTTTTGATTTTCATCAATCAAAATATTGGACAAATTTCTGGTGGACTTTAAATTATCAAACTCTTTAAAAATGAAATCAATTAATAACACACAAAACAATTCACAGCGAGAAATTCCATTATTATCTACATTCACTTAATTGTCTAAGTCTCATGCAGCGATCAGTCGATGGATAACATAAGTTAG
Source organism: Agrypnia vestita (assembly GCA_016648135.1). Classification (NCBI taxonomy): domain Eukaryota; kingdom Metazoa; phylum Arthropoda; class Insecta; order Trichoptera; family Phryganeidae; genus Agrypnia; species Agrypnia vestita. The sequence continues at coordinate 135,750 of JADDOH010024439.1, forward strand.
CGCGAGTTAACATAACCCATTAGTTGCCACATTGTATGTATCCAGCAGGAAGTATCGGGCAGAGGAGTCTATCAATCTATCATCCCGGGGTATTGCTCCCATTCTACATTTGTTACGTCATTAGTACATATCATCCGGATGTTCGATGTTCATGAGAAGATTCTTCTTTTCCTCTTTCCTGGCCGCATCGTGGAGCTGTTCTCTCAAACCTTCTGGCTCGAAGCACGGCTGAACAGAAAAAATGTCAATTTTAACCTAATAATTTATCATCTGAATTTTTAATGTTTTATGTCTAGAATTTGAAAAAAGTATATTTATATTTCTCCAATAATTTATGTGTTGTAAAAAAATAGTAAACAAAAATTTTTCTTATATCACTGTTTTTTTAAAATTTAAGACTTATGTCACATAAGCACATTTAGGTATTATTTTGACTTCCGGCTGAAATGTCAAAACACCTGTGAATTAAATTAAATTCAAATAATTCTTATCTAAAATAAAAAAAAACTACTACAACAATATGTATTGAATTAAAAAGAAAATTAATAACCATTTATCTATATTTTAAAAATTATGTCGTAAATTAAATTACAATAATATCTCCGCGAATATAGTGAGGCCTTCAAGGTCACCAAATCACGCGTCAGGACAGCAAAACTGATGTTGGTTTAATGTAGGATTATAAGTAGAAAAGCAAATTAATATAAAACTAGTAAAAAAAACTTTGTTCGCCCTAGAACACTAAAAATGATTTTTTTGGCCGCGGCCTTTCAATTAATGTTTATATTTTCTTAATTATTGTAAATAATGTTCAGTTTATTACTTTTATATAAGAACAAAGGTTCTATCTGAGTTATCGCCCTTAAAAATTGCATCATACACATTCTGATATAAATTAATAATAAAAACCCACATTTTCGTAAAAAATTCCAAAATATGCATTTGCAATGAATGTGCCGCCTTAATGTGTAGAAATATTGCATATACATATACATTATTTAATATTCGAGTCACTTTATGGCGAAATAGATTGATATTTATTGTTTCTTACATCAATTTTAGTTTTTCTACAGGCAACTATACTTTTAATTTCTAGGTTAGAATATAATTTTTTGGAAATGTGTCAAACTCAAACGCATACACGGTGACATGTCATCTATATTATCATTGCTTCAAAAACGCATTATGCAGTACATGGTTTTGCCATTGCCAGTTTCAACCAAACCATATCCAAATCGTAAGAAAAGTAGCAGGCAATGGACAATAAACACTAATAGCCGTTCGGCGGCCAGTTTACCCAGCCGCAAGGAAGCAATCGGCAAGAACCGATTGCTTAGCTGATAGCATTTGATTAATGTCTTTGATGAGTTGTAAAAAGTCTCGCGATAATTATATCACAGGAAGTTCCTGGAAAAATATACAGGGTATCTCATAGCTAGTAGCAAAAATTTTACGGGTTGACTCCTGCCTTGATAATGAGTCGAAAGTGTTCAAGCAACCATGACCTAATATCATATGGAGATATGCAATGTTTTTAACATTTTATTTGGGTTGTATTGAATTGAATGAATTTTCCTTAATCAATATAAGTTATTGTAATGATAGTTCAACTTTTTGCAAAAAATAAGTCAGAAATATTGAAAAAAACGCAATCTTTGATGTTGTACATTTCCATATGTTATGGTTGCTTGAACACATTCGACTCTATCTAGGCAGGAATCCACCCGTAAAGTTTTTGCTACTATTTATGAGACACATTGTATAAAGTGCAATTATGCCAATCCACTGAAATCATATTTTAGACTTACCGTTTCACAAATATTCATGTTGCAGCAATTCTCAATGGTAATTTCACATTGAGGTGGGTCTGGACGGCATGTCAGCGGTGTCACATTTTTATTCACAATTATCCTCTTCTTGATTCTGAAAATAAAATTAAAAACATTGTAAAACTGTATTTTTAGATATGGATTTACAATACTCGTGAAACTGATTAGGGGACTAAAGTAACAGAATTTCAATTTCAAAATTCCGTCAATTCTAAAGTAGACATAATTTGAATTTTCCAAGACACACAGTACCAAATTTAAATTTCACAATTGCTTAACCGTTTCAATTTGAAAGCCCAGGTTATTCATAGCCCAAAATAATTTTTGTCCCTAGAAGACGGTAGAAAAGTAGACTGCAGCACTCTTTTGTCGGAAAATCATATATGTAAATAAATACAGTAAACTCCCTTTTATCCGGTGCTAGTGATGACACTTTAACCGGTGACACATTAAACATTTTTTTTAAGAAATCCTATCTGCATCAATGATTAGGAACTAATTTTTTGTAATTCGACGAGCAACCATCGGCACTATGCAATAGTTACCAATTATCGCTACAATCAGATATAAATCCCAAATAACTTTACTGAAAATAGCCGGTTAAAATAACGGTTTAAGATGATCAGCTATCTGAAAACAGAATTTAGCTGATTGTCACCTTTTAAATTACAGCCTCGTACAAAACTCTGTATATCTTCTGCTACAAAAGGTTTTCATAGTGATGGTTGCTTGAAAAGCTCCAACTAATTGAGCACAGGATAAGAGGGAATTTACTGTACAAACATATATTTACTAAGAAAACATTTAGATTAAGGAAAATTTATATGCACGTCAAGCATTATAAAAGCTATTTGAAATGAAGTTTAAAAATTAAACAATAAATTGGTTCAACCTGCAATTGAAATGCAAAAAGTGGTTCAGTCATTGTTCAATGCATGTCAAAACTGTCGGCCATGGTCCAATTAACATAGCGCTGATAACCTGAGTTATTGACCTGAATATGGGAGCGACAGTCGCTATTCAGTTAGTAGTATTTTAATATTGATCCACAAATAAAGTGATATAAAAAAAATTGATAGGTGTGGCGGTCAATCGTGGGTGGAATTGGTGAACATTACATAGTGTAAAGTGATCACTTTAGCCATTCATATGATAGGTTGTAAGCCGCATAAACACCCAAAAAGACTGACTTTCCCACATAAAAGAGTTTCTGTAAGACATCAATAACGGAGAACCCCTCTGGGGACAAAATCCAGTAATTGTGTTTTTTTAACATTTGATCATACTCAAAAAATATGGTGAATAAAAAAATTATTCACATTAAATCAAAAATAGTATCTTGATTGGAAACAAATGAAATAATAGATAAAACAATTTATTTACCTGGGCCTTCTCCTTAGCAAGACAATCTTTAAGCCCGAAAGTGCGGTAGTCATGGCAAGGACGAAGCACAATACTGACAAACCCATCACTACCGGCTCCCTCATGCCCCAGTTCGCGCAGTCGGACGCCTCCACAAACAGTTCATTTCCAGATATCATTCTGGGCTGTACAAAGCTCGAGTTGTTTTCTGAATCTGAATGATCAGTCCGAGATTCGACACTGACAATTTTGGATGTGTCTACTCTGTTGGCGGTGCTTCCATCCGACAGTTCGGTCTGAGTTTCAATGTGAAATATGGCCGGAGTAGGATCCGTTCCCGAGTCCACTCTGTTTGAATCCTGATCTGAGCAACTGTTAAAAGAAATATTTCAAATGAATATTGAAAATTTGTTTAATTACAGAAACTTACTACCATTATATTGAGAAAAATTGTGTGACGGTACAAATAACGACTTTACACTAAAGCAATAAGCATAGTAAATTTCATGTACGGATAAGAATGCAAAGAAAAATTTACATCAGGGCATACATATTTCTAATGAAGTTTTGTTCATCTGATATTACTGTAAAATAATATACCTGCAAGGAATTGGTGTTGTTGTTGTTGCCTCAACTTCTTTTAATTCACACCTTTCTCCTGTCCACCCCATCGGACACAGGCACGATGGTTTACTGTCCACTGTGACTTTGCAAATACCATCATTCAAACAGAATGCACTGCAGATACTTTCGTGACACCGTTCGCCGCGGAAACCCTTAAGGCACCTACAGAAAAACAAAATATATAACAACATTCGTAGAGTCAAGTAACTCAGGAACTTTAGAAAAAAATTTGGATAAATCTAAATTATTTACAGCTTAGCAAAGATATTAACCTGCAGGTTGGAAACCCTTCGTTATTCAACAAGCATGATCCATAAAGGCAAAAATTGTGACAAAGCATTGTCTCACAACGATATCCCGTAAAACCCCGGGGACAATTACAGACTTTGTTTCCGTTCAAAGCATCATCCTTACTTTGCTTCAAGTTGCCTCCGTTCAGACAATACTTGGCCGCATACTGGGGAGTCTGTATGTTGGTTACAATGCCGACATCCTGATCAGCCTGGTTCATTTGATATTCCAAATGATCGGTCCTATTCAAAATGGTTTCTTCCAATATTTTACATTCGGGTATTCCTTCAATTTGTTCTAAAATATTTATTCGAGACACAATGCCCATTGGCGCATCATTCACAAATGACTTAAAGATGACAGGTCCGACATTATTTGTTCTGTTTAACGGAAGCTTCCATACGGACTTGTAAACCCAATCAGTCCAATAAATGAAGTCTTTCATAACGGCAATGTTATAAGGCTGGTTGTTAGTCCCTTGGAAAATGACCCGTCTCTGAGAACCGTCCAAGTTGGCGCTCTCTAACCGGTAATGGTCTTCCTTATTATCATTCCAGAATATTTTTTTGGTTCCTTGGTCTAATGTAATTCCGTTGGGCCTGAACAAATCTCCCTTAATTATTACTTCTCTGTTTGTACCTTCGATTGTTGCTCTTTCAATGCTGGGCTTTGCGGGATTTGCATTGGTCCAGTAGATCATCCTACCGAAGAGAAACCACCATTAATTTCAAATATGTAAAACCATTAAATTATTAAGAATCATTTTATGCTAGTGTTAATGTTATGAAACAGGTAATTCAAGTAAATAAAGGAAATAAATATAAAAAGTGGTAAAATACCAGGGAACGACCCGAAACAGCTGGTCTGTTTGAAATCTTTTATGTGACACACAATTCTTTTTTTGAAGTTAATTAATTCCCTGCAAATACTTTCTTACACCTTTAATTTTTACAATTTTAACGTAGGTATTATTATTTAATTTGCGCAAATCTCTATTTTATTAATATTAAAAAGCATTTAAGGAACATAATATTATTACCGCAAGAATGTACTGAAATCAATATCAATGTATCAATGATAACTCAAACAGCAAACACCTGCTGTAAAAATATGCACTTTATTTCATTTGCACTGGTGTGCGTCTTTGGATAAGGCTGATTTCTGAGATAAAGGTTGGTATGTGCCGGTTGCTTTATTTTACTCTGCTTACGAAATAAATGCAGCAATGTCCTATACTACCACTTGTGGACAATGGAGCAACAATGGAGCAACTACTATAATATGTAGATTCTTATTTTATTATAAGCAATGACTAAACGGTAAATAAAAACCATACCCTCGACAGCTGTCTACGGCGATTCCCTGAGGGACTTCATCTTCCAATTTAAGTAGAACAGTCCCTCGGCCTTCCGTGTCGGACCCCGCCACCAGCGAGGCCCAAAAGATGCTCTTGTTGTTCCAATCAGTCCAGAAGAGTATTCCCGAGACCGGATCGAACGCGATACCCTGGACATTGTGGCTATTGCTCTTGCTGACCAAGTGCTCTATGTCCTTGTTTTCAGTAAGGTGGAAACTGAAAATTGTGGCATTCAAATGCTGGGTGTCGGCGAAGTAGAGCGTCTGGTACACCGAGTCGTACGTCAGGGCCGTGAGGTCGGAGAACTGCTGGCTGGCAATACCGGCCCGCGATCCATTGAGATTGAAGAATTCGATCTGACCCTGGACTGTGATGGCCAAATCTGAAGAAAAAAGATAAATTTCATTAATATTCACTTAACATTATCAACAAGTTCCAATAGCATGATGAAGCCCCATAAAATTTTATACAAAAATAAATTAAGAACCAAATTTTCAAAATCAGCTTTTACGTCAGGAAATAATCTTATTTTATTAAATAAAATCATATAATACTACATTTATTAAAAAAAAAAACTTTTCAAAATGTCTATTCACTGTCACTCTCGCGATCAATCACTCGAAATTTATTCGCTTCAATACGAATCAAATAAAATGACAAAAACCTTGCAAAAATAATATTTTTGAATTCAAATTTCTGCGAATTTTTAATACTTTTATTTGACTTGTATCAGTTTCAAAGCAAGTATATTGTCAATATTCCATATAAGATTCAGAAAATAAGTCAGAAAGATTGAAAAAAATAAAAGGAAATTTTGATGCCGCTTATCTCCGTGATTGCTCCGTAACAACTAGCTACGAGATACCCTGTATAATATAAAATTATATTCATCTTTCCAATTTTTCTTAAATCATTACATTTAAATCATTTCTCAAAAGAAATCATGTTTGTCAATTTGACAGTTTATGTGGAAATAACGGCAGCCAAAATTGTTTTCCGACGGATGACAAATATTCAAAAACTTTCTGGTAGGCAGATTAATATGCATAATGTGCAGATGCAGTTTTTTTTTCATTGAATTACATTTTTGCTGATGGGTAAAGCTTATATGCACAAGGAATGCACGATAAATAAATTAAACGATAAAGCTGAATATCATTTTTGGCCAGAATCAATTTTTTTCTTTTCAAGATTGCAGTGACGTAAATTTTGGACCTAGTCAAACAAAACCATTGGTATCCTTCACGGCCGCGCGAACTTTTATGGAATAATAAAAAATATTAAAAAGAATAACAATATTTTTTATTTATTTTATATTTATTTATTTAATTTATTTATTATACATTGGCACACATATGTTATCGCAAACACATAATATAATTAATACATTTAATTATATATATTTAAAAATATATTAAAAAGAATAAAAATATTTTTTCTTACTGAAGTACGAGATATTTACATATACATTATGGTACTCCATATTTTATGGATAGAGAACCCCCCCTCACGTAAAACGACGTAAAACGAAATAAAATAAAAAACTTGAATGTTCATGACTTAAAAAATATATACATATATTTCAAACAGTTATGATTTTGCACATATAATTTGAACATTTTTAACCCAAATTTTGAAAACGAAAATTTATTACTCGTAAGATTCTGCACAGTACACAGTATATATATCTTATCTACACGTTGTATAATAAAACAATGCTTTTGTTTGTAATATCGTAATGCGAAATAAATATATTATGTATAATTAATTCAGAATTATTATAAAAACATGGATAATTAATAATCGCACAAAGTTAAATTTGTAACTGTTAATCCCGCACGTACCGACGTACCGAGGTATCTCGCGGCATATGTCAATTATTATTTTTCGCGGAAAATTATTTTTTCGCTAATTTATCTAGAAACGAATCTTACGCATGATATGATAATCAGTAATCAAAAAACAGTTGTCACTGCAGGTTTCGTTATCACACTTTCGTAATGAGAATCGAGATGATAACAGTTACAACATAATATAAATGGGTATTACAAAAATGGGAAATTTTCAATGCAAGAAGTTACGTACTGCAATATTGGCGGATCAAAGGCTTCAAATATTATACAGGTTGAGAATTTTCCTTCGATTACGTTATATAAAATACATTAAATATTATAAAACAATTTACTGATGAACGACTTCTCAGTTTCCTTTGCTGCTTGTGTAACAGTTCCAAAATGTATTTTCTACCCCTCGGCAATAATTTACTACCCGTTTATCAGGGGCGTGCAGTCAGAACAAGAAGCATATCTTTTCCTAAGCATATATTTTGAAAAGAAACCGAAATAAGAAATATATCTCGTAACATTCCTATCACAATAATTAACATATTATTCAGATTTTAATATTTCATAATATTCTGCCAGATAAATATTTTATTTCGATTTTTTTCCCCAATATATGTTTAAATAAAAGTCACGCTTCTTGGTCTCACTGCATACCCTTGCCATCTATCATGATTCACAATCAGCAACCATTTATATAATACAGTTTATGGAGTCAGTCAATGTTGAAAAATATATTATTGGATTTTTGTTTATTTGAACTCTAGACAGTAAAGGGCTTCTTTGGTTTATGTATAATAATATTATTTTTTTATTCCAGAGTGATCGGGTTGGGTTTGAAAGACCTGATCCGCCATACAAGTATACATATTACATAAACGATTATACATGTGAAGCAGAAGAAGAGAATAATATAAAGAGAAAACAAAAACAACAAATAAATAATAATAATAATAATAATTAAAACTATAAATTAACAAAAGTTATAAAATTTGGATTCGTTTTAAAATGCGAAGTGCGCTCAACCGGTTGTGCATAGCTACTGCAACTCTTTAGAGAAGGCCGGTTCTTGGAGGACGATCGGCCAACATGACGGATGTCATGAGAAGCGAATGGACGCTATTGACCACAATTGCTAACGGAGCGGGACGATAATCACACAAAAAAAGAACGTAAATATGCGGAAATTTTTCGATTTTGGCGGTATTCGATTATTGAAACAAAATCAATGAATGAGGAAACAAAAACTCGGAGTCATCATCTAATAAGATTAGATAGATGCCCACTACGAATGATAGATCGTAATTATCTGTTAATAGTATCATTTGTTTAAAAAGTCATTTAAATTCTTACGCAACTGAAATATATTTAAATATATCTCGTTATCAATATAAACAAATAAAACGAGACACAACAAACATCACTATCATAAATCATTGTCAAGGCACACGAAACGGCATGCTACACAATTAACTGTACCAAAAATGAAAACTTAATTCGGCCAAAGGCATGAAAAGCTTTCTCACACCCTTTTTGTGCAGGGGAATGGAAAGAGGAAATTAAATAAGTCCATTACATGGCAAACATCTTGGCACTAATAATGACTATTTTTTTTTTTGCTGAAATAACCTATTTTCTACATATTCTAATATTAGGTAAATAAATAAAATAAAAATTAATAATAGCAGTCTGACTTCTTATTCCAGCAATTTAAAGTCTGGCTTGAGACAGGTGCTCAATTAGTAGGACGTACATGAGGTATACAAAGATGTATAATTGTAGTTATACGTATGTACGCGTAAGGAAATAAATAAATAGAAAAATACTATTATTTAATAGTCATTAAAATATAATATTAATTTGTGATAAAAGAATCAAGATTAATAATGTATTGTAATAGTCGTTTATCTATGTGATTTTAAAAATTAAGTCAAACGTAAGACGCGTCCGCATGCTTGCTGATGCGCCTTCTATTTAAATTTTTGTCCATTTAACTTTGCCAATTGGAAATTATTTGTTTAAATTCTCAACTTACTTAATTCGTTCTACTGACTACGTGCCTTTTTACGTTAGTATCTCTTTAAAATAATATTCAATAATAATCCTAATCATGCAAGACGCAATAATACATAATATTTATGAAATATTAAACGTAAATAAAGTCATTAAACATCTTAAAATAAAATCAGCGAGGACATTAAATAAAAATAAACATAATAAAATGTGTAACATGTTGATAAAATAACTAATACATAATTACTAAATACAAGATTGCAGTTCGCGCGCAATTGGCGATATTTTGATGAGAAATATAAATCGAAAACCTTGATCAAATTATTATTTTATTGATGGTTTTGATTAACGTTTTTAATACGGTGAAAAAGACATTCGACTGCGGCGCTGACATTGAAAATAAACCGGAAAGCCTTGGATTTTCCTTGATGCCCAACAGCCGGCTAGAACCGCCAATATCAATATGTTGATAACGGCTACGGAAAAACAGGATAAGCTGTTTATTATATTGGATTACTCGTATCACAACACGGAAAATATATATTACATATTATGTAGATACATGGTGAGGTGAGCAGTGGCGGCCGACGCATAAAAAGCCACAAAAACCGAAAAATCGGCCGCGAAATGTGGAACGGAAATATTGATTTAATAATAGGTAGTACCTCAAACCATATTATATCGATAACTTACCGCTAAAACATCCCAGTCTGACAGTTGCCAAAATCGCTCGAGAAATTACAAAATTTCAGAAAAAATTACAACCAATGAAGACGGTCGCAAAGATTGTTTCCCCTCTGTCGATGAAGTTTATTTTTATCACGAATTAAAATTTATTTTTGAAGAGCATTTATCGCATATTATCAATATGGTGGTATGTGAAATACTTCCAATGAGATAATACCGACAAGTTTGCAGTGGGATTAAAATACTTTTTCTTCAAATATAGCAAAATTATTTTGTGGTGACATAATTATAATTTATATAAATTAACTTAGTAAACACCACTTATTTATATGGATTAAAATACATTTGCAGATTGGGGCGCCGCGGAAAAATCTAAATGTAGGTACTAAGGTCGCCGTAAACTGACAACTGTCCCGAGTTACAAAAAGCTAATTTTTCGGAAAAAATCTCGTATCAATTTTAAGAACGTAAATTATTCAATTTATGTGATGGCATTAAAATATTTTCTGGCGAGACAATAAATTCACAGATGACGCTTCGCGGTCCTTACATCTCTTTGGTCAACATCAATTCCTTTACTTCTACTCTTGTAATTATCAATTTATGATGCAGTTATGATATTTAGGCAAAATGTAGGTGCATGTATTACCTAAACCTACCTAAAAACAATAATGACAAAAGGAGATAAAACATTATTTAAAAGACTAACTTCAGATTCACAATTTTTTTCATGAACCATTAATGCATTGTACCACCAATCGCTAAGCATTATCCCATCCTCTTACAAAACACAGGGCTTTTAATTTACAGACACTCGCGTAATCTGGAAACTGTTTCTTCTTCACATAGGTATATGTCGTCACTGTTGTAAAGCAGTTTGCGAAAGATTTTAAAAATAAATGTAAAATAAACCCACGCAATCGAATTTTACATCAAAAAATTATTCACAAAACACGACTGAAAAATCGACCACAGGGTCCGTCTGCCTCTTTACAATTCTAATTATTGAATTACGCATCAAGCGTTGTTTCACATGTGTGTGGTATTTTAAATTAATCAAAAACTCTAAATAGCAGAGTTGCATTCTAAGGGCCGTTTGTTTCAACATGGATTATAGATACTTTTCATCGAAACCTTCGATTACCATCGACAACCCGTTTTCGTATAAATCTGTAGTTTTCGAGATTTCAGTAAAACGAGATGTCGGTAAAAAATAAAATTGGAAAAGGTCGAAAGTGACGTCAAGAATACTCGTCGAATCTTGGTCAACTACCTCGGCAGTATCCGGAGAACTGAAAGCAACCAGCCGGCGGCGGTGCTTACATTTCGGCGCGGGGCAAATCGATTTTTTAAGCCGCGTGGTCAACCTCCGTCGCGTATATGGACCGTACGTGACACATCACACGACGCAGTATTTTACGGCCGAGACAATAATAAAACAACAGCGGACACGCGCGCAATTCTCCGGCGTCACGTCAGTTTAGAAGGTTCTTGCGAAAATCCAAGTCTCGTCAAAATCCGTTACATTTACACACTGTACGAATTCCTTGTAATATTCCATAGTACTATCGAAACGTCGAGAACGGCCTGTAACAATCTAGGGTGACTGCAATCTCCGGGAAACGTCTACAAATGTCCAGAAACGCCTGGTGCAACCGAGAAGAAACGATGACCTTCTCCTAAACACTAGAATAATCTAGAAAGTACGAAAATACCAGCATTTTCGGGTATAAATACGGCGCCGGTCGCGGCGCAAGAGTGATCGTGTTTGACAGATCGTTACCGTGCGAAGTCAGCCGCCAGACGACGCCCAATGTAGCCATAAATAAAGTGAATAATTGAGCGATGAACATAATTGGCCAAATAAACCAGAGCGATTAAAACGAGCGAAATTGGGTGGAATGTTCTAGTGAATGTTGAGTGCATGTTACCCAGCGATAATAAAGTCTTGATTTACGAGGATATACTGCGAAATTGTGTAATTTAAAGAACAGCGTTAAGCTCCTTTTTAAGTGACTTTGTACAATGAAGATTTAAATAACCATTAATTAATAAATCTCTAATTAACTTCCGGTGTTTCCCCCCGCAGCCACGACACGTGACATTATAATATATGCAGCTGTGGTTGCGGACTGATAATTAAATATGGATAAACATATTGAGGCAACGTATGATGCCGTTCAGTTCAAGGACGCCTCGTGTACTACTTGCGGAATGATTTTGAAACAAGGTGTTTAATTGCTCGAAACTGGCTGGGTGTTTAGCTTTGAATACTTCAGTGAAAACAAGCTTAACCATTTTGTATCCAGGATTCAGAATACAACAACAGAGCCAGCCCACAATGCCACAGGTAGATTCCTGCCTAAATTATAAGTCGAAAATGTTCACACATACTAACTCGATTGTCTTTCTTAACCCTTAATTACTGGCAAAGAAAATTACATAACTATTCACACGGGGGTGACCACAAATTGTGGGAATTATTTTTAATTATTGCCGCAAGAAATGACGCCTCTCTTAAGTACGTAAATTGTCTGCATTTGCTCGATGCACAGCGAGTGCATTCATGCTTTTGACATTTATAATGTAATAATGTTTAGATAACTTTGTTTTATGACATGTATTTATACACTGAACTAATAATAATACAAATTGAAGTAATAATACACGAAAAAACATAATAAAATAAGCAACTTACCCTTTCAAAAAAGTTACTTAACTACTCGCATGGGGTCACTGAGTCAAGGTGGTCAAGAGAGCAGAGAAAGTTCTTCCGCTCTCGTGACTTGATCGCTACTTAAATGCAAACTTTGACATGAGCTAGGAAGCCAGCAGGAGTGCGGGGAAAAAGGGAACACGGCAAGTACTTTTTTTTAAACGCGAAAGTGCTTCGACCCCATGCGAGTAATTAAGGGTTAAATGGAAAGAGGTCTATCTGTTTCAGCTTTCAACAGGTTCACACTAAACCAACCTGGAGATGAGTGCCTGTTGTGTGTAGGAATAACTATTTGCATGTTGGACCATGCTGCGCACCAAGAGGCGACAGTCAATTTTTCAGAAGAGAATTGCCACAAAAAACCGTCTGATGTTTTGGAATATATCCTGTTAAAGCTTTCGTGTTTGAGGATAATTTACATTCCTAAGAAAAATAAGTTTGAATTGCTCGCGCCTGGTAGTTTCACACACATAATACGAAAACAAAGTAGTGGAGTGTATAGTATAGGGTGTCTCATAGCTAGTAGCTAAAACTTTGCAGGTGGATTCCTGTCATGATAATGAGTCGAAAATGTTCAAGCAACCATGGAATATGCAATATCTTTTTTTTAATGAGTTTTTTCTCTCTCAATATTTGTGACTTATTAATTGCAATAAGTTGAATTATCATTACAGTAACTTATGTGAAAAAACAACTACATCGAAGATCACGAAAGAATTTCAAAATACAATTGGTCGACCTCTCGTGTAAAAGTGTACTGCTACAAATTTTTTAAATCAATGGGGGTTGTTTTAGTTTTCAGGCATTTCACAATTCGGTCCCAAAATTTTCTAATCCATGGGGGGGAGGGGATTGATTTCCAGAGATTTCTTCATTTAATGCCAAAATGTTCAAATTCATGGGGGAGTGGGGTTGTTTCGGATTCCAAACTTTTCTTCATTCGACCACCAAAAAAATATTTCGATCATTTTATACACATAAAAACCTCCGTCAATTATTTATTTTTACCTACATCAACTTCACAAAAATATTGGCCAAAAATTTCACAAAATATTAAAAGTCACACTTTAATTTAAAATTTGAAATATGTAGTTGCATTTTAAAGGGTGCTGTTTGAAATATCGTCGCTGTATATATAATTAAGTCTATGTGCCGTTTTAGTACATTCTGAGATAAACGAATGAAACTGTTTAAAAAAATAATTGCATAGACTAGATTTATAAAAAATATTTTAAATAATTACTAGGCAGACTTGCCAGATGAACGGAAATGTTTTTTTAGTATATCTCTATTATTTATATGATCAATTGACAAATTGATTAATTCATCTGAGAATGTATTAAACGACACATAGGCTTAATTATATATACAGCGACGATATGTGCTTTGGAGTTTTCGCGGTGTGTAGTTTTTAGTGTGTGTAATTTGTAGTGTGTGTAGTTTGTAGCGTGCAGTTCACTTACAAACTTGTGAAGTGTGCACTTCAGTATAATGTAGTACTGCATTGTAGTTCTTGGTACAGAGCGGACCCATCACTAGTGTGTAGGTACATTGTGTTTTACACAAACATTCAGGCCACGCATGTCGGCGGAGGCAAAGAACACGGCATTTCTAAAGATAATTTTAACGCTGGAGGTAACCTCATCTCGTCTGTCAGGCGGTGACGCTGTGAGGTATCGAATTTAAATTTGTGTAAAGCGTCAGCGATGCGTTTGCTTTCGTACGCTCACCGAATTAAGTAGCGCGCGCGTACAGGTTATGAGCACTTTTGAATATTATTCTCACCGTTGAGGCAATCGATAAAATAAAAACTTTTCCAACAATAATGCCGGAGATATTTTGTAAGAACGATTCATTACCATCACTATTGGCTCTACAATCCTTGCCTTAGTCGTTACATATTATATTATTCACCAGCGGTCGCGAAAGTGGTGGCCCGCGAGAAAATTTTTCAAAATATATCTAACACTAAAAAATCATATTAGTGGTCCGTGATATCCTAAAGTTTGACGACCGCTGTTATACACAACATTATCTAAAATAAACCGACTACATTAAAATGCTATTAATTAGAATAAAGGTTGATGCGTTACCCATTTATTAATCAATCCAATTAATATAATGGTCATAATGCATTCCATTTTTTTGTTAAGAATCAATACGAACTATTTACTTATTTTAAAATAATAAAGTAATAAAATACAATGTAATTTTTTTTCAAAATCACACAACCCGTAGATTACTATATCATTATTATATTAAATTGCTGAAATTACGGTGACAAAATATTGAAAGAGACAATGCATAATGCAACTGGACTTCACGAAACTTCAGAGAACTACAACTAAACACAAACACTAAAAAATATTTTTTGGAAGACGGAATAGCCGCTAAGGGATGAAAAAAATCAATAAAGTAGTAGTTGTCTAGTGATTTTTACGATGGTAAATCTCGGATCCCCAACACAAGTGCGCACATTCTGCTACTGAAAATTCCACGAAATTCCTGGTAAATGAACCATATAAAAATCACTCAGCAATCCTTCTTTCTTTAAATATCGTACCTTAAACATATTATATAATATATTATTCAAAAATGAATAACAGTTTACCGAAATTATCGGTACTTAGAAAGCTATTTTTTACCGGTTAATAAGTTCACCGAAAACCGGTAATGCATGCCGTACTTTAATTCTGGAGGTCCAGACTCCACGTGGAGTCTGAAATTACAAAAACATTTATGTTAAATTTTTTTTATCGAGGGCACAGCTTTAAAAACGGTATCCCACCTCTAATATTGACTAATTCATAATATGTACACTGGTTTGACCATGTAAAAATTGGTAATCACGCGCTTCGACAGACCATCATGACTCGCGTCACTCTGCAATCGACACTTTCGTTAAAAATTGGCACCCCCTCTCGAAGAAATAAACATTCGGGTTTGTCCGCGAGATTTATGGCAAGCCTAGCTATGACGACGTCACTGCGCGTCTGAAATTATCGCCGCGTGTTACGTCATCATTAAAAAACGGGAAAATGAAAACGCTTGGGGATCGCAATCCGTGTTCGATTTTTGTTGTCGACATTGTACGCTAATCCTTACCGACGTCAGAGTAAATTCAAACCGGTTTTTCGAAGCGGATTTACGAGGCGTGAAGTTGGTTGGAGTATTTCTAAAATATTTATCGCAGATGCAGCTGCTTTTCATATTAGTGCGGTAATGATACAAGTGCCAAAATAAATACAGCCAGGTGGATGCAAAAATCAAAAGAAAGTGAATCATAATTGCTTTGATTTCGTCTACCAAGTTGAATAGGAAGTTTTAAAATAGAATGTCAGACAGCGGCAAACATCTGCAAGCTAATCGAATACTTGGAACAATCAATCCAAACGATTTTCGACTGCGATTATTAAAATGTAAAAAAGAGTTACCCCTAGTTAACTGTGTAACAAGCCATAACAAGGCATAAGCCAATTACAAAATTGTTATTTTCACACCTTGATTGTTGCCATCTCCTTCTATTTTTTCGAATCAGTGAAACATGTTCTATGCAGCTGTGGTGTGATACATGCATCTGAGTCATTTAGCGTTTTTTTCAATAATTTTCTAGGAAAAATATACATTTTATTTTTGATTTTTAAGGCTATAAAGCAAAAAACTTAAACGCGCTTGTAACTTTCACGGCCGTCAGATGATAACAGAGTTTCTTTTTGATTATTTTGCGAGGGTCAGTTTTTGTCGTAGGCCAACATCGAGGCTGATATGGTTGTTTGATATTCTGTTTATTGCCTTCTTTTTTATAATTAATAAAATAATACACGGGAAAAACTTGAAACATTTTTCAGTGCATTGACGCCAATTATAATTGTAATATTGGCGACCCTCGATTCGCAACGTTCGATCTGTATCGAAAGTTTTAATTTGCATTTATCGTCATGATTTCCAAATGAAAACAATAATACGATATCTCCAAAAGTTTACATATTTACAGTAAAAATATTATTCCAATGTGGGTATGCTTGACTTCGATTTCGCCCGTACAAAAAAATATAAACGAACACTTGTTATATTACCGGTAGGATAAAAATTGTGTACTGTGAAAATTTATCATTATGGTCCGTGTCATTTGGTTGAGATAAATCTCAGTACCGTGTAGATTTGTTCAAATTTTGATCTGGAGACAAATCAGTTAAAGAGATAAGCAAAAAGAGACAATAATTACAAGCCGTATATATTTGATTTAACAGTGATATTTAATACGTTCGCACAAATGTCATCAAGAACTATAGATATCTAGAACAGAAAGAATTACGTTACATTTTTTTTTCGTTTTGATTGCCGTTGAGGAGATTCGCCCAGCTAGCGAATGGAACATCACCGGTGGATGGACTAACATTTGACGGACACAGTCCATGGTCTACCACCTCATTACAAGGACAGTGAGGGAGTAAAACAACATCATTGAAAATTTTCAAAGCTAATTATTCGATATAATTATTTCAATTCGGGATCGAGTAATGAGTGGATAAATTCATTAATAAGTAAGCGGAAGACAAATGATTATTTCAATCGAACATTTTATTATAAGCTGAATATTTGCACTATCTGCAGTCCGAGAAAGGAGAGGTGATCTTTAAAATTGATGTTTAGTTTACTTGAGCTTAATTACATATTATTCTACCCGATTTTCGAGAGTGCTAGAACCTCTCATCGACAGGTAAAATATTAAACTAACTACATTCAAATATAGAAAACATAATAAATATAATAAATACAAATAATTAAGTAGGTACTGACAGAAAGAGCCGATACTGTTGTAAAGATGGTTGTAACGGCGATATTGAGAAGAGAGGAGAGAGTGGGTAAATGTGATATTGTTAAGCAAATTAAATACCCGACTTTAAATTCATAAACGTCCATTTTAATTTCTTCAATAACCGCAAAATAACTTTGTGGCGACATTATTTATATAATTAACAAGAATGCACTTTGTATAAAGCATTCCATGTTAATATTTGTTGAAATATTAACATGTATCAGGGCCAATGGTCCCTCCACCAGGAATATTAATCTCCCAATATATTCATTTTTTGATTTTGCTAATGCCTATATTTTGTTTTTTTTTTAATTTGTCTGGTATACGTTGTATCCTGAAGAAGGGATACAACGTATACTTAAAATAGTGGTTAATACAGAGTGTATTCTTGTTAATTATTTCTATTTTAATAATCATCATGAATAATCTCTAGAAAATAAACATCGATTCCATCAATAAGACGTGATGTGTTTAGTTTTTAGTTTTCTCAAGACGTGACGTATTCATGATTCTAGCATTAAAAACTTTGGTCATTTGAACTACGCGAGGGCTATCGACAGCTTGAGGTCGGATCTCGAGCGCAGTGAACTCCATCGCCTTTATAGCACAAAATAAAGTTCGTTCGCGTGTCTGTGGTAACGATATTTGAAAAAAAATCAGTTATTTTCTGTGGTGCGAACGGATATTTAAAATATTCTGACCGAAGAGCTCGATTTGATCGGAAATTCGTGACGGGATTATAAATACAAATTGAAAATTACAAAATATTTTGATTTTAATTCCACAATAGCGTTCTTTGCTGGTGTGTGAATTTTAAAAATTGTATTATGAATTAATAAAGATATATAAATAATACATAGTAAAAAATAACACGTTTAGTTTAATGTGAAAAAATTATGAAATAACAACTTTTATAGGGGTAACCATTTTTAATACAAATACGTTTCTCATCGATACCTTATTATTTTCAAAATAACGTTAAAAGCAGACCAAGGGGGCGTCTTAGGAGGAGCTGGCGGAAACAGTTAGGAGGACTGCTGCGAAGCGAGATTGCAGCTAAATTATTGGACTGATGTGGAGAGCCCAAAATAGGAAGAGTTGGAACCTCCTATGCGGTGCAGGGACCCCGATCCAATAGGATAAGGGGCAGAAGAAGAAGATGTTAAAGGCTTTTGCTATGAAAGTAGGACCAACGGTTGTACGAGTCTCCTGGAGTGAGACTCGTACAACCGACCACTGGATCACTAGACGTCCTGGACGAGTATAATAATCACTAAACCGACAAACATAAATTACGAAATAATGTGTAAAAGATTTTATCAATTTATTTATAATTTTGCAAAGAGCAAATTTACATTCATGAAATGACTAACTTTAAGTGACGGATGATAAAACCGGACGCAAACGGCACAATGACCCAAAAACAGAACCATGCAGAGATGGCCGTGAGTCTGAGAACCAGCGAACGTGGAAACCGCAGCCCAACATTGAAAAGTTTATTAAAAACACTTAAACGCTATATCTGTACCTGGTTAATGTTTTAACCTTGGACGCTTAACCAGTTAGAAAGGAAAAAATTGAGCTTCAATTAATATTGTTTAAATGTGGGTTTCATTTGCAAAAGGTTTGCAAAACTCTCACTAAATAATAAATGAGGGGGATACAATCAAAGAATAAAATAAACTTCGTGTGTGACTTTGATATGAATTATTCTGAAACGCAAAATTGTATCAAGGATACGAAAACTGCGCGATACGAGTCAATGTCCTTAATTTTAATGTAAGGTTTTCAAACCGGAAATTATCGACCACGATTAGGAACAAGTTCACATTTTTTTCGAACTTGGCAATAAATTATAGTACCTATAATAAAAATAGGTTTGAATAAGATGCAAGAGAGGGTTCTAGATCTAAGAATAATTATATGTTCGGGTAGCAAAATTTCTGGCAATTTATTGACAGGTGAAATGCGTAGATCACTAAAGCAACTATGTAGAATTTCGAGTCGACGAAGAAAAAATCGCTTCATGCATATCAAATAAAAAATTTGTATTATGTATTTTTGATAACTAGTGGAACATACTTAATTTTTATCGTATACAGGGTGTCTGATATGGTGGATTCCTGTCTCGATAATGATTCGAAAATGTTCAAGCAATATCGAAGTTTGCATTTTTTAAAAATATTTCCGACTAATTTTTTGCAAAAAGTTGAACTACCACTACAACAACTTTTATCGATTTTGAAAAATTCATTCGCTTTAATCCAACTCAAATAAAATGATAAAATTCCTATAAAAATTATATTTTCAATTTTTGCAATGTTTTCATCATTTTATCCGACGAGTAAAATAATACACCTTTCCCATATAAATAGCTTAGTCTTTGTTAATAAATGTCTTATAATTATTAAATTATTACTTATTAATACTTAGGCACGGTCCTCTACAAAGAAATTTTAAAATGGTAATATAATAACGCAAACAAATAGAAAATGAATTATTTTTTATGTTTATAGCGATAACTTTATGGTTGGACATAATTGTTAATTTTAATTAATTAAACAACTTTGCACTAACCACTTAACTAGTAAAGTTGTTTAATTTATTAAAATAAGTAAATGAAAGTGAATTAATTTTTCAATGAATTTATCACATAAAATTATAATTCTGTCTCGATTTTTCGTCAGAAGGTGAGTTGTTTACTTAATAACATACGGAAAAAATTCACTAGCCTAACCCAGTCAGATCTGCCGAACTCAAGAGTGAATGAGCAAACCATTAATTAATCATTCATATTAGAACGAGAGCAAAATATAACAGTTTAAACAAATAATGGTCAGTAGGTAGTTGTGGGGAGACGGTAAAGGCCCGAGAGGAAGTTTAGGAAGATTTCACACCCCTGGATTAGATGGAATTAAAACAATTACATCGCGCAATCGTGGATTGATGATGCAGGATGAACAAAGTTCCGCCTATTATTCCGTTACAATTCGTATGAATAAACATATTAAGTTGCAGATTCTGCCGACCACGGAACTCCCGCAAATTAGTGATGAATATCAAATCATGAACGCACCGCGTTTATTTAGCGGAAAATTCTACATTTTCATTTAACACGCAACTGAATATTTCCCGAAGCAAGAGCGAATAACTATCAGATCACCAAGCAACAGGATTCAAATGATGAAGGGTCTCGAAGTGACAACGAGTGCGGAATTATTATCTCTCCCTTTCGAGCTTTATCTGATATATATCTGATATATCTCTATACCAACATTTTTGGGGGAAGCGTGTTCGAGCGACCCCTTTGGGTCAGGCCAAAACCATTGTTTGTCAGTAATTGTGATTAGTGCGCCCGAGAGCGACATCTGTGGTTTTACAAGGAAGGAATGTGGCATTATTTGTTATGCTTTTGTTTTTAGTTTATATTTTTATTCAGTGGTTTGACAAACAATAAACGGATGAAATTAGAAGCATCTCTTTCATTTCTGACGTTTTATAAATCATTTTGGTGATATCTGCGACAAAGCGAATATCCCCTTCAGATCCATACGATGGATCAGATGTGTTTTGTGTGATAAAGTTTGCGATAAGAGAGGAATACTTTTCTCTTTAGATGGAAGATCACTGTGACCAAGGGGAAACGATTCCATGGTTGATTGCGATTGAGACCAAGTCTCAGTCAGAAATTAAACAATATAAGTCGGGAGTTTATCAAGGGAAAGGTGTTGCCCTCCTAGTTTTTGATCCGATTCGCACACGTCACTAAATGTGAACAATATTCATATACATTAGAGAATAGAATGCCATGATAAATATTATCTTCGTTTCTGAGTTATATTGTTACTCTATACTAGAGTCTCAAATATTTTAATATTATATTCTTATAATTTTACAAGATTTTATTTAATGTGCGAAAAATATATGCCCAATTCAGTTATAGTAAAAAAAACACTGTTTATTTTGCGCACACAATGTGACAGACCTAGTCCACATACTTTACAGTCGAAAATGTTAAAAAAACTATGTCTTTGATATAGTTATGGAGATATGCGACATCAAAGTATACTTTTTTTTAATACAACTAATATATTAAAAATAATAGTACAACTTTGGACAATCTTAATAGTACAACTTTGGACTATCTTAGTAGTACAACTTTGGACTATCTTATATTTTATATTTTGGACTTAAAGTAACTTACACTGTTACAAAGTACTGTATATTGAAAATTCATTCGCTTAATTAAAGTTAAATAAAAATTATTAAAACCGCGCCGAAATGATAATCAGATTATTTTTAGAAAATTTTAATCATTTAATTCGTATGCATTTTATTATGGCTAGAAAATTTTTAATATCCAATATAAGTTACTATAACGACTGTCCAAAGTTTTACAAAAAAAGGCAAACATATTTTTTAAATGCACACTTTACAGCTGAACATTTTCTCTCATGATTTAGGCAGAAATTTAATTACAAGTATTGTGGACTAGCTCTATTACTGTATTTACAATATTATTGTATTTATAATATTTATTCCTATTTCTGTATTTATAATATTATTGTAAACTCAATTAGCATTGAAAGATATAAAAATAAATTAACATTTTCGTCATCTCTCGCATATTTCAATTAATTGCAGGAAATTAAATCAAATAAATAATAACGCACGTTATATTATGACACGGTTTTTCCGAAATAATGTTGATTTGACCCACAGTTTTTCTGGTTCAATTCCGACAACGTGATCCGATGAAAATAAATCATATAAACACGGCCCACACAGAGCTGTCCGGTTAAAGATGGCGGCCGATAAACTTTGACACGATTATTAATTAAAAGTGGTAATAATTAAACGATAAGACGCATCCAAAAAACGTGGCATTTACTTCCTAAGACGTCATAAGAATAATACCAAGTTAATTATTTATTGAATGCGTGTTTACTTAGAAAACTTGATTCTCTATATCACTAATAGAAAATATTAACATCTAAAATTAGGAAAATTCTAGAAACTCATTCTAGCAAGCACGCGCATTTAATAGATTGAAGAGTAACTTGCGCGTAAACATATATTTCGAAAAAATATTTATCTGACATACCTAATATAAAAAAATTGTTTTCGTCACACAGTCCAATATTAATATCAACAAATTAATTGTGGTGGAGTATTACGAAATACATATTTCATTTCGATTCTGGTTACTGGTCCAGCTTACTGACTGCACGCCGCTGCCTTCTGGTTTTTTCTATTTTCAATATTGTGCGACATATACACATAGAATCTTTTCAGATATATTTGTTAATAATTAGAAACAATGTTCCCTCAAATTTTTTGTATTACGTGTGCGGACTATACTCGTAAACTCACTCAGGTGTCCGCACTAACTGCTCAGGCAGTAAATTTGTATGTGCGCTTATGTGCAACATTTTTACACTCATATATAAATTATTATGCCCGTAAGAAAGTACAGACCTAATAAGAAATACAAGTTAATTGCACAGTATTCGTAACCGATTTTGGTACTTCATCCCATTAGAGTCCAATAGGTCAATCATTATTAAAATATTGGTCAACTTTCGATCTAATAAGGCAAACCTAAAATCTGGTTTCGCCTATTTATTCCTGTGTGCGAGGGTTGGGAATATGTGCGCGGACAAATAAGTGTTAAAACCTTAAAGCAATTTCAGAATAGTGTGTTAGGGCCGATTGTTTGATCATTAGTAATAGTTATAGTTAAGAAAAAAGCGCAGATATATGCGTTTTTCACCGATCAAACAAGTTTTCGCAAAAATCCACGCCTTTTTCATCTTTTGCTATTACTGCAGATCAAACGACCGGTCTTTAGTCACCCTGGACCAGATTCAGTGGTCAAGGTTCACGGAAGGAATGCAACTTCATTAAAGCCGTCCATAACTTATAATAAATAATATTTAATATACATTTACAATAATATAAACAATTCTGTAAAAACATAGCAATGCTGATATTGTTGACATTTTCTTTCAATACCCAATGTGTCGTGATCACAAGTCCAGCTCGATATTCTTACACAATTTGGCTACCAATCATCCAAAATTACTCGGAGTTTAATAATAACCAGGTTACAAAGAGACGGGCGTTTCTGCCACTGTAATAAATAAGTAGTCAAATAAAAAAAAACTTAGATGACGCAATTTATAGCGAAATGACGAAGCGCGCTGTAGTCGGCAGTTTTTGAAACATTCTGTTTTATTTCTGATTTTGTTGCGGCAGTTCTAACACTGCAGAATTCTTTTCTTGCTTCTTCAGGCCACCTAGTGGCATAATAGGTGCACAGGAGGAAGTGATAAAAGGTAAAGTTACGTCACATGAGATAATCAGATCTTTAACCCTCCCGTTCCGGAACGGGGCACAACTTAACCCCAAAAATCTTGTTTTTAAAACTATTTGATAATTATATATGACATTGACCAGTTTTTTTGTAATTGTCATAAATATCCCAAAGAATACAACACCAAAACAAGTAAGACAGTCAAAAGTAGAAGGAAAAAAAATGTTTCTCCATAGACAATTGGCAATATTCTATACGATGCAGTCATTTCATTTGACTTCTGTCAGTTATGAGACTTCTGTCAGTGTGTTACGAGACGTCAAAATTTTACGGTTTCTTATAAAATAGCGACAAATTTAGTAGTTTTTTGTTCGTATTATATAATAAATATAATTAAAAATATTATAGAACGTTTTCAAACAATTATACTTCAGTAAAACGCAAATTTGAATGGGGTCCCGTTTGAACCCCGCTCCGGTCCCCCATTTCTATTTTCAATCTTCCGATACCCGAAGGTTAACTTAACTTTTTATTGCACTGCATTTTTGTTGCCACTGTAGACAAAGCATTACACAAGGATTATTCTAAGAATGCTATACACACGTAGAATTCTCATAAATGATAGAGATGAGCGGGTGCACACTTATTTTGGACGCAAATCGACGCAGAGCCGGGAAAACATGATGTTTTAAAAAGCAATAAAAATCATTAAATCTATTCTGGTATAAGGATATATTTAAATCAACTCCACTTCAAGTATGCAAAAGTCTCTTTTATTGCACAACAAGGCAAATTGTATAATGTTAATATGTATTATGATAAGCCAACTTCGCCGTATTTTCCTCTTCATTCCGGAAAACCACGCCT
This sequence comes from Agrypnia vestita, assembly GCA_016648135.1. NCBI lineage: Eukaryota > Metazoa > Arthropoda > Insecta > Trichoptera > Phryganeidae > Agrypnia > Agrypnia vestita. Next base: position 160,472 of record JADDOH010024439.1, read on the forward strand.
ACCATGCTCGACAGACCCACCAATGATTTTTATACACAACTAATGACATTTTAAACCCAGCGATAATTATATTTAAAAAAAAAAATATTTTGTACCTTACACCCATATCTTGTAAAAATAAATTATTGTTACTGCATACTCTTTCATTTTTCTCAGATCGATTATGCAGAATAAAATAAATTTCCCAATCTAATAATCTACAATTCTACTTCAAGGGCGTTTTTACACGTGAACTGTATAACTGTATTTACAGTCCTACATTAGTAGTACTTACAATTTTAGAAATGTGCGAATTCATGGATTTGATTCTGTGAAAAATTGCGTTTTAGTTTTAGCATTATTTTTTTGATACACTATTCCTGTGTTACTGTTAAAAGAATATTTAAAAAAGACGAATTTATTTAATTTTCCGAGTAAGGCATAAATTTTTTGGCCGAAAATTTATTTTTTAGTTTTTATAAGTACGTATAAGTAAGTATAAGAATGTTTTTTTAAAAAAGGATTTTTTATGTAATATAATTTTCTACTTGTTAGTTTTAATGTTACCCAGCGTACAATATCACATACTCATTAAGTAATTTCCCATATAAAATTTTGAATAATTAATTATGAAAAATTAATTGATAATTAGTGAGTCTGATTATTAATGAATTTATTAATGTTTTGTCATCGATAATACGTCTGTGTGCAAAATTTCAGCTCGATTGGACATTGGGAAGCGGGTGAAATATCGATTATAAGATTCCGTCCAGAACAGACAAACAGGTGAAGCTAATACAAGCGTGGTAAAATAGTAAAGACAGGGGATACATTTTACATTCACCGAAAAGTTATCGTACACCAAGGTGTGTATGCGCTATTGGTTCCTTCTCGGAAATTCACTCGATACGGAACGCGAGATTGGATCCGTGTTCCAGTACCAGTTTTCTACCGCTAACAATCACATCGCACCTTTAGAACTACAGACTTAATTCAAAGTCTTAAGATTTCATTATCATTACTTTGATTTAATTTTTTATTATTGAGTGGCTTGATACATAACTGGAGTAAGATTTAGAAGAAAAATGATTTGAATTTTTAAAAAGTATAGCCAAATATACCTACTTCTTTTTATACAAAAATTTCGGACTCAAGAATCTTTATTCAACATTTCCTCAAAATTTTTAGTTAGGTCTCTATAATTTTAAGGGTGCATTAACAGAGGGCAGTCGTCACAATTTAAGAGAAATTCAATATTATACAACATTAGCGACAAAAAGAATGTGTGTATTTTGTTCAGCACGTGTAAGCCTACCTACCTAAAAATAGATTATGATAAGCATAGTTGCACTTTTTTCCGATAGCTGAATTATGCAAAGTTGTAAAAAAAAAAAAACATTTGTAAATTAATTGTTATTTTATTAGATCACAAGAATAATGTATATATTTTTTATTTTTTAATGAAACACGTAGAGAACGAAAGTAGACTGAATACGGCAGAAATGCGGTGGCTTAGAGCGGAAAATCTTTGTACAGTAGAGTAGAGAATTAACGAATAATAAGTTAATGTAATTCTGACTGCAGCGTAATAGACAGAGATTGTTTGGCCATTTGGAACGGATGAATGAGAAAAGGATAGTAAATAAAATTTATGAGGCGAGTGCTGGAATCGAAGGGCGTACAGAATCAGAGGAAGTCCTGGCATGACCGGATAGTCAGATATTGAAAATGGCTATGTTAGAAGAAGAGAAAATGTAAGAAAGTGGACTAAGCAAAAGTGGTGTGCTAGGACAGAAGAGTGTGGCGTTCTATCCTCTCTGCCTACCTCTGTGGAAATGACGTGATGGTAAGTAGGTAGTTAGTTAATAAAATGGATTGATTTATCCTAGCGACACCCAGCGTGCATTACTCAAAGGTTTTTTGGATTCATTGCAATATAAAGTTGATAGCTATTTGAAAAAAGAATAATAGGTGCATCATCACACAAGACTACATACGTGGGGTATAAAAGCAAAAGCAGCAATATCAAAAAAAAAATAATGCAGTCATCGAGGATCACTAATTTATAATTTATAATGTACTGAATTCGAGATTTCATAGGAAACCTATAAATTTATAGGAAACATGATTTTGGAAGTGACAAATACATAAAATCTAGAACTCGGTACAATTTAAGTTAGTAATTCACGGTGAGCGCATTCAAAAAAATTATTTTTGTAATTATTTTTATACCCCACATTTATTAGTTCCGAGTTTTTCGTATTCGTAGTAATTATCGTGGCGATATTGGTATCGCTGTTCCCCGGAAAGAATAAGTTGTGGGTTCGTTTATAGGTTGAGTATGTTGAGTATGAGTATGTTGAGTAAATGTTTCGATGGATAGACTTTTTCTGTATATTCTTCATATTGATTCTTCTAATTTGTTTTAAAAATAGCATATTACCTTTACGCTACTTTAACTTTATTATCTTTTATTTAATTCGATGGTCATGGTTGTGCGTCGTTGTTATCAGGATCTGTCTAACAGCTAACATATCTATATCACATGTATAAATTCTCAGATTCACCAAGTCATGATGACTTGTTGACCATGACGAGGATGTTGATTAGCAGATACCAGAATGTCGGTAGTTGTAGTGGCTATGGTAAAGCGCTGCAAATCTTCTCAATTAATGAAGTAATAATTAGATCGGAAACGATACGCGGCTTGAAGGTGTAACCTCGTAGATCTCTATCAGCTAAATATCGATCATTCACATTGGGTTCCGGTAGCACCAGGAAGTCACACGACACCGGACATTGCGGCCAATAAAACATCAAATGAAACAGAAAAACCAAGAGGCAGTGGAATCAGACTTGGCGGTCTTTCCAAGGCCACCGGTACAAACAATAAACAAATTCGCTACAATAATATATTATTATACATTGATATACTATGTACTCCATTTCGTGCATAGCAAGTCACGAGATCATTTATATTTTAAGTCCCGTATCCATGGAACGAGACAAGTCTGAGATATAATTGAGATAAATCTCAATTCCGTGTACGCGTATTGATATTTTGATCTGTACATAAGCTCAGAGATCACCGCATGAAATCGGTAGAACAATCGCGTACGTACATGAGTTCGACTTCGAAAACAGCGAAATTTAGACACATGCGCCTAGAACCATACATATATATTTTTCGTATACATCATGCTATACATTATTAAATTAGTGAAAGTTAAAAATTATGTATGGGAAGAGGAAGAATCACAAATATCTTATTATTTTACATGTAAGAAACAAAATAAAAATACTCATATTCCTTCGAAATCGGTTGGTATTACCAAAAATATTGTGGTTTAAACCAAAAACGAATTTGTGTTTAATAAAAATACTCAGTATAAAATGATATCAACCAAAATAATATTGAAAAACAAGTGACTGTCCAACACACCTTATATTTGAAGAATTTAAAGTACCTATAAAAATTTATTGATCTAGTGCGGAGAAACACGATAATAATAAAAATACTAGAAAAACACAAAGTTTTACAATTAAAAATCGCTCACGACAAAAAAACGTATTCTTACCACAAAATTGTCACGCTTCATTTGCGCAACCTCCTTCTACATATCCAGGAAAAATATTTCCACATCCCACCGGATACCAGCACAAAAATTACAATGAAAAATGCCTACTGAAAGCAATTAGATTTTTTTAATGAAAAATCATATATATTATATACCACTTATTTGTTGTGAAAAGCTAGACAAACGAAAAGCGTTAAATTACAAACATGTATTCTGTTTTAAATGATGAACGGTAGATTTAAATTCACCCGGTAGGCGGATGCTCACTGGATTGACATTTGACCTGAATGTGAAGCGTGACTCCAAGAGTTGTCTCCAAAGAACCTCATGAGACATCCGAAGACAAGGATCATTAAGAACTCCAGAATGTGTAAACGAATCACTTTTATTCAATATTATTGCAGTGGACCACCTGGGTAAACAGAAGTGCCGTAATATAAACGATTAATCTACTAATCAAATTAAGTTGAAGGATTAATGCTCACAAATTGTGCAGTACTGGCAGAGAATACTCCAGGCCGATAAAACAATCTTCATTTACTTTTCTTTAAAAAAATGTTTATAATCAAGATATATTGTAGATGTCTCACAGAGACGAAGTTATTTATATAGGATAGTAGATGTGGAAATATTTTCGAGTATTTATAGGGCTCACTGTCTATTATATGGCTGGCAGGTTTAGTGATCATTTTACACAATGTGACGTTCACCAATTCCATCCATGATTGATCAACACATCTATCAAATTTTTTATCATCTATCAAAAAAAGTTGTTATTATTTTATTATATGCTATTTATGCAACACGTTTCACGAATCAATTTAACTGTTTTGTTTTATAATTATATTTTTGATCTCATTATGTTGCAAGCTGCCCATCTCGACACATTCAACTTTTTCTGGCTAACATGTATTAAGTTCGAGATAAATAAATAAATTTGCGCCAACGCCATCTTTGGTTGAAATTCGTCACCTCCATGAACTGGTATATAGTTGTCGCCGCTCGTAATGAGATATCTTTTTTTTGACCAGAGTATGAAGCAATATTCTTTTTTTTCTCAATCATGGGTGAAATTGGTGTACGCTACATTGCGTAACGTGATCACTTTAACCAGCGCTTTAAACACCCCAAAAGACGTCCACACCTTCTTTCTCATATAAATAGATTTGTCTCTGTGAGATATCTACATATAATACTATCCTGATCGATAACGATCCCTATGGGGACATAAATCCAGTTATTGTGTTCTTGAAAAGTTTGAACACAATCAGACATATTGTTTTCTTTATATTTCACATGTCCTGAAGTCAACTTTTTCTCAAATAGGAGACACCTATATCAAAATAGTGACGTTTCCCAGCGCGTAGTAAAACAAATATTAAACAAAACGATGGCCATTGTGTGAAGACCTTTCAACCCGTTCAATAAACATACAAAACGTCAATCGAGACTACGTGTGAAGTTCAACCAAGTGGGGAATAATGCTTAATTAATAATGTAGATTATTTAATTTAAATAATGCAATAATTACTCTTTGCGGCGCAAGGACGGCGCTACACTGAGCGTATCTTCCGTCGCGGAACGCGCTACATTTCTTTCCAAACAATACGTGCTTATCAAACACACTGCGCGGACGATCGGTCGACCCATTTGCTTTGCTGATGTTACGCGACGGAAAAGACGCGACGAAAAACGCAGGGCGAAAGATTTATCGTCGCGAAATTTTTACGTAAAACCGCGAAAGAAACCTACAGTCCGTTCGATTTTACAGCGAATAGTTTCACCAAAGAGCGGCTATTTTCCGTTATAACTGATTAAGTATGCGCTCAACGAATCGGTATGCTTTTACGAACAAATCGATCGAGGTGTATATATATGTGCATATTTAGCGATGGTGATTAGATATCAAACGGAAAACTGTGACAAAATAAATGTTTCATTTTCGATTATGGATAAAGTTTGATAATCGCGTGATTTTTTCCAGAAAGATACGAGAATAGCCGTCATTAAGATTTTTCTGTGACTGCATATAGAATAACTACATACAAGACAAATGCACAAAGACATAGCCAAAACCACTGTACACAAAGTAATAGAAATATATTATACATATAATTTATATTTGGTAAATTGATATAAGAAAACTCACGTAAGATGCGACACGTATCCCGTGTTCGCATCTCTATTTTTTTTAAATTAAAAAATGAAATAATACAACATCACGTAAGAGTAATAAGCTAACTTGAACTTGTTGTCACAGTGTGCAGTCGTCTATTAGTGCACCTGTCTTGTGTGTTGTCATTTTTCTCTATAATTATAAATTAGTAAAGTTTTACAAGGAAGAATATTTTCAAAATGAGTTAAATTCCAATGCTTCTAATTTACAACTTGTTAGTATATTCAAACAATATTAAAAAACTGAATGAAGCAAGTAACAAGTACAGCCTGAAGATAAACACTCGCAAAACAAAATTGTTAATAGCATCAAAAAGATCACTACAATAGGAGACACGCAATACAAGTACTTAGGTGCGTGGATGAACGAGAAATGGAATCCATCTCAAGAAGTAAAAGCTCGAATAGAGATGGCAGAAGTGCGTTTCTCAGAATGAGATCGCTATTTTCTAACCGTGACCTAAGCCTACAACTTGAATGCGTTTGGTTGATGTGGATCTACAGACGCATATTATAAGTTTCTTGGGTAGATAGATAGAATGAAGAATAATGAAGTCCTCCGTCGTATGCGAAAAGAACGAGAAGTGCTGTGAACTATCAGGACAAGAAAGCTGTATCTCGGACATATTATAAGAGGAACAAAATTTAATCTAAACCAACTCATCATCCAGAGGAGAATAAGTGGTAAAAGAAGCGTAGGACGACGCCGCATCTCATAGCTGCGTAACATGAGAGACTGGTATAAGTGTAACTCGACTAAGTTGTTCCGTGCGGCGTAAATAAAATCGTAATCGCCAGAATAATCACCGACCTCCGATAGATGGCATCATAATAATTGGTATATTTAAAAAATTATGTTGCACTTAAGTGTCGCTGCCGATAATACTTTATGTCAATACTTTACAAATACCAAAATACGTCACATATCTCATGATTTGTACAAATAAAATCCCGAGACTAGTTTTACCGACTTGCCTCACGTACGCGAAATATTTACGAAAAATGTCGACTCAGAACCGTAATTATTTCACGATTAAGTGAATGCACGCAATAAACTTAACATTCACGACAATTACAAATATGTACCGACGATAACAAGTTCATAAATTTGGCAGACACATTAATTTTCTTTTGAGGCAATAATTTTTATGTAACCACGCGCTATACTGCACGTAAAAAAATGACGTTTTTCAAAACACTGGAATGATATTGATAAAATAAATTCCACGCGCTGAATTAAAAATATATTCGTACAGCTTAGTATACAGGTGTCCTAAACGAAGCATACGGTCATCGGCCTAGTCATATAGGGGGTTATTCGACAGTTCAGAAAAATACGAAATTTTTTGATTTACGAGAAATGAGCGATGTGCCATAAATACTTAACATCTCGTGATGAAATTTGGCACACTTATGTTATAATAATAATAAAGCTACAAGATTTTTAAATTTAACTTCATTAATTAGTAGATACGTTATATTATGTGCAGTCGATTCTGAGACAGTAACATTTGCTATTTTTTTATAGCAACATCTGCTAATGTTTTATTATGTAACTATAGAGGTGTCTCATAGCTAGTAGCAAAAACTTTACAGGCGGATTCCTGCCTTGATAAAGAGTCGACAATGTTCAAGCAACTACGACCCAATATCAATAGTTATGGAGAAATGCAATTTAAAATTTTACATTTTTTTTTCAATATTTCTAATTTTTTTTTCATAAAGTAGTTTTGCAGTAATTAAGTATCAATTATGAAAAATTAACTCGCTTTAATTTAACTCAACTCAAATCAAATGATAAAAACTTTGCAAAAAATGTATATGTATTTTAAATTTTTGCAAGGTTTTATTCGTTTTGATTGATTTTTTTTCAATTGGTTATGACTTATATTGAAGTGAATGAATTTTTCGTAATCGATATAAGTTAATTTAATGAAGTTAATTTAATGACAATACAATCCGCCTGTAAAGTTTTTGATACTAGTTATGAGTGTTAAATAGACAGCATACTTACTGGCTTCAATATTATTTCGTAAAGATGTGACGTGTGACTATGACCATTTTCTATTTCCGAATAATTTTGTGCCGTGCGCGAATACGACACGGCCGATAATCGATTTACGACACTGTGTGTACGCGCGCAAACCTCCAAGATTTGCTAATACTTTAATTTATACAATTAATTAATAAAAAATAACGGATAATATATTTTTGGAATCGACACACGGGTTTGCGGCATGACGCAGATTCTCGGCACCTGCGTGGATGGTAACAGGTTTAACCGAGCCGTATTTTCGGAGAACTAATTTTTGTGTAAAGCGTTCTCGCGACTGAATTTTTTTTTCTGTTGCAGATTCTTTGAAAGGTTGTATATTTTTGTAAATACCCTAGGGCCACCTACTGAAAAATTATAATTTACCTGTCTAGTAAAACGTAATTTGCCTGTCTAGTAAAACGTAATTTACCTGTCTAGTAAGACGTAAAATCGATTCGGAAGCGAAAATGAGAAACGGTTACAGCGAAAAAACTATCACTGACTTTGAATCGCTCTTTGCTGGGCGTGCCCAAAGAATCTTCAAAATGAATGGCATAAAAGTACGTATGTTATTATATTTAATTATACATTGTACTACTCGAGTTTCAAGAGGACAGAACCTCAAATCGACAGGTGAAGTATTGAACCAACTATGTACATTCAAATACAGAAAAACGTGGCTTAGGTGGAAATACAAATAATTAATTAGACAGACAAGAGGAGCTGGAGCTATTTGTTTACGGCGGAAGGGTGATCGTAACGGGAATATCGAGAGTAGAGGAGAAGAGTTGGTGAATGTGATATTTATAAGAAAATTAATACCCGAGTTAAATTTTTATAATTCTAAACATTCAAAGTGATTCATTTTAGCGCGACGGGATGGAGAATTTTAATTATATTAAACGCATTCCATGTTAAAACGCAACATCGCTCATAATTTCAGTCTAAGTATTAAATTAGCTGCAACCCGTCAAAAATGACGGAACCCTAGTATATACTAGGGTTCCGTGTATATATTTATTTAAATGAATTATTTAAATATATATTTATAGTATCTTTTTGGCGTTTCGTGGAGAGACGACCGTAGCAACATGCGTAAAACGGCCGGTTCCGGTTTGGTGGCCCGGGGTTCAAGCCCCCATCTCCGTCCATTTTTTTTAGCCGTGAATTCGAACGAAATTACGGACTTTACACAAAGTTACGGTGATAGACAGATGGACGGACGGATAGACAACGAAATTATTGTTTGCTTTGGAAATGTTTAGCTTTTAATTCTTAATCTACAAGATTATTTTAAAGATGAACCTCGAATTAATGAAATATGCAGTTGGAGATTGCAGAGAGAATTCATTAATAATTTAAGGCATTTATAGCCTTAAATTATTAGTGAGTTCCAACTGTAGTAGTTCTTAAACCCTGTAATATTATTATTATTATTACAGGGTTTTATGAGTAATTTTATTTTTTTTAACAAATAGACTATCAACACATTGTTTTGACCCAGATAGATGGTCATAGAGTGACATTGAAGACAAAATGATTATACAATACGCTTATGATTATACAAAGTTTTTATGATAAGATAATGTTTTATCGTACTATAGTAGTTATAAAATATGTCGTATAAAGTTTAGTTTAGTGTTATTTAAAATACTTATGTTGCACCATAAAGTAATAGCCATATCAATTATTAATGATACTATATTATCCCTGTAATCTTGTTCATGCCAAGGCAATGAAAATAATAATTATCATCTTTCATAATAATTAATAAAAAATCTATAGATAAAGTACAGATGTAAGTACGTACTTAACTGATAGCATTAGAGAAATGCTTTTACATTAAACGCCCTCTAAATCTTCAAAATTTAAATATTTATTAAACAACTAGCTGTAACCTGTCAAAAATAACGGAACATCGGCACGCGTCTTTGCTAAGTCCTAGTATATATGTATAGTATCTTTTTGGCGGTCCACGGAGAGACGTCGTAACGTCATGCGTAGAGCCGCCGGTAGGGTTCGCTAGCCCGGGGTTCAAGCCCCACCTCCGGCCGTTAAATTTGGTTTTTGTAGCCGTGAATTCAAACGAAATTACGAACGTTAGACGAATTTACGGACGGACAGACAACGAAATTATTACTTGAAGATTACGACGCTGTGGAATTCTCGATTTATTATAAATAGTATTCAAAATCCGAGCAATGTCAAGTTTTTCTAAGCTTTCACATGAACCTCGTGACATTTTGTACCGCTGGCACTCGCCCAAAATGGATTCTTCTCTCCGGGCCTGGAGTCGGTTTCAACTAGAATAGGGACAAAGTAGATATATCTAAGTTGAATAGGTTATTTGTTAACTGCGTCAAGGGAATGCAAAATTATTGATAAATATCACATTGAAAATGAAACACTATTTAACAAACAATAGCTGTTCCTCAAACGACTGTTTACAGTCTGGTTGTTTTACGACCACCACTCATATATTCGTTACATGACCACCATTCGTCTATAAATATGTAATGTGTTTGAGGTTTGTAGAGAAATTAAACATGATGTGTGTCATGTCAATATTATACATTGTCATTAAAAATTCGCATGAAGACTTTATCTACATAAATGATCCAATGTTGCACGTAATTTTTAATTTCAACGTCAGTAGGTACCTACCCTTCTTTCCATCCTTAAGGATCTAACAAATAGTAAACTGATAACACATTTCAACCATAGCGTATTTATGTTTAAAATCCTCACTGGAAATATTTTCCAAATCCAATTCTATATTTATATAAATTACAAATTTTATATTTATATAAAGTCCAAATTTCAAAAAGCTGAGATTGACTTTGTGGTTCGATTATATTGGTAGGATATTATATCAAACCAAAGACATTATCTTCGATTCGAACTTGCCTTATGGCTGAACATTCACTTTACATGTTTAAAATTCGAGGTATTCCGTAATTTTTTCATGCTGTTTCAAGACTGGTCTAATAGGTAAACTTTATGCAATACCAAGTAAATATTCGTCTGTGTCATTTTTTACGTAAATATTGTTAGAATGAGAAAAGTTATCGTAGAAATGGACGAGGATATAATCGTCGGTCTTCGCAAATTAATTACAAGCTGTCATATATCCAATTGACGGTCCCTACGAAAAATATCGAATCTGCGAAAATAAGATTTTCATTTTAGTATCTGAAACTATCCGATTTAATTTTCGTTTCAAATAAAAGGGAAGTTGATTTTTAATAAAATTTTCATTAAAATGGGTGTAGAAGTACTAAGGGAATATTTCGAAGAATACTTTTTTTTAACAACTAACCATGTGGCGCGTGTGTGCCACGCGGCGACTACCATTATTAATCGTCTAATCCAGCCGTTCTCAATCTTTTTTGCTGACGGAACCCTTTTGGAAAGCGAAATACTTGACGGAACCATACAATAAAAAAATAGTTTTAAACAAGTGTATTCTTTATTAAAAAGCATAATAAAAGTACCATGTAACAGTTACTTATTACTTACTTACATAACAAGTATTATAATAGAAGATATTAAAAAAGAAAAAAATCTAAGTAATGGGAGGTGTAATAGAACGGTCGACCAGAGAGGTGTTTTGAATTTTTGCGGGGTACAGGGGTATCGCGGAACCCTAGGGTTCCGCGGAACACACTTAGGCCCGCTTGAATTCAAGTTCGATCAAAGTAAGCGTTCTTTTAAAGCATAGATTTTTACGTTCTCCACCAATCAGACGATCCGTTTTCGTAAAAATCTATGCTTTGATCGACCGCTTACTTTGATCCAACTTGAAACAACCGGCCCTTAGAGTATAGCTGATCTAATGTAAAGTACCAGCAACCGGACGAGCGTACCATGCGGTTTCAGTACAAATATAGTGTGTGTATCCGTCACAGCACTTGGTACGATAACATCGGATTACCTCTTCCTACATACAGCCCACCCAGGAACTTTTATTATTATTTTATTACCCACGGTTACTACAATGAAATGCGATACTATATGACGACGCATTGTAAGCTTTCAGGGGAGGATCAAAGGTTATTTTGCCGATTAAAAAATATCTATTAGAACAGTGAATCATTAATCCCAGTACATTTAACCAATGTTTTAGCTTCTGCAGAGGCCTCCTGTATTTTATAACATTCGTAAGTAAGGTGTAAATATGTAAAAAAAAAATTAAAAATTGCAGAGCCCCTTAAGATCCATGCCCTCGTTATATCTCGTATGCCGCACGACATACACACGACTGATCACAACTGTCGGGATTCTTGTTCTCAATGCTCATGATGACTTCCACAGTTTTGCGGGGCAAAAGATTGAGTTCTGTTAAATGATCAGGTAGATTTTTATCTCCCATCTTTGCTGTACATAAGAGTGAGTCAGTATCAATGTGCAAAAGCAACTATCGAGGGTAATTCTAGATTGGTCACGGCAAATTTTAGCTTGCAGACTTTGACGAATGGGAGTACAAAGAACGCGTCTTCCAGTATCGTCATCGTAGATTCTGTGGAATTTTGTACAATTCATCCATCGGTGTAGTGCAATTTTAAGGTTTTCGAAATAATCTTCTTGGAGGAGATTAGTATATAAATGTTAGTTTTCTTATTTTACACAATTAATTACCTATGGAGACTCATCTGGTTTAATTTTAATCTTTAGTATAATTTAACCTTACAGCAGGAAAGGCGCTGGTAGCGGAGGATTCACGGTGTTGTTTTCAGTCTTTATTTTCTGAATATATTCCATACCAACAATCACTCTTCCTGTACATGCTGCTCATAAATAAGATGGTTTTGTCTGACTGACTTTAACCGACAATAATCAAAAAAACTTCCGAGTGAAATCGCAGTATTAGTGAGATCGGATCAGTAAGGATAAATATCAAGTACTTCTAAATGCCCCTTTTTAACCAAGTCTAATTAATATACCGATTTGGCAGTCTTTTCAGAAGTTTGATAGCTTCATAAAGTTAATTTCGTTTTCTAATGCACCCGACACTAATTGGTGAATATAGCGCGGAGCACCACCACATTTCTATATTCTGGTCTGGATACCATCCAGAAGGTGGCACCATTTCTCGTGAATTAATCTGGGCCTTCCTCTTTTTTGTCCTGTTCTTTGTCATCTTCCGCCAATTATTTACATTTCTATAGTGATTACAATTACATGTATTCTTCTTCTCTTATACAGGCAATCCGCCCATATTGAGCGATTAGTGCATTTTAACTAGTTGAAGCGGATAATAAAAACGAATATATCGAATCAGAGACCAATGTTATTTTCATCCATAAATCTTGATATAAAGGATACAGATGCGGCGAGTCAACAGAAAGAAGGTGACACGTGTTGGCCGGGAGTTGGCCTTCATCAGCTCACTGAAGCAACTGGAGTTCCGTTGTGGGAAGGTAAAAAATACACGAACGGGAATCTTCTTCTCCGAACCCGAAGAGGTTATCTCTTTGCCCGAACCATACTTCGGGCTGTCTAAGTTCAGGCTGAACAAATGGGTAGCCACCAGGAAATGTCCAATTCTCAATCTGAAGATAATTTAAATCGTTTCTGTTGAATCTTTCCTGTTACCAAATCAGGGTTTGCGAGGGACGTACAATTTTATATTTCTATGAGGTATGCGATGTGTCTAAGAATGTGTCCTGTCCATTAGCCTCTTCGATTCTGTCTATTATTTTTTGCACTCTTTGTGACTATTTTCGCACTCACCTCATTTGTAATTCTCTCAATTCAGCTGATTCTTCATCGTTCTTCAGCACATCTCCGATGCATCTTACCTTCTTCTGTAAAGTGCTGTACTTTAGATGTAGGTTTGGTGAATCGCTTTTTCATCTTTCTGCGACTTGATTACAGTGTTTGCTTTGAAAGCTTATTTTGCCATTGCTAATCTGAATTTAACATTCATCGAAACTCCTGACGTCATGAGGCATTCTACTTGTCGCGTATTTATGTTACATTTTCAATGCTGGTTTGATGTGACCTTTTGCAAATCAGTTTTTGGCATAAACCTCGTTTTTGGTGTTATAATATTTGTAAACTGTATTTTTTTTTATATTTGGCTCGTTTTACTTATTGCCAATAGAATAGTTTACTCCGTAGTATTATTTTTTATTATATTCTTAACATTCAAAATAATACCGTTATAGTATTCTCAGATTGCTTTCATCATGAAAAACGTTACTTATTTCAACGGTTTTACACCTTTTAAAATAAGATAGAACTTATATTTGGATAACACATCATTTATAAAGTGAGTGATTACTTCATAGTGGGCTTGAATCAGTTTATTTGGTGGTAATATACATATATAATGTGGGGTACAAAAGCAAACGCAGCAATATCCGAATAATTAAAAGGACTATCTTTAAATAAAATAACTCTTTGTTTAAAGATATTATGTCTCACTACAATGTGTTTGCTTCGTGTGAAAAATCAAAAGAAATGTTTTGAATGCAGTCAACGAGGATTACTAAATTAAAATGTACTGAATTCTAGATTTTATGTATCTATTTATTACAAAATCATGTTTTCTATAAATTTATAAGTTATATTTCCTATATGATCTCGAATTCGGTACATTATAAATTAGTAATCCTCGATGACTGCATTTTTTAAAAATATTTACTGCCTTTGCTTTTATACCCTACAAATGATAAACCTACCGTACGTCAAATAGGTTCGTTCAACCAGGAGTGTAAATTTTATGTTTAAAAGAATTTTTTTAGCGAATTAAAATTTTCGCTGGGGAACTAAAGCTCGGCGATAGGTTAAAATATCGTAAGTAGGGAGGTAGGTACCTTGGGAATATTTATACTAATTATAACATAAGGATAATTTACCAAATCTGTTTCATTACTGGGCAATTTTAGCAATAATTTCTCGTATTATCCTCTAGAACTCTAGACAAACTTGAAATCGTTATATGCAGTGCTGATGGACTGTCGTTGATACATAAAGTTTGTCCAATTTGACTTGCGTGTGCGTGACCGCGAAAGTATTATGTAACCAGAAAAATTAATAACGAAAAGCCAACGTAGAATTTTAAACGCCACAAAGTGTTCAATGAATTATCGAGGGCAAAATGATTTACAAGTTGCTGCCTAAAGAGAGGCGCGTCCGAAGACATAAATTGATGTAATATAATTCCACCCAACACTACAGCTCTAATTACTTCTTGTTACAAGCGCTAGTTAAGAGCCTATACATACACACATCCCTATATACATCGCAGTCAGCTGTTCAAATCACGCAAGGTTCAAAAGAGAACCGCAAGTCAAATAAAGCACTGAGCAGAAAAGTTTCACGCAAATCTTTATAAAATTTCATTCGCACATTTTTGATAGGCTCTTTTACGAATGCGTTGAGTTTAATAAAAGTTGCTCACTCTACGATTTCCATATCACGAAAATTTCCATGCTTTTGAATTTGGATCGGTTTTTTGACAAGTTCATAAAAAATATAACAATATACAAGCGCCTACAAAAAATCAATATAAATATAAATCCATGTTATGACTTTCATTATGTAATCGTTAATGTTTGCATTTGTATAATAATGCATTTATCAAGAGATTAATATGTAAAATACCCACAAGTGGTGGTGAAAATACTTTATACACATAATAAACTGTAAATTTTGACATTAACGTGGACCAAAAAATGTTCCGCGTTCTAGAGTTGACCGCGAATCTAAAAGTTTTCCAAAAGATTTTTTAATTTCAATGCCAGGGAAATAAAAATAAATTATGTTTAGGTAATCAATTTAATGTTGGTTTAATAGCAGAATTTGTGTATACTATTCAATTTATGATTTTAAAATGTTATCGGAAAGAGCTCCTGCGCCAAGCCAAGACAAGCTGGCCTACGTGCCTGAGTCGACACTCTCAATGGATGTCAAAACTTCGAACCACGAGGGCCATCGCTCGCGAATACGTCGGTCACGAATTATTTTTGTTGAGTATGAACGTTAATCTTTAATGAAATAACGACGTAAAACTAACGTCAAAAGAACGCTCTACTGTTATATAATCAAATCATGGCCTATCATTACGAAACTCATATAAAAATAACACTTTCAAAATCTGTGCAGATCTGACACTTACCCCAAGTGTTGACAAATCCTGGATAAGTGAAAACACTCAAGACACAGACACAAAGTAACAAACGCATTTTAAATACGTTTTGAAATATTTATCATAAAATTATGAAAAACATTAAAATCTACTGGGTACAATCGTGAAATGTGAGAGACCAAAGTGAACGTAGGGCAGCTGTAAAACTGAACACGTCCGACTGCGCCGGCGCAATGAAATGACTGATTCGAGAACGCGTGGCTACAAGCTACTTACAGCACTACTACTCAAATACTCTCCGAATCAGCCGTTCGGGCCTATACACTCTCAAGTCGCTAAGGTTATCTTAATACTGTTTCTTTTATTTGACCTATAGTTTGACCCAAAACAAATCCATTTTCCGGTACACATTTAATTATTCGATAATTTAATTAATTTAATTTATGTATTTGTTTTACTTTTAAAATATTTTAAAAATGTTTGTTTTTATTCCCGGGGTACCAGTCGCCTGGCAATTTTGCATTGTAGCCCGCAAATATTATTAATTTTAGTTATAACGAAGTTTTGATTTGTTTTTTTATATATAAATACCTCGCGATGTAATTAATATGAAATAAAAAGTATATTAGAATTGGGTGGGGTCAAAGATTTAACCCAAAAAATTATCCAGGGTGAATACGACGTTAAAAGATGTTTATCCCCAATGCGAATATCAAAAAAAAAGTTTCTATTGAAAATTATAAAAATAATAACTATGAAAAAAAAACAAAATTGTGTCAGTGATGGTGCACAAAGAACACTAAGACAAA
This sequence comes from Agrypnia vestita, assembly GCA_016648135.1. Lineage (NCBI taxonomy): Eukaryota > Metazoa > Arthropoda > Insecta > Trichoptera > Phryganeidae > Agrypnia > Agrypnia vestita. The sequence goes on from JADDOH010024439.1 coordinate 177,143, forward strand.
CGCTTAAATAAGGAGGAAATACTGTAGCATTTTGATCTGAAAAGACAAAGTTATTCAGTGTAGTAAATGAATGGTAAAAACCTACAACATTGAATGAATAAATAATATTTAGGAGAGACGACTGGTCATAACAAATAGTTAAACGATTATAACTCAACTTACCATAAGAACATTAGGTACATTTAAAATATTAGGTTAATTTATAAACTTAATAGATAATAATGGAAAACTACTAAGGCAAAGAAAATAAATGGTTCTAATAAAATAAAATATTGATTCCGTATTTTCTGTTACAAAAACGGGAATAATATCATTTCACATAAAAAAAACTTAAATGTCGTGTAAAAATTTTCCAATGAATTTAATAAAAATATGACCTTATTATATTTAGATACAAAGAGTATCAAATATAAGACACCTTTAGACATAGAAGGTATAATAAATAAAGATATAATTTAAAAGAGATCGAAAACATCTTAAATAATAAATAAAATAATGTTTCCAATAAGTACACTTCACTTCCTTCCCCAAGTCAAAGCTACTTGAATTTACTTATCTAATAATTATGTAGAAGATATTAATTATTATATACAACGATTCCGTGACCAGCTACAGATAAGTAAATAAATATTACCTAAGTTATAAACTATTTTCAATACAACGTTATTTTTTGTTTATTTATAACACCTACCTGATACATTTGTATACGTGATTATGTAGGTACATTTAAAGGTTACCTCCGTAAGCCACGATGAACTTTATATTTCATTCTAATTTAATATCAAATATGTTAACTCTATTTATTTTGTTGTTTTCTTTAAAATCTGGTTTAATAGTGCTATTCAAATATAATATGGTTAATTAAAATTAATTTATTATGTAAATATTTTGTAAACATGATTTTTTATTTATTCATTGTGTAAAAAATATCAAATATGACGCAGGACGATTGACTTGATGTTGACTCGAGAACGCAATTGTTTAAATATTAATTTAGTAATCAAAGTTTTTCTAGAATAATCTCTGTTGATTGGGTAGGTTACGTACCACATTTTAAAAGTTTTCTTTAGGATTTAGGATTTATATACGTATATATTTCCTGGTGAAGTAATGGCAAAATACTAAAATCTTAATGGCCAAATATGTTCAGGGTCGAAACGAGGTTATACAAGTCACGTGATCTTTCATTAGAATGAAGATCAGGTAGGTACCTAGACCCAATTCAGAAAAAATAAATTTTCATTCTTAAAACAATGAACAATGCAAAATAAAACTATTAATGTTACAAAACTCAATAAGTAGGTGCTTTATAACATCAGTAGATACATCATGTAAGGATCATCAATTATTATAGTTTGTATACGTAATAAATACATTGATATGAACAAATTATAGTCGTATATTTAAGCAAATTAATAAAAATTATGTTAAAAGGGAATCAAACAATTTAAAAATGCTAAACATGTCAGCAATAAACTATATACAAAGCATTATATAAACAAATAAAAAATTCCTCATACGATTACTTGTGCATAGCACTGCATGACTTTGGTAGCTATTTTTATTTAAACGAAAAAAACGTTTTAAAAACAGGTAAAAATTTACTGGTTATAGGTATACCTATATTAAAACAAACCAGTTTCGGAATAATATTTTCCATCAACATCTTAAAAAAAATTCAAATATAATTATTGTATAATGAAAGATAGGCTCGACATACCTAGATTAGTTTTTGTCACCCTGATGAAGGAATTGTTTTTTCCGAAGCCGGTTGGTTTTTATAAATGATCTCATGCGGTTAAAAACATGGTTAATTATACAATTTATTAAAAATTACTAAATTAAAATATTAAAATTTCATTATCTTCTTAAAAAAGAGAAAAATCATCGAACAAGAAATTAATGAAGACCGCATTCAATGATTTTGATGTCAAATATTGAACTCCGCGCCAAAACATTCGATTAAAATAAAAATATTTGTAGGTAGGTATATGAGATGTTTAAATTTAATTTAATTAAAAAAATTATGAATTTATACAGAGTGTCTCATAGCTAGTAGAAAAAACTCAGGAGTTTTCTTCATTCAATTTTGAATAAAAAATATTCTTTAGGTGACATCAAAGTTAGAATTTTTTTCTGACTCATCTTTTGTAAAACGTTGGAGTAGGTACCTACCTACCCATCATGAAAGCAACTTATATCGAATATTAAAAATTCATTAGCTTTAACACAAGTCAAATAAGATAATTAAAACCGTTCAGAAATTTTAATCAGATTTTTTTAATGTTCTTAATATTTTTATTTGATTTGTGTCAAAGCGAATTAATTTTTAATATTCGATAAAAATTATATTCTCTATATAGCGTTTTACAAAAGATAAGTGTAAAATATTGAAGAAAAAATGCAAACATATGACGCCTATCTGATTATCTTATCTATAAGCTTTAGGTACCCAAAATGTAACTAAAGATTATTTTCTATTCAAAATTGACTCCTCCGAAGTTTATGCCTCTAGTTACGAGAGGCTTATGTACCTAGGTACCACCTACCTACGTTTCAAAACATGTCTGACATTGTAGGTAACATTTTGGAAACAAAACAAACTCGCAGGAAATATGCAAATTATATTGACTAGTGAAGGGGAGTTTCACACTCTTGAGATGTAATTTAAATAGTTAATATCAATATAAAATGTACAATTTTATTTAATTCAATCAATCTGCACAGTTAAAATTGCCATGATTGTTGTTAATGTATACAATTCATCATATTACGCCACAATATCTCATTCAATATAAGATTACCTTAGCGTTTGGTGTGCATTCACGAATGAGACTTTGTTCTCTCTTACGGAGGTTTGTAGGTAAAGGTCGCTGTGTACTGATGTTTACAATAGCCGGCAAACATCTTGAACATTTGCTTCAGCTGTGCAGAAGACAAATTCAGGGGCGAGGTGCCTAGGTATGTAGTATGGAGTGTAGGTACCTACATGCTCAAACTTTCGTCCACTACGCCAAAATTGTTCACGATGTTTGCCGGCTACTCTACTGTCTAGTGCGGTATATACCTAGTGTAGTGCGGTATCGAGACAAATCTCTGAGAGAGATCACATCCGTGTACACAAGCCGTGTGATTCACTGTTCATATTTTGCGGTCCCGAAACGTAAATGCAAAAAAATATACATTAATAAAATTTACAGGCGTTGATTAAATAAATAAATTTAACTTGACATTGATTTGACTACGTCAAGAACATTAAAATGTTAAAAATGACAACACAAACATAAAGTGTGATACAGTGACATCTATTGGTTATTCAGACAGAATTGGGGACCCAAACCTTTATTCAGAGAATTGGACTCCCGAGTTATTGTTTCTAATAAATGTCTGTAGATGTCAGTAGTCTACAATAAATACGAAACAAATGGATAAGAGATTCTGTTTCTCTCGTAAGTAAAGGAGTGAAAAATATAAAAATATTATTAAACTCACGTAGAGGTAGGGAGGTTAATGTTTTTCCTAATTTAATGATCATCATGAATAATCTCTGCAATTTAAACAGCAAATCCATCAATAATGTAATATGAAACAGGTTAATCATTATGAAGAATATAAATAACTGCGTGAGTATAAATGAATTAGTAGTATTATTAACACAACATAGTTTATATTTAATACTGAATTTTTACATAGGTATTATGGGTTATTTTTTTTTATAATTTGAATAAAAAATAACTCAATTCTATAAACTTAATAAAAATTGTCAAATAATAATACTGAAAGTGTTAAATTAAATACTTGTTAAATGAATAATACATTCGCAAAACAATATTGTTTTGGAGGAATAAACATTACATTCTGTCTATTTATTTAATTTAAAAATACATATTATACCTACAGACAACACAGAATTATTGACAAAATGAATCAAACGTTATATGATGTATTAAAAAATCATTAATTTTTCATAAAAAACAAAAATTTTTGAATGATCATAATAAAATAAAAGATACAAAATAGTCAGAAAAATATAATATTATAAAAATATATTTAAAAAATATATGAACCTAAAATAACCACTAACAAATATTGGAACATCCCTATTATTTTATAAGTAATTTTAATATATGTTAATTAATAAAAAAAAATATATGTCAAAATCACGATGATAGAGTTCAAATATACCTACACAATTTACTTTAAATGACAAAATCATTTAATGCCATCGAACAATAAATAATGTTGAAATAATAAATCATTTTCTTTTTGTTCTTTATTCAGCGTGAAATATGCTAATATAATATGCAGATGAACGTCATTTATATTGTAAACGTATATTGGAATCAGCCTTTATGAATGAATGATAAGACCAATAGTAAAAAAATTGTTGATCATTGAAATTGAATTGTACTAACATCTATATATTAATATATGATACTCCCTTCAGAAAAATCAGGAACAAAGGATGCTATAGAAAGATGTATTTTCAGGAATACACAAATAACTAAATGCACTTTTACAAGCCTAATTTATTTTCCAAAAAGTAAAATGACTGTGGTTAACACAACGTCAATTTCGTGTCGGTAAAAAATCAATACTGACATTATTACAAAGAGTCCCATTCAAGTGACATAGGTACCTACTTTTTAAAACAATTGCTTACTTAGACGAGTAAGCAAATGAAATCATCACGCTTAGGGCTGACTCCAAGTGGAAATATTAATTTCAATATTTTTACATGTAGGCACATAATGTGTTCTGAGAACACAATTACTGGATTTTGCCACAGAGAGATAATTATTATTAATTAATTTAGCTATTTATATGGGAAACGTATGTTAATATCTTTATAGGGTGGTTCAGAGCTTATGACCTGTATGAGATGGCTTAAGTGATCACTTTACACAATGCAACGTTCACAATTCCACCGTAACAATATCCACACATTATAACTTTTTTGAATGTTGTTAATATGTTCTAAATCAGTTTCTTTCATATATTCAAATGAATTATGCTAGAGACATCTATGGTCCTTCCCATGTTAGATTATACATAGATTTTCAACTATGTTTTTTTACAAATCGATTGTTCCATGGAAAAAAAAACAAAATATTTATAGTTATATTATTATAAGAAACACGGAAAAACAATAATGACAAAAAGTGACTGAGATTATTAACATTAGTCAAATTTAATTGCCATTGAAAAATATGATTATTGATTAAAATTATGCATTTTGAGGTCACAAGAGGAATTATCTCATCATTAAAGAAAGTTTTATTGCGTTGATGTATTTTTAAATTTATTTTTAAATAGAGATAAGAATGCGGAATATGTGGAATAATATGATTCTTACTAGTTTCAAAGTATGCCAAATGCTTGTGCTATGAAAATAGGACTAATTTGCTGATTACCTGGAACAAGGCTCGATTCCCCGACCTCTGGATCACTAGGCGAGTATTTTAACTGCTTTACGTTAAACACTTAAGCACTATACTACCAAGCAAATAGGTTTATTAAGGTAACGTACTAATTAAATTGTGGAAAACGTTCCCAACACGCCCATAACTTCACCCTAGCTACTGCGGCCTGGAGATCTCTCCATTCCTGCCTTTTCTGCGGTTTGCTTCTCGACATCCCGTACAGTCAAAGGAATCTCGTTTAGCAGCGTTTGCATCTAGCGTGAAGCGGTCGTATAAATTTGTCTCTTTCCCGCATAGATAGCGATAATGCACAGATTAAAGGTACACAACACATTTTTGAAGAGTCATGACCAAAAATTCAATTCATAGTTCTGTTCATCACGCGTTGAAATGTAGTCATTGTCCTTCCGTCGAAATTTATTTCACTCAAATTTATTTCATTAAAAAAAAAATTGCATAAAATTATTCACAAAATATTGATTTTATGTGAAAGAGAGAACCCTACATGTGTTATCATTTGGCTTCTTAGTAAAACGGTACATGATAAAATTCGTATTAGGTATATATTTTGTTCTGCGAATTTTTCACTTCAAGCCGATAAAATTAATACCGTTTATTACCCTATTTTTATTATTGTATTAGATCAGACACGCAGGCTGGTGGAATTTAAAAAATGCATGTACCACGTCAATACGAAAAACCGCGTATTATGCAGCTGGCCGCAAAAGGGAACCTAATATTTCTTTCAATCAATTTCACAAAATTAAAATCAAAATTTTGTCAAAGTAAGGCCCGATTCGAGGTTGCGAAGGTATCTTTGTAATTTATATATTTTACGCCGCGAAGCATCATTAATTTTTTCATAACTAAGATTTAAAATTTAGTCAAGTAGTTCAGTAAAAGACATAAGTAAATAATTTAAAAATTAAACAGTTTTATTTAGCAAGGACTAGATACTAGGTACATAATTAAAATGTACAGCTTTATAAATTTACAATTCGAAAATAAAACAGATATGGATTTTGGATGTTGTGAAATAAAACAGTATTTTTCAGACATTAAGCGAATGCGCTCTATTGTACCTAATCGTTATTGGTAGTTATAGTTAAGTCTCCTTACATTAAAATTTAAGGAATTATTAAAAATCATTCGTTGTACCTACTGTAATTTCGTTTTATTGAATATAGGGGAAAAACAATATTATATTCGGGACCGCGTAAATAATTTGTTACTCTGGAAATATCATCATTTTGGTTGGCGTTATAGCGGAATTTCATGTGTAGATATTGTTGGGAAAGTCCAGGTATCTATTAACAATTGGTTTTCACACGCTGAAAATTGACTTACTGATTGAATACAGACAACGAGCGCACCGCCAAAATCCCAAATATCACATTCTGAGTACCTAAACCGCATTGGAGGAGATTTCAACTTTTTTATTTCTCAACATCAATTATTAAAACTCAACTGAACCAAACTACCTGGATAGTGTAGGTACCTACCTATATAATATGTGTTTTTTGAATATATGATTAGAGCCATACTGTAATTGTGAGAGTTTTGTGAACTGGTGAACTGCGACTATCTTGTACCAAAATTCACAAAAACATTTTCACAAAGATTTCACCTCTTCCAAGCACCAAAAACATTTAATACTCTTAACACTAAACTTAAAACATGTAGACATAGTCTCGCGTATTTTTCTTCTAAAGTGAAACTCTGGTTGCATGAAAAGGGAAGGAAGCATGCCCAAAACCTATTAAAAGCCATGATATAAACTAAATTTAAAATATACTAATCATACATTTACTGTCATCTTTTTAAATACTTTTAATTGTTTTATTTTATTTTATTAATATCCTATTCAGATAATTTTTTTCCTTTGTTTATAATAGAATTAATTAACACCATTATTAAATTGTAAACATTTAATTATTACTATTACTTAATTTTAATTGGCAATAAGATTGATTCACAAATGTTATATAAATAATAAATTTTCTTGAACATTATACTACTGGAAGAGCACTGTCTGCTATAATACAGTAAATTACTAGTGTAGCAGGCAGGGCGTCAAATCAATTTAGTGTTTACTTGCTGCTAAGACACTCAGCAACAATGAAAAAATCTTAATTTAAATTTGTAAACACTGTAAACATTTGTAACATTGAACATTGAATAAACATTTGAATTTGAATTTGAATTTGTCCTAGATATTTTGAAAATATTTGATATTTCAATACAGTTACCTACGTGGTACCTACTAGCTAGAGTAACTTGCTAGTAGGTACCTACTAGAGATGTGCTAGATGCGCTAGTAGTAACTTGCTTGTAGGTACCTACTAGCTAGAGATGTGCTAGTTTTACATACATAAATACTAACCAGGCAGTTGATTCACATTCACAACTAAAACCCGGCATTTTTCGGTTTGTGGCAGGGTTGTTCTAGGACTGCGACGTTTTATAACTTCAATCGTCTCTTCCCTGCTGACGACGATGGATATAGATTTGATGGTTCTCGTACAGAGAGGGCGCAGTATTGACAAGCGTATTAAGGTTCATATATATTACCTACATTAAGGTATATTACCTACATTATATTATTTACAATTCGTGGTATAAGATGTATCGTTCGTAAGAATGCAGGAACGGTGAAAAAATGCAATGGACCTACCGAATTATTTAACTCGATTTTTTCTCTATTTCTAACTAATCACTCTTCTCAGTGAATCATGACGTGGAAGGGTTTGTATTTGAGAATGATATTTAATAAGAACATAATGAATTATGTTAGTTATAAGGACGTAATGAATTATGCTTGAGAAGAAGCTTCAAAAATGCTGAGCTCATTTCAAATTTCATAAAATATCTCAGCTCAGTTCAATTTAAAATCTTAGGGTGTCTCTTCACAGCACGCGAAACACGTTAAGAAAAATAATAAAGGTCGATACAAATTAATTGGTTCCATAATCTGTCGCTAGAACTGGAACAAGGGGATAAAGATAATGATGACAATCTGTAACTGAATAACTCAGCAGTGACTATCCAATGCACGATACACAATGTTCCTATAGCATAGTTCATTAATAAATTAATAGATAGCAGAAATATTGATAGCCGGTAGCTACGTCAGAGAATGAAATGGTGAGAAAAGCATCACGTGGTGCTCCATCGTGTGGTGTTCGCCGAAAGGTATAAATAAATTTCCACCGCAGTGTGGGTCTAGAGTCTGGTGTTTGGAATGATTTGTTCCAGTCTCGAGAAATGCACAACTATTTTCGGCAGCACTTTAACATGATTTAAATCATCTTTAAGTTCTAGAATATTTAGTATTATGCTAAGCATTCAGAGGAATGATAAAACAGACTGCGATAAGTACAACGACAAGTGAGGAAAACGATACCTATCGGCAATCTATCCCACAATTACGGACGTTATGTTCATAACTTCGTCTCTTTTCGGATTTTTAATACAAAATTTAAAAGATATTATTTTTTAATTATAATATTTATATATAATATAAATATTTTAATTCCAAAATAATACATAACAAAATAATAAAATACTTGTTTTTCAGAATATATATTTTAGAATAATTAGTCTTCTTTCTTCGTATCAAATGTATTATTACTACTGCTGCACAATTTATTTAATTCTGTTTGGTTCTATTTAAACGCTATGCCCTCAACAAGGTATCATCTGACATATACTTTAAACTGAGATATTGAGCTTTGAGTATTAATTAGGTATTTCATTTCTTCGGCATAGTTCGGTTTGTCGCCAATGTTCGTTTAAAGCATAGATTTTTTACTGAAACGGTTGTTTGATTGATGGAGAAAGCAAAAATCTATGCTTTAAACGAACTGTTACATACACCCAACTTAATACAACTGGGCCTTAGAGTACTAAAATAAAACAATTAGTGATATCAGTATATAATATAATATGTATAAAAAATATATTTAATTCAACAGCTGTTATTCTGGAAACTATAACAAGTTCTACTAAAATATAATTTTGTTTTCTTTCTCCTTAACTATTTAAAAATGTGAAGTGTTATAAAGAGCTTTAAATAGATAATAGTTGTAAGATTTTAATATTTTTTTATTACATTAGTTTAGTTTAAAAAAAAAAACTATTTACGTTTAGGGGAAGAACAGTTCCTCTTCTTTAAAGTAAACTTGCGAAATTAAATATACGAATACCTCGCCATTTTCCAGACCGACTGATTAGATGTGCAAGAATATGCATGTCGTGTACATATTACCTATACATTATTATCATAATAGATAAGGAAAGTTGCACATGTTGTAGCAAGTTGGCGTTTCTTGAAAATGAGGAAATGTTTGCAAAAATACCAAATGAATTTTTCAAGGAGGGACATTCTTTCACTGTGAATCGAGGTATTTTATTCTTCTTATATCATATTCTTTCAAGATGAGACTTAGGCCCGGTTGTTTCAAGTTAGATCAAAGTAAACGTAAATCCTAGGTTAAACTAGAGTTTAACCCCAAAGTTACGTGAAATCACCCAGAGACAGTTGTTTCATTGAAATATCTGCCAAATATTAGATTAGGGGTGTTGCAATTGTGTAAACTAAAAATTATGGACAAATGCACGCCAAAATAATTTTGCACATGGCATCACGTCATTTAAATTTCATTTGACAGACGCAAATTCTTCGCCACAAGACGTTCATATCATCAACAATGCTGTTTTACTAAATAAGAAGTGAAGAGTCCACACGAATATAATGCTTTGTGACTTTGTTCCCGCCTAAATGCGTACTGTCCGACAGATTTTCGAAGTAGATTCGAGAATATGATGAAATGCGAAAGGTTAGATTGTTGATGAAATTAAATGTTTTCCTACTTATTTATTGTTTGCGAGAACAATATGTTTTTATTTGATCTATATTGAATTTTTCTATTTACAACCTTTTCTTTGTTTGCAGGTAATAGAAAACTGAAGCCAAAGCCCACGACTCCAATTATATGTGGTTCAGTTAGAGAATTTCAAAACACAACTAAAGAATCACCAGGAAATTCAGGCATAAAGCCAAAAGAGATCTGGCTTCATTTAATTATAATTGAAAGTTGTATTTTTTTTTTTAAATTTTCCTTTTCCTGTTAATGGACATATAAAATACAATAAAAGAGTTTCGTACACCGAATATATTATTTTATTACTATTATTCCGCGGACGCCCTCTGTTTCTGCTGCCTTCGACAAACAATTTTCCTTACCATCCTTTCCTTGCTCATCAGTTCCACATGACCAAACCATGCGACAACATTAGTAAATAACATTGAAGTTCGTAGTCCGGTGGCCATGTCACTGACTCTGCATACTGAAGATTCCGGGTTCGATTCCCGGTGCGGTCGCAACACATCTTTCTGATTTCTTTAAAATCTAGATGTTTTTGCCGGACCGCAATTAATTGGGTCTTCAGGCCCATTGTAGCATTAAAAATTGCTGTACATATGGTTTGAGTCATAATCCCGGTCTCCTACAATACAGTAATTACCAAATCTGGTAGGTACCTAGTACCTATATTTCTGATTTTTATAGTTCTCTTCGACTGATAAAAATGTGGTCTGAAGAGCCATTGCTCTGGTAATGGCTGACCCTATCCGCAGTCCAAGAAACAGTGATATTTTAGTATACAATTATATCCTGACCAAGGGACCATGGGTTCTGAAACATGTTGATATTTTTCAGTACAAAAGTGGTGAAAATAAAGTTAATTTTTATTAATTATATTGGGAATTATCGTTTGCTATGTAAGTCCGCTACCTATAAATTAGGTCATCGGAATCATCTAGATCTAGATCGGGAGCCCTGTTTGTCGTAATCGCTGACCTGTATATTGCCGTATCAGTCTTGATAAAAAGGCGTTCTAATAAAATGCATCAGTAAATCAACTCAAATGGCTGGCATTAAGAAAAAAAAAACATTTCCAAATTCAACCTTTTGCCAATTTTATTTTGCGAAAGGTTGAATTTTCTATACAAAAGGTTAAATGTTGAGTTGAAAAACCCGTGCTTTTGTAGCTGTAGGTAGTAGATACTATACATACCAGTATCTTATTTATTCATTTATTATTAATAAACGCCCCGATTTGGGATTTTACATCATAAAAAAGAAGCATAGCTATCAAGTGCATAAAAATAACGTGACAAATGAAATACATAGCGTTAACCAAAATATATTATAGGTGTGAAAGTAAGTATGGAAGTCTTTTTGGAGTGCAATGTTAATAATTCGGAAGAATCTCGTGTACACATATAAAGGATATTGCTTTAAAAACTCCAATCAAAATATAGATATCTCATTATCAATAGTGACATCTGCATTGGATTATGGGAATGAAAAAGCTTTGGACGGCGGCGGTAGTAAAAATACAACTCACAAACAAAACATATATACAACTTCCAAAAATTTTATAGATATGGTAGTCTATCATTGGTGAAAATGGTGAACGTTACATTGTGTAAAGTGATCACTTAAGCCAGTCGTACGATAGGTCGTAAACCCCGTAAACACCCAAAAAGACTTCAATACTTACTTTCCCATAAAAAATATAACTAATTCTCTATGAGACATCTATAATATATCTCGGTCAAAGATGTCCCCCTGGGGGATTAAATCCTGTATTGTGTTCTTGAAAAATATGGACATACTCAAAATATTCTGAAATAATATTAACAATAAAAACACAAAAAATTATAAGAAAATAAAATTTATAAATAGTAGATACAAAGGAAGACAGTGTTTTAAAAAAGTAACCAATAAAAACCAAGTTTTTATTATACTCCCTTTCTTTGTAAAATATAACAACAATTAAAGACGAATTAAAACATATAACATTACACTAAACTTACAGTAATTTAATTTATTTCTAAAATATCAGATGTATTGAGCTTTGATAGGACACTTCATGCTTTGAAGATTAAATTCTAAAAACATTTGTCAGTCAATTTAGATTTTCGACATTCATGGTGAAGTACCTACCTATTATGTATACCCACGGAGTAACTCAAATTTAGAAAATATTCCGCGACGTTATCTGGCCGCCGTTGCTAATCAAACTTTTCTAATGATTCCAATTTGAAAAAACCAATAAAATTTCTAAAAATCCGAAATTATACAATAATTATTAATTTTTTTTAACGAAAATTTGATAGATCTTCTTGATCGTCGCCACGAGTCTACTTGCCAAGTTTCAGCTCGATTGGATCAAAAATCGATCCAAAGTTTTTTTTGACGGCAAGCCGGCAAGGAAGCAAGCAGACGCCACGAGTTAATATAAAGGGAGTAAAAATTAGAAAATTTTATTAAGATAAATACAACAAATAATAATAGTTCACATATTAGGAAAACTTTAAATTACAAGATGAATAGATTTGTCTTTTGAATGTGTGTAGTGTACGAGAATTACATTTATCAACTGAAATGTGTTGATTACCTTGGCGACTCTGTGCATAGGCGAATGCATACTGCAGTTAGTGCGCTGGGTACCTGCATAAAATAACTCGGTCTGTCGCGAAGACCGCCCGGGTACTCTAATTGATGATTTTTAATAACCCAGGTCCAGAGTCCAAAACACCGTTGATAATCTTATATAGACAAATTAAATCACTTACTATCCTCCTAGACGATAGCTTCGATATGTTAAGTACACTCATTCAGAAATCATAACTAATTTGGTCCGAAGAATATGTGAATCTTAAAAATTTGTGTTGAACTCTTTAAATCCTCAATGAATGAACTTTCTTCTTCTTCTTCTTCTTCTTAAAATAAGGCAATCCGCCCTTAAAGAGCGATTTGTGCCATTTTGCAAGTTATAAATGAAAGGGTATAATTAATCATATATTTATGTCATTTACTGACAAGAATTTTGATATTAACGCTATCAGATTAGGCGAGTTTATAGCAAGAAGATGACAAATATTGTTTGGGAGTTGGAATTTAGCCTCGATCAGCTCGAGCATTGTAAAAGGCATTATAGTTCCGCAATGGGCAGGCAAAAAACACGTGATCAAGGGAATGAACTTTATATATGTGTAATTATTTTCTAGATTGCCATGAAATGCACCGTACTCTAACCGAATAGCTAGTGGCTAGGAGCTACATTACATTGTCGATAGATTTAGGACGTAAAATACTCGGCGGATAAAACAGTTTGTCAGTAGCGGTCGTGCGTGATCTATTTTTGAATGAAAAAGCCTAATTAATTCGGGAATAAACTGCGGCGCGGTGCCGGCCGCGCGGCCACAAGAAAATCGAGCTGCTCCAGCGACATTTTGCGTTCTTTCTGTAAACAAATACATACCTAATTCAGTGTTATAATATCTCATATCCACGATTCTGTAATATTTAGATAAATATTCTTTCAGTTTTTAAATACAAATAGAAAATTTATTGATCATAATCAGATTTGTTTTATAATATCAAAACAGATAGGCTATGGGTTCAAATTAAGTGTAATAAATAATATTATTCCACTTTCGTTACTACTTCTTCCGATACAGGTTTTCAGATATTTAAAAATATATATTTTTAAACATATCAAATATATTCTCGAACCGAGGGATCCGGGTTCGATTCCCGTTGAGGTCATAATGAACTTGTGTGATTTATTTATGTCTGGGAGTTTTTGTGATACGTTTCGCTACTCTAGAAAAATATCGAGTGAAGATAGGTCTTTTATATTATGAATATAATTTCAGATAAAAATAAAGTTGAAATAATCATAATTATGGACAATATAATATTGTTAAAATCCTATTTATATCAGAAAAATAAAAAATCATTAAAAAAATAAAACAAAAATACTATCCAGAGAAAAGTAAGCAATAAAACGTTGTAATTTCATAAAATACACTACATCGAGGCATCGAAAAATATATTAAAATTAAAAAAAAAATTACGTAAGTATTACACATATAAAATTCGTTTAATCATTATTGTTTACAGCATATTTAATTAGTTACTTAGTTAATATTATTCATTAAAAAAATATTTTGAAAATTTCAAAATGGCGGAGTTATGTGCAAAGGTCTCTGTGACACGCGCAGCTGGTGTAGATAATCATGTCGCCAGGGTTTGAGCGAAATGAAAAATATTTTTATTTTCTTGTTAAATAATGTAGTCTATTATGTGTCGTATTGAATAAAAAATTTTTTTTTGTGCAATTGAGATCAGCTAGTTTTTGAGATAAAGAGGGATTTCAAGAAAAACGCTAAAGAATAATGTAATTCGCTTAAAAATTCACCTACCACGCTTGCTTCAAATAGCCATTACTAAGCCAATTTTTGGAATTTCTGAAAAATTGAGGATTTAAATTATTTTTGGATCTTCTTTCTAGCTATAAGATAAAGAAAAAAACAATCTTTTGAAAATTTCTAGGTGATGTAACGTACAAGAATCAGTGTGAATAAGTATAATACTCGTACATGTAATGGCCTAAATTAACCAGTAATACGCCAGGAGAATAAGTAGAAATATCAAATATATAGCATTATTTTACATTAGCACTATTTCCATTACATTACGACACGAAAAATTACCTACTCAGCTACATAAAAAAGTCTTTATTTAGAAGTAAGATCTTTCATTCGACATTTCTGAGTTTCGGTACCTACGCCAATGTTTTTGTAATAACTAAAGTAAATAAAAATATAAAACATTTATAATATACAAGAATATAACAAGATAACTTAACTGAATACTAGTTTACATCATTTCATTTAAGAAAGTCAATCGAATTAGTATGTGTAAGCCGTGTGTACAACGTACATTGTTTCGTTGTATCGGTGTTTACGGGTTAAACACCAACACGAAGAAATAATGTACCTCCTACGCACGTCTTGTACGTACTAAATCGAATGTCTTTCTTTAATGGGAAGAGATTTTTTTAATTTTGGGAAGAGATTTCTTCTGGCGAGTGTATACTTTTTCAACATGTACATATTTCAAAATAAACACCCCTTACGTAGCAGATTTGATTTTTACATTACCAACTGATTTTTTAAAAAATATTGGTTAATTTTGTATATCAAAATGGCGGATGGGCATAGATACGCCAGCCCGCATAATGAGAGCACGATCTTGCGCCGTTTGGGCGGGAACGAACGCCTTGTCAACGAGATGTGCCCTCACTCAGTCACATGTAAACCTTCGCGGGCTCGCGTGCGGTGAGACCGACTGGAAGCCACCTCGACCGACCCGGCTGCATCTCGACCGGTCGGACAGCCATAAACTCGACGCGAAGCATTCGATCGAATTCGAAAAACGAACGCGAAAGTGAGAAAATTCAAAAGGAAAATGGGCGCCGCGCCGGCGAGTCGTTACGTGAATGTTATCAGCTATTTCGGCTTCGCACCTCGTGCGATGACTCCGTTTCACTACGGACAATTATTTTTATCAGATTAGATGTCAATTAATATTATCAGCCCACAGAGAAGTGTGAAACTAGTGCTATACCTGCTCAAAACGTGTTTATAAAAAGTTTTCCGAATGTTGGTCATATTCAAACCTATTTTATTAGTCTTTTGATTACACCGGTTACCTAGCACATGTTATATTATATTTTCTATATAAAATAAATAGTACTCGTTACAACCTAGTGAAAATGTTATTAACGTATTCGATTCAACAGCGTATTTATGAACGTGTTTGAATTTAACTTAAGCTTCCGGTATTTCAAATAACTTTTGTAACTTCTCGCGCGCTGGAAACATTATAACACTCTCGCAAATCACCAAAGTTTATCTAGTAGTTGCAATAATTATTGTGATTTTGAATATTAATATAATGTGATATCCGCCGCGCTGTTGGTATAGTCCGAGACCGAAAAGTTTGTGTTGTGTTCTGGAAGAAAAGCAGAGACCGGCATTATTCCAAGCGTCCATTGACTGATCTGGATTAAAAAACAGGTGAGCTAGAAGTTTTCATATTTTCTGTTAGCCGTTGAGACAAATGGGATTAATGTCAGAAACGCCCAGGTGAAAACAATGCGTGTTGACATTTTGAAAGGTCAGCATAACGCGCATAAACCACGGCTGGTTTTTATCGCTACAATACGAACATATTTATGTATTTGACACGACTTTTCTACGCACGTACTAGAATATTTTTTACGACTGGCTACTTTAAATTGTGTCGTTATGGAGGCTAAAGCTTTGAAACAACAAAACTTAAATATTAAATTAAATGCGAATGTCCGTATACCTGTCTGTATAGGTAGACGCTTTTCCATTTCAGAATGACAATCGAATAAGTATGTGTAAGCCACGCACACGAGGCACATTGTTTCGTTGTGTTGGTGTTTATACCTATAAACATCAACACAACGAAACAATGGGTGTCGTATGTACGGCTTACTCATACTAATTCGATTGTCTTTACTAAATGGAAAGAGGTATACATGCATGCTATGCCTGGCAATATGAATGATTCTAAGAGCACAGTAAAAGACTTAACAGGAGTATCTTCACACGAATATAATAAGACAGAGATAGTGAACCTGTGATAGGCGTGTCACTGAATGAAACATAAGTTTTATTTGCAAAACGTATTTAAGTAGTATTTTTATAAAAAAATACAAGTATATAAATTAGTTCTTTATTTACATTGTCCTCCCGTGGGGTTGCTATAGCTTAGTGGTCAGAGGACCGGCCCCGGAAAAGAGATGACCTGGGTTGGAATCCCAGTAGTAGCCTAATATTTTTTCGTGAATTAGATTTTTCTGTACGTCTTTCTAATTGATTAATTAATTTAGTTTTAAAATTACACGAAAAATGAAAAAATTTTAATATTCCAAAAATAAACTTCCAAAAATTTGATACGGAAATGGCAAAGGTTACATTGTGTAATGTAATGACCGTCTTACGATAGATCGAAAGCTTTATGAACACCAAAAGACTTCCATAAGTACTTTCCCATAAAAAATATATAATTTCGTCTCTGTGAGACATCTATAATATATCTTGATAAGTAATTTTGTTTATTTTTTGAAGGTAAAAAATATATAATTTCGTCTCTGCGAGACATCTTTAATATATCTTGATAAGTAATTTTGTTTATTTTTTGAGGGTTTGTGCATACAACTTGATCCACTTGGGGAAAAAGATCGCTGACTTAAGCCTATCAATATAGAGATATTTAAAAAAAACTATACAACTGAAAAACGAGGGGTTAAAATGTGGGGCTTTGCGTAAAGGATTTCACCATTTTAGCGAAAATACACGAAAATATTTGTCGATCGGTGGTCAATATCGGGAAGGGTTATTGAATGTACATGTTTCTAAAATAAGTTTTAAGGACCTTCGTGAAATTTTTAGATGTGATTTAAGTATAAAAAAGTAAATTAATTTTTTTAAAGTAATTTGACCATACAGGTTCTGGCATATCAGCTAGCATAAGATAAATATGATTGAATTACTTTTTGTGCATTAAGCTTGCATATATTATGAATACTATGAAGGAGGCATTATTGCACATTATGAGGCATATTATGAATACTATGAAAGAGAATATTATGAAGGAGGCAGGGGCGTGCAGTGAGAATACCGAAACATGACATTTATGTAAGCACTTATTTTGAAAAAATCTTATTAAAAGATATATCTCGTAATATTCCTTTCACAATAATTATTATCATACTAGCTGTAATCCGCCAAAAATGACGATACTTTTAATGCCGGTTCCTAAAGAATAATTATTTACTTATTTGTAGCCGACACAAATGAAATGATAATAACGACTTTTATTAAAATATTGAAATTTGAAGATTTTTTTATATTCCCCCTGCCGGCAGTTCATGGTACTCTTTTAAACCCTGGCGATTGTGCTGGGCGGAACATGAAATGGTTCGCGTCTTTGCTAAGCCCTAGTAAATATTTATATTTTTATCTTTTGTCGGTCTTTGGAGAGAGGCGGTAGCAATAAGCGTTAAGCGGCCGGTTCGGATTTGGTCCGGGGTTCCAGCCCCATCTCCCGGCATTTAATTCGGTTTTTTTAGTTTTTTTAATTCGAATAAAAGTTTAATTTGAACGAAATTACGGACGTTACAAGACGATAACCAAATCATTATCTTTGATTATTCAAATTTCAATATATCACAATATTCTGTCACGTAAATATTTTTTTTTAACGTTTTTTTCTAAAATCCAAAACATACGTACAATTCATGTTCAATCTACCCGTTGCACGCAATTGCACGTATTAAATATTTTTAATACTTTATTTGTGTTGCAAATGAATTATTAGTTGGTAACTGGAATTCTATACGATCAATATTGATAAGGCTTTACGGTACCTATATGTTTATTATTCATGTATAAACATTAACAACAGCACACGATCAATAGTATTGTAAAAAAATCCAATAATACTAATTTCGTTGTCTGTCTGTAACATCCTAGAATTTAAATAAATGTAATAATGAATTTAAATAAATGTAATAATGTTTTCAAAATAAGTATAATTTCAAATAGTACACATAAAAGTTTACATTTTAGATTTATTTCCCAATACACTTTTTTTGTTTTGACTAATTAATATAGGTATGTATAACTAATAAATAATTAGTTACTTAATGTAAAGTAGAAATTCAACAATAAAAAGTCGGTCTTTGTTGACGGGTTATAGCTATTATAGTATCTAAATATAATAAATTCAGTCAGTCCGTAAATTAGTAACATGATCTAAGTAATTAAAGTTTTAGACAATTAGAGTGTGACAACCCACCAAATTACCGTGATTTTTCACGGGTGTACTACTAGCATCAATGTAATATAACCGTTGTGTTTATCGTGTGAAGGGACATTTTAATTTGGCAGTTTTGAATGTTGTCTCCTAAGTACTTATATTTAAAATTATATGACACAAATATCTTACTAATGCGAACATGCAGGTAATCACTTGTACATACATGAGGTACATCAAAATTTCTCAGATAAAATATTAATCCATAATTTTTTTATTGTTTTTTAAGGAAAAATCTAAATAAGATGGTAAATATGTACCTATCAGTTACTAAATAACTGATTTGATAAATAATATTTACTCATTTAATAATAGGGGATACAGCGGGATAGAAGTAAGAAGAGAAATGCAATGATATCAATAGATGTCTTCAAAAAGCTCTGCAAGACGGATGTATATTTAAGCAAGGAAACTTGGAAAAAATGTCATTCATGGGATTCAAATGCCATCACCACCACGGTTCCACGATCATTACTCCTCCCATTGAGAATAACATAAACATGAAGAAGATTTAACCTTAAGTATAGAGTTATTAATACATGTAAATGTTAATTTACCCAATAGAAAATTGTGTAACAACGTCTCATGATTATGACAATAGCACATTTAATTTTTTTAAAAATTCTGAAAATTTTTCAATTATCATATTTTCCAAATGAAATCACCGAAATGATTCGAAAAACCGTCGGCGTTTCAGAGCGCTGGGAATGTTGCCAATGACATTATGGAAAAAACGCAACATATTATTTTTGGAAGCACCACACATCAACACGCGGCTGACAACTTCCTCGTTGTGTGGAAATGTACAGCTAAAAAGCTGCATTATTAAAAAAAATCCTGTTATTTACTCGGTCGCTGGTGCGTACATAATATGTATGTACATTTAGACGTTAGATTCTAAAAAAATTCAACAAAATTCGTTTTACGAGAAATACGCGGAAGTAGCGTCTTCAAGAGTCTCCTAATTAATTTTAAATAGGTTAAGAATTCAGTAATGGGCACAGTTCCACAGATACCTTTATTCTGGTCCAGCGAAAACCATCCTGAGGACGCGTTTTACTCATATTATCTGTTAAATCTTTTTCTAGTTTTTATTCATACTGGGCATGAAAACATGGTGAGATGAACAAAAATGAGACCCTAGGCGAGATCTCAAGAAAGTTGGGCCTGTTAAAAAATTATTTGTACTTACCAGCAGGTTCCGGATTATCTAGGATCTATTAACCGGGATTATCCGGGACGAATTTGAAAGTCGTTGAAAAAATATTGTTTAAAATAAAAATTTTCCACGTTGTCCATAATGGAAAAATACGTGTTTAGGGTATCAGAAAACATCAGGTGATCATTTTGCCTGAAAAGTGATCTCTTAAAACATGTTCAATATTTAGTTTGTTTTAGTGCCTTATGAGACTTACATAGTTGCATCAAATTGTCATTGTCACTTCTTTACAAAATAGCGTGAAATTAATGGTAATTATTTTTGTTAAATTTTTCAATGCTTTTGGATTCACCGAGAAATAGATTAACCGTGCTTTTTCACCACCCATCCCGCATAATCGAGAATCTTCTTTAAAGGTAAATTATCAAATTTTCATTATACCTACATATATTGGGAGTTCCGGATTGTATTAATTTTTATTATTCAATATTTTTATATAATACCTACTATTTTGGCATTAAATATTATCGTAGTCCGAAGCCTTTCTAGGTTATCTATAATATTAAAAAAAAACAATTATTTTTTACAAATAATTATAAAATTCGCACGCAAAATTGATTTAAAAAAATTATGTAGGTCCTTTGCTAATACTTGCATAATTAGTTTTGAAAACAATGATTAAAAATAAAAAAATGATATAAAATAATAGCAAAAGGTATAAATAAAATAATGTGAAATTTTTTTTAAAACATTTGATCTAAGCAGATACACTGTCAAATTTTAGTGGGCGTGGTTGGTGAAACTTTCACCATCTGTGCGATTTTAATAGATTATTATATTCGAATAATTCGACATAACCTAAGCACTACAAGCTGCAATGTTGTCCATAAAAAATAAATAATTTGATATTACAAAGTTTCCGTATCGATGATAAGATTGCACAGCGCTCTGTCAACATTGCTATCTGCAGCAGGGCGCGCGGCACCTTGTACCGCTATCTCGGGTGATAAGCAGCGCTGTGCTTGTGCCACGAATTCAATTTTAAATGCGAAATAAACATTTATGCACCACACATCTTTGATGGAATTAAAATTAATTAGTCACTTCTATAATCCGATATTGGGTCTCGATTATATTAGTCAAATAATTACATCCTAAATAACTGAATGAATACATTTTTACAATTATGCATAAAAAACTTTTTTGCTTTAGTTCCACTAGTTCTAGTTTCACTAAACTAGAATGTAGGTATTGCGATATGGCATATATAGGTCGAACAGGCAGATCAATACAAACTCAGAATATCTACCAATATTATAGAAAAAAACCACACATTCAACAATACAAATACACATATCCTATATATATATATAGACATACAACTAACGTAATACTTTAGAAACACTTGAAATTCATATCATCATCATCAATAATCAAATACAACCCTTCACTTCACCCCTTCTCACAATTTTCCCTCTCTCCTACCACCTAGATACCCTCTCTACTTCCATTGAACCCACAACCCATACACCAGACATTCACCCCCACGCATTTCTGAAGAAGGAAACAGATGTTTCGAAAACATATCGTAGCAGTGTTGCTCTAAAATTGAACTACTAAAAAATGTTTTTTTTTTATTCATATCATATTTTAAGAGTGATAAGATAAGCCCGATGGTTTAATTTTTAAGAGACATCACCAATACCGTACATTGTAGATTATAATATAGTTTCTTCTGGGTTATTTTATGGGACCTTTTTGTCGAAGTCGCTCCACGGAAAAATATATCAGAAATAAGTCAACGACCGCGGGAACTCTGGTGTGTTATGCGTCGACAGTTGAAGACCTTAAGAATAAGAATTTAATTCATTCCATAAGACCTAATGCTCGACGAAATTTGGCTAGCTTACCCAGCTTACGAGTAAAGTCGGCAGATGCGTCAGATTGCGTTGTACGTCACGAATTTCTCGCACATCCTGTTATATCCCGTAGCCATCCCATGTAGCCTACAATTAAATTAAAAATTCTATTTTATCAGGATAGTGTAATGAATCTTTGATGAAATGCCACAGGAAATAAGAAAGAAACAACAACAAAACTCGGCTGAAAATAAATTTTCGAAAATATTTTTTGTGTATGTTTTAGATTATAAATTCATGAACATTATGTACCAGACTATTGTTAGACCCGCGATAATGTATGGCTGCAAATGCTGGACTATCTACAACTCCTGCTCTAGGAAACTTGTTTCAGCAGAAATACGAATGCTTAGATGGTCGGCAGGAGTATCACTTAAAGATAAGATTCAGATAAGATAAGTTCACGCCTTCGTGGTGTCACGGACGTAAACATTAAGCTGGAAGAACGATAGCAGAGATGCTATGGGCACATAAGATGGAGACCACCAGACCACACAGTAAAGCAAGCAATATCTTTGGAGCTTCATCGACAGTCATCCAGAGGAAGGCGAAAGAATTCCTTGATAACTCAATGCTCCAAAATCTTCCAAAGAAACGGCCTAGATGAAAGCGACACCCAGAACCAAAGAAGATACCTACAGCCTGAAAACGAGAGCCAACCCCAAGAGCCTACTTAGGCAATGAGTTGGGACAGTGCAAGGAAGAAAAGAAGAAGAGAGAGCAAGTGTTTATATTTGTGTTATTTTAAGAATAATAAAAATGAAATCTTTCGAAAAGTAATTTTTCTGAAAACTTAATTTTGATTTCGCCGACAAACATTTAGCGTAAAGAATGTTTGCTAAATGTTTTTTTTTATTGAATTTCATTGGGTTCTCCTTTTTACTTTTCACTTTAATAATTCTGTTTAAATGAACTACGATTTCTAAGATTTTTTAAAATCAGAACCGCTTCGTCCAGACGAGACTGTAAGTGGTTTTCTAAAGTTTGCCGAAATCAAAATTATAATATCATTACTTCAAGACTACAAAGTAAGACACGGGAAATGAGCTTACTGCTTATTCCAACCCTTCATTAATTTATATTGTTCATGTTTCATACATATTCTTGTATTGTGGCTGTGATAAATTAAAGCCCTTATCTTGTTTATCTTTAAGTTTACAACCGTCATATAAAGTGAGGGAATGCGAATGATGTTGAATCCTCATTGTTCATTGCCGTGAATTCATATTTTGCGCAGCAAATCTTTTCAATATACACTACCGAATTTCAATATTTTAGACTTATTATAAATGGTTTTACGTAAATAATTTTATATGTAAGTTAATTATTTATCACTACGATAGATATTTAAATAACACTCGAGTCTAAAACCATATGGGAGTATTATGCAAATCGTGCTCTAACTCTATTATCGTTTGACTTCAGGCTTGTTACATATTCTTAATTTGCATACATGTTAGGGTTGTCAACACTGTTAAATGAGTACTACATTCTACGAGGAACATCCTCATGGTTTGAATATTGTTTTAGATTGAATTGTCATATTTTCTTGGAGATTTTTCCATTGCTGAAATAATTATTAAGCAAAATAATACGAAGTCGATTTAATTTAAAAGACAGAAAACCCTTCGTATGAATTTCCAAAAAAAATTGCCTATTTTTTGAAAGTAGGCGTAATACTTAAATATTAAAATGCATCAAATACACAAAAAACGATAACCGAGGCTTACAAATATATTACATTAGCCGTACACCCGTGAAAAATCACAGAACTTGAAATGGTTAGCGTCTTTGCTAAGCCCTAGTAAATATAATACATTTTTAATGGTCCACGGAGAGGCGGCGGTAGCAATGTCGCTAGGGTACCGCGTTGGCATTCGCGCGTCCAATGTTTGCGCCCTAATTCTAGTCGTGTAATTTCGTTTTTGTGTCGTGAATTTGAACGAAATTACCGACGTTACAGGAAGTTATGGTCAGACAGACAACGAAATTATTATGTATGATTTTATATAAAACTAACGGAGGGTGGTTTCGTTAGTTTTTGGTTATGATAGAAAACTTGCAATGAAGATGAGAAGACCCCTTTAAACAAGTAGTTTTTCTATGGAATTGTACTATATATTATAGAGATTTTTTTTTTGTATATCTTGAAGATACGTTAACCCTTGATATTATACCAGATAGACTTCTGTTACACTGAGCTGTTAATTAAATAACTCACGGCAATGGAATGATCTTCGTTCTCCGTTTATAAGCCAGCGACTATTCTTTGGTCTACAAACCAACATTGATGACCTCGTTTGTGTCAATTGGTCAACATTCTGAACAATGATTGACGCCCTCATAGTCAAGAGATATTATGCCAAGAAAATTATGATAAACAGCTGATACACCAAATGATTTCTCAACGTGATTCGTGGCTTATTATTTCTATTATTTTTTTATTCATAATGTGTTATTTTTCCCACTACAGGTATGTACATCGTCATAGACGTCATAACATCAATACAAATATAGAAAAACAAGTTTTTATGTTTTCTATATTCTTTAATATGTATATTCCAAAAAGTCAATCAGTCGAATAACGTATTGTGTTTTTAGATGAAAATTGGCATGAGTAACTCAAATAAAATGCGATCAGGTTACCTAATGTGTCATTGCTAAACTAGTAACGTACATGTGTGACTACGTGTTGGAAGAATGGCTAATTTTTCGCCAGAAAGAAATTCGATATCGTCTATGCAACATGACACGAAACCGCGGTGTCTGCATCGTGGTATATTTTAAAACAGTTTTTATTTTAATCAGACCAGATTACAACCGCCACGTCGTGAAACATCGTACAACCTGTCAGAGTATGAGTACCTTACTACCAAATATTAGATTAATTATTTAAATTTTTTTAACAAAGCAATGTCATGAAAACCCTCGATCATATTTTATTAGAAGTTAATCAAACATATCAAATTCGGTAGTAATAAATAAATAAAATAAATAAATAAAGCCTTTATTCACTGACCATTTTAACAATTTTAACATAAGTAAATAGAAAATGATGCACTGAAATAGTAAGATATACACAAATACATGCGCACACACACATATATATATATATACATACATATACACATACATACATATACATATATACATATACATATATACATATACATATATACATATATATAATAATAGTAAATAAATTCGGTAGTACAATACAAAAATTATAGAACAATGTAATACCGTCAAATGTTATTCGTGCTCGTGCTCTTCTTTGAATATATTACTTACTTACTTACCATCACGCCGTTTCCCCGCGGGGGTAGGCAGACAGGATAGAGCGCCACACTCTTCTGTCCTGACACACAACTGTCTCCTCATCCGCATTTATATATCTTTGCATGCAAGCTCGACGATTGTTGAGGCTTCTAGCAGGGCCATCTTCCACTATCTGGTTAATCTGGTCGTGCCACGTCTTCTGGTGCCATCAACACTTGCGTTATGTACCTATCTTTCTTACCACTCTTTCCTTTTTCATTCGCTCAACATGTATATATTCATAACGAATATATTAACACTGGTAGAGAATTATTAAAGAGTTAAGGTTATTATTTCGGTCGTTAGACATATTTAACTGTAAATAGTTACGGATATTTTATGCGAACCGTATGTTTTTCCGAGAAACTGTTCTCGACGTTTCGTTGAAGTCATATTCAACGTCATCAGGAGAACGACCTGTACCCGCGGAGGTATAGGGCGGACTGATTACTGTTTCCGGGGGCGGTTAAATTCTAGAGAATTAATTTTATTTTAACATGTTAAGTGTTTTACTTGAGACCGATATGAATTGAGTATATAAACACAATGAAATTGAATATTCGTTGGTTTGGTTGTTTATAAATTGATTAAATAATTTAGTAATTATTAATTTAGAAAGATGTGCGTATTTTATACATATGGAACTTAATGAGTAAATTTAATTTGAAACATTTCCACATAAAATGCGAGAGAAGCTATGTGATAAAGTGCTCGTTATTGCTGAATTTCGCTCGCATTGCCTGAGAATTCGGCTTCTAAACATGGTTATCTCCGATCCTTAAAAATTGTCGAATTTAACAGATGGCCTAACTGTAACAGCGCTCCGTTGCCATCTACTAGAATACAAAATGATTTTATTGTGATTCATTAGGAAAACCCATCAAACGTATTCTAGATTTGGCCTATATTTGTAAATAGCGATCCCCGCCCCTTGGGGTAGGGCGGAGGCACGAAGGCGGCACCACCAGCCCCGGCGCTGGAGGGCGGAACCAAGCTTCAGTTCTTTATTATTAGATAACTTTTTGGGTTCTTTGTTCAACTTAGATTCAGACGAAAACTTTTATAAAAACCAATCTGCACGCCAATCAAATAACAGCTCGGACTTGGACCATTTGCCGAAAAAATATTATTTATTTATTTATTTTATTTCAATAAAATAAGAAACTTATATATCTAGATAACAGTGTACATTATAAAAGTGAATTATATCTACTTACATGATCGTTTAAAAATGTATACAAACATACATACTTATGAAATTAATAATACAATATCTACCTGCACAAGTACATAAATCACAAATTAAGTAAAGACAATTATAAAGTGTATATCAGTAAGAACAAAGACATGTATTCATATATGTATTAACAAAGTTTAACCAAATAAATTACGGTAAAGTGTTCGTTAAGGAGATTTCGGTAACGACTTAAGTTAATGTTGAGAATATCTGCAATTTGTGCATACTCGTTTCCTAGGATGGAAAGTCTGTTGATCGTGGAGTGTTTTTGGTGAGAGATGTTTTGCTTTTGTTGCAGTAAAAGAATGCTTGTGAACGGGTATTTTTGGCCGGTATGTGAAAGGATATGGATGATAAGAGTTCCGGAGAATCCAAGTTAAAAGAATGTATTATTTTGTATAGATATACGAGATCAGCAATAATGCGTTTGTCGCTAAGTTTAATGAGACCTGTCTGAATATGAAGTCGATTATAATTGATGTGTTCGATCGGAATTCTTAAACTGTAATTCACGTATCTTAGAAATTTTAATTGGACTTTTTCTAATGTCTGTATGTGTGTCGCATAATGTGGTGACCATAATTGACTACAGTATTCCAGCAGACTTCTCACCAAAGATTTATATAGGTGTGTGCATGAGGCTATGTTATAAAAGTTTTGTGAAGTGCGAATAATAAAGCCGAGTAATTTGAGTCCTTTATTGGATATTTTGTTTATATGGGTAATATAGATTAATTTGGAGTCTAGCAGGATACCCAAGTCATTGACTTCCGTTAATTTATTTAAATAATCTCTGTTTATTCTACAATCAAAGTAAATTGAACATTTTATTCTGCAATAGGTAACACTATGACATTTATCTGTATATAAATTTAGTTTATTAACTGTACACCACATGAAGTTTGTTAAGACATTCCTTTAGTAACTTGCAGTCTGTTATAGATCTAACTGAGACGAAAATTTTCATATCGTCTGCAAATAATGGAAATTGTACCGGGTCTGAGAAGTTAGTAACAATGTCATTTATAAAGCAATTGAAAGCAAAAGGTCCTATATGGGAACCTTGGGGAACGCCGCTGGTAGCTATGAATTTATATGAAAAGGAGTCGTGAATTTTGACTTAAAAAAATCTTTCCACAGTGGTGATAATTGCAAATTTGCACTTTGCATATTCATTTTTATTCCGTCAGTGAAAATTATTACATAAATACTGCAAGTTAAACTTAAATATAGATATTTTTATATTATCATAAATATTTTGTACCCACAGAACATTTAACATTTTTATGGTAAGGCTAGTAATAGATTAAATCAGTTGTTATGTTGCGTCTCGTATTAAGACTATTGAGATAAGTATTCTATACAATAAAGATCGTGTGCACACTGTCAGTATAAAAAAACATCAACAAAATATCGAAATTGTACAAAGTAGCGAGATGTAGGGAATATATTAAAATACGTAAAAATAAAGCACTTACTGGGTAGAAATACTAAATTTATCATTTTATTGAAGTGACTCGAATGGTAAATAATGTACATATGTAATATTTCTACACATTACATAATCTATGTATGCATTTTAAAATAATATATACATCTCGTTACTTCGTACGATTCGCTATTTTTGATGCTGGTAATGTGTGAAGCACATCAAAAATTTTACTGAAAATTTTTTAGCTGTGCTAGTTACTTTTATCTTAATGTTTTAACGAAACTGTATTAATAATTTTTATGAAAAATAACTATTTCAGGGAAAATGCAAAAGTAGCAGACTTGCAATATGAAAATATGGCGATTTATAGAAGAACAACGAGAACTTAGGAATGCCAGGTGAAGAGTGTCGAATATATCAGAAGACCAAAATCAAAGTAGGAATGCTATTTGGAGAGTGCATGATTGAAGAGGAGCGTGCTAGAAGAAATATTAGCCAGATAGTAAATGCAGAAAGAAGAAATACTTTATATTCAGTACTTTGTATTCAGAATTCTGAAAAGGCCAACAAATTGTACATATTTAAAAATTTTAACGCTCCCACAGACCGTGAAGCTAAATTACAGTAGCAAAAACATCACAGAAACACCTAAACATTAGAAAATCACGTAGTTCTACAGCCAATGTAGTCAGCGGCAGGGCCCGCAGCCTAGCCTAATATAATATATACAAGCAGTAATATTATATTTACAGAGCTTATGTAATAAATAGCATTTTGATAACGTTTGACCCATTTTTAAGCTGCATTAGGCCGAAACCTCCAAAAAATCAAAACCGTTCAAGCCAGAAACGATAAACATGTTGCTTTCATGGGACGCGGATGATCAATCTGAAAAAGACGATACGATGATGAAACTGACATAGATACTGATGAAGCTGACATCGATACTGATGATGCTTCAGACGAAGAAGGGTGAAAAGTATCTTCATATTAACACTATATATTTATTTTTTGGAAAAATTAACATAAATGACATTACGTACTTATTTTAATTTTAGTTTTTTGTTGTTTTCAATATTTTGTATTATATATATTTCTTTACTTTAATTTAGTTTTTTTATATTAAAAATTACAATATAATGCACTATTATTGTAGTCTTATAGTACATATATAGTAGGTATTATTTTTGGTATACATATTATAGAGTCCTTTAAAATTTATTTTTCAAATAAAATTTAAAAAAAAATGAACACTTATATTTGATTTTTTAACTTATTATTGCCTTTATTTAGTGAATATTAACTCCATCACTTATTTTTGTTGTTGTCAGTTCAAATAGAGTGAAAATATAACGAATGTGATACATAAATAGTTTTGATTGACTTTTTGGGTAAAATACTCCACACTGAGGCGGTTGTTTATAACTAAACCAGTTTCCTCGATTTTTTTATTAATCTTCTAATGGTGGACTTATTAATTGAAATATGTATACCAAAAATTCCACGAACGGTCTCAAAATAATTTTCGCCAAATTTGTAAAATATTTTAACAGTAAAAAATAATATTCTTATAGAAATCCATTTTTAATAACTTCAATGGCAGCAAATGACAAATGTCAAACATTGGGGTTATCAAAAATATAATATTAAAGAGTTGTGGGATATTTAAATCCGGCCTGCTCTATGGGCCACCCTATATAAATTAATTACTAATTGATTTTATACATAAGTAAAGTTAAATAACCCACGTAAAATATATATAAGTCGTAAGAAAAGTATCTGAATACATTTCTAGAAAATGCAATACACGCTCCTAATTTTCGTCTGTCTTTCCGCGGTCTATTTCTATCTGTTCAAATTTAGTTGCATAGCTCTGTGAGCAGCAATTAGCCTAGCCTAAAGCACACATGGCCATCCAGTCTTGTAAATAAATCAATCCGGGACTTGAGAAGTATTAGAACGGCCTGCAGAAACGTATACATTTTTGACTCTCTGGATAGAGAGTGCAGGAAAGCGCGTCTGCTGGACGAGGCGAGGCGTGTTGCGAGTATGTAGGGCGCGCATATTTACCGGAAAATGGCATTTCGGAAAATCAGCAAAACTGCGAACAAAATACCGGTTATTTACCGGCAATAATGAAGGTGTTATAAAGTGAATATAATTACATTGTATTATGATATAAAACAACAAATTGAAAAAAAAAACATTTTACCATAATAAAAAAATTGCAATCTTTATTTTAATCAGAGATTATTTATTGTACAATATTATACATGACGTTATCTAAAATAAAACAGCTACTTTCAAATACTATGTATTATTAGCATTCAATTATTCATCAATCTTTTTAATATATTACAATTAATAACTGTTCGAAATTTTTCTGTGTAACTTTGTGGAAATTCATTATAACATTTGTTGAATGATTTGCATTGAACAAGCACTGCCTTATTCCACTGTATATTACTATTCTTCTTCATAGTATAAATGTGTAGTGGACTGAAATAGTGTTTTTCCAATTCATATAACAAATAATGTTAAATTGATATAATAATAATTCACTATTTGTTAAGAATTAACACGAACTGTTTACCCCTTTTAAAATATACAACACAGTAATAAAATAAAAATTGAGATTTTTGAAAATCACTTACCACTGATAAGAATAAGACTATTTTAATAATTGATGATATTCCAATAAAGAAATATTGAATGAGACAGCGTATAATACAACTGGACTTCACAAATCTTCAGAGGATACTGAAAAATATTTGTCGAAAGATAAAAAAAGCCGCCAAGGGATAAATAATAACTAATAAAGTACCGTCAGTTTTAGTGGTGATTTTCGCGTTGGTTATTCACGGATCCCCAACGCTCGTGCGCGCATTGCATTATTATTTATTAATACAAGTGCGCGGTTATTATTTACTGGTATGTCTGTTTGCCGTAAACCGGTAATGCAGGCCCTAGATTGCCACCTACTTATTACTTACTACACGTGTAAAAATAATATTGTTGCCAACTGCATGAGTACCTACTTACTTATTTTTATGTTGAACTTTGTGTTAATGAATATTTATACAATCGCCACGGACGACTCATCGTCGCGGTGTGGTCGTGCTATAATAAAATAACATGTAATATTCATTTTATTAAGGAGCTCTAAAATCGCTTAGATATAGAACATAGCTACGACTTTAAAAATATGATGTGTGGATGTTCTTACGGTGGAATTGGTGAACGGTAGTATTGTGTAAAGTGATCACTTAATCAGCTCTGATTGTAAATATTTGTATTAAAACATAATATTTTATTCTGTAATTTACTGATTCTAACTTAAAGCTTGTTTGTTTATTTGTTCTTCTATTGCATTTCAATATTATACCCTTTATTTTATACTATTTGTAGTTTTTTAGCATTCCTTCGATGCTTATAAATAACTAGTTGTAACCCGTCAAAAATGACGGAACATTGGTTCGCGTCTTTGCTAAGCCCTAGTATATATTTATATTATCTTTATGGCGGTCCACGGAGAGGCGACCGTAGCAATATGCGTAGAGCGGTTGATTCGGATTTGCTGGCCCGGGGTTCAAGCCCCATGTTCGGCCGTTTAATTTGTTTTTTTTAGCCTTGAATTCGAACGAAATTACGGACGATACACGAACAATTAGACAGACGGACGGACATTATTTGGAAAACATGAATAATCCCGCAGGAATATATTCCTGCCTTGATTATGAGTGGAAAATGTTTAAGCAGCCATGAATTAATATCAATAGTTATAGAGTTATGCAGTATCAATATTAGCATTTTTTTCAATATTTCTGACTTTTTTTACAAAAAGTTGAACTGTCATCGTAGTAACTTATATAGATTACGAAAAATTAATTCGTTTAAATACAAGTTAAGTAAAATGATGAAAACCCTGAAAATTTTCCAATTGGAATGTTTTCCAATTGAAATTCGAAGGTTTTTATTATTTTATTTGACTTGTATTATAGGGAATGAATTTTTCATATTTGATATAAGTATTGTAATGATAGTCCATCATTTTACATCATAAAATGAAAAAAGCCCTGCAGAAATTCCAATTGGAAAACATTCCATTGGAAGGTTTTTATTATTTTATTTGACTTGTATTAAAGGGAATGAATTTTTCATATTTGATATAAGTATTGTAATGATAGTCCATCATTTTACATCATAAAATGAAAAAAGCCCTGCAGAAATTCCAATTGGAAAACATTCCATTGGAAGGTTTTTATTATTTTATTTGACTTGTATTAAAGGGAATGAATTTTTCTTATTTGATATAAGTTACTGTAATGATATTCAAAGTCTTACAAGAGATAAGTCAGAAGTATTTAAAAAAAAGCAAACTTAGATATCGCATATCTCCATAACTATTGATATTAGGTCATGATTGCTTAAACATTTTTGACACATATTTAAAGCAGAAATATAGTCCTGCGAGCTTATTAGAATTTTTCAAATAACCCTGTACATTAATTCAATTTTATTTTTGGCTACAAAGTTTCTAATTCTTCCAAGTAAAGACACTTTTTGGCAATTTTCTTTATAGCATATTCATTATTTTTTTTATATGTATACATAAATATTAGTTTTGCATCTATAATTACACTTAGATATTTTATAATGTACGTTTTCTAATATCTTTATTTTGAACATATTTCTAATATGTTGAATCAAACGGATTTATGAAAGCTTATCTGTGAAAATTTGTATTTATGTCGTTATATTGATTTATTTACCTTGAACGGCTGTATGGGATAACATGAATCAAGTTGGTTATATTTTTGATTTATTTTTATGTTATGTTAATTTTATTGTTAACGTTTCAAAAGGCAATTGTATTACTCGATTCGGTTTTATCAAAATTAATGTTATAAAAAACGCACAGAATATTGTAAATACTAATCTTTAATTTACTCGCGTAATATAAAGTATCTTTATCAATACTGACAATAATTTTCTTGGTCGAGTTATTGGCGAATATTTGTTTTGTACCACTAATCATGTGTTATTTATTTTGATTTATTCGAGGGTCAAATGTTAGTTACCTCTGGTCTAGCTGATCTTACAAATCGATCCGTATCTTTTTTTTGCGATTTTGAATTTTTATCAAGGTCTTTTTGCATTTTATATTAAGATTTAAATGATATATAACGAACATTACTTCAAAGAAATAATATTTCGCGGCCGAAGAATTCTCTTAATAAATACCGTCGGCCCGCGTACCGCATTGTCATATGGGACATGGGTACATTGCAACTTATATTTTATATGCCTACGAATGTGTTCTTGTGCCAAAAACACGAAATTTATTGGTGTTATTATATAGTCCTTTTCTATTATATATAATAGTCGAAAGCTACATACATACAAACATAAAAATTCTTTACATTTACTAAAAGATAGGAATACAGTTATAAATATATATACAGGGTGTACCAGAGCTAGCAGCAGAAACTTGGCAGGTAGATTCCTGACTTATATGAAAAGACTTATACTCTTTTTTAATTTTGAGTTTTATTTAGGTTGTACTGTGTTAAAGCACTTCCCTCTTTTGGTAATAGATATATGTTATATTTTAACTTAAAAAATGGCCGCGGCATTTTTTATTAACAAAAAAATAAAAGATAGCATAATTTATGAAAGAGTTAAAGTTTTTATTACCGTCGTTGGACATATTTATGTGTTGAATAAAACGGATATTTTATACCACGGGGGTGGAGGCCGAACTGGTGATAAGAGGCTCTCCTGATGACGCTGGATAAGACTTCAGCGTAACGTCGAGATTTTATTCTCAGTGAAATATGCGGTTCTTACAAAAAATCCGTTTTATTCAACACAAAGTAATCTATAAGCTAAAGACCGTAGATATAAGAGTAATTAATACTTATTGTAAAAAATATTTTTTCGAGTCATGTGAAGATCGAGACCCCCTCCTCGTAAGCTGTAAGCAGCGCGTATTTTTGTCTCGCACGTTGAGAGGATTTATATTTAAACTTTCTCGGAAAATACCTTTCGTGCCATACCGACGGCTGTCACGCTAGTTCCTTTAATCTGCTGACTGCTCAGAGAGCTCTCGGGGCTGGCCGGCCAAGTGCGCAGAGAGCTCACAATATTTCCATTTGTCCAAATTTTTCAGAACACAGTACTGGATTTAGTCCCAGGGACATCATTAATTAAGATATATTATAGATGTCTCATAGAGTCGAAATTATATTTTTTATGGGAAAGTAGGTATGGGCTTACGCCGGCCGCACACTGGAAGCGTTTTCATACGAAATTGAGTAGTACGTATACGTACTAATACGCAAGTACATTCCTGACCTTCGAAGTAGTATTGAACATCGCACACTGTACACGATTTAGTAGTGCTTGTACGCACGTATAGATGCGATGTCCGACACGATCAGGATTTGTTCGGAAATTTTGCGATTTCGTACGATGGATATTGAAAATTTTGTCAATTTCACACATGACCACAAATGTTTGTGGGACCAAAGTGATTCAACTACGTGACCATCAGCGCAGATCATGGCGGAGAATCTCTTAAGAACTCAAAAATACCTGTAAGTTAAATAATTTGGTTTAATGAAGGTGAGGTATAATTATGTACTTCGAACAAAAAAACTTTTAAATATTTCTCCGATATTATGAGCTCTCGTTGCACTTCAATTCTCCCCAGCATTTGTGAATCTATTAGATAGATATAGTCATGAAATTTGTCATTATTTAAGTCTGCCATAATAGAGTTTTCCAGAAGATACAGATTATTCATTTTGCATAAACGTTATTGGAGAAATGCGAAAAGCAACTGATCGTGACCAACGCAAGACGCAATCAATTTGCGCGCTCCATACATACGAAAATAATCGTAAGAATACGTACGTAATAATTCGTATCCAAAGTGCGGCCGGCCTTACGATCTATCGTACGGCTGGCTTAAGTTTAACGTTTACACAATGTAACGTTCACATTTCCACCCATGATAAAATACAACATAATCAAATTTTTACATGTTATATATAAATGTATATTTGAGTTTTACAACCCGTTTCATATGTATGTTGTAATTATCATATGCGCGACCGGCATCCAAAACTTTTTCATTCCCTTATTAACATTCGTTAACTTTTCTTAAATAAATAAACAAAACTGTTTTACTTTCGCGTTTTAATTTATATTAAAATATTATTTACTCATTGAAAGATTTGGCAGATACTACATGGTGGAACACTATAATTTAAAATATATTTTATTTTAACTTTGTAATACTCACACAATATGAGTTATTAATTACTACCATAGTTTTGAGAGGAGCGGTCCGTCTCATCTTCAGGTATAGATAATAACTAACTTATTAAATACAAAATTTATCAATCAAATCGGGTAGGTCAGGGGGGCGCGTGGTGGGGAGGGGTATTTTTTGGCAAAAAGCTCTAGGATTGGTGAAGTGAACTGAAATGTGATATTATTTAAGAGTGTGCTTTTAGAATTCACTTTTTAAGGATTTCAATGGTTTCTAAACTATTCATTCATTATTCACCCTCTGTTAGGAACCGAGTGGAGTAATTTCAATTATCCACTCGGTTCCTTATAGAGGATGGAAGAATGGAGTATGGAAACCATTGAAATCCTAAAATTTTCAAAAAAAATATTTTTACATATTTAATAATATCTAATTTGCAATTTACTCTGAAGTAGAAACGGTGGTTGAACCGGTTGGTGCTACCAAAAATATATTGGTTTAAACTAAGTTTGTGTTTAATTTAATTTTCAATGATTAAACACAAAGGACTTTCGGTATTGACACAAGTAAAGAGCGTAATAAATTTAACAATTATAATTCAGGATTCTCTTTCCTAGATTAATAAATGCATTTTGTAAAATTTTGGTATATTTCGAAAATAAAAACTTGGGGTTGCAATATTTAACGAGAAATATTCCATAATTTAGACGTAGGTAAGGCTTAAGTTCTAACCCAAAGTAAAATAGGCAAAGTGAGTGCAATATTGAATGAAATCTTATTCTGTAAAAGTAATCACATATTTAAAAAATAAATTATTTAGTAAAAGAGCTAAAGACCATTTCTTTGGTGAAAAGAAAACAACATTTAATGAATTGAACTTCACCAGCATTGATTGACCGCACCCGACCACCGTTACTAAATTATGGATATAGCAAATTAAAAATCATAAGGAAGCGTAAATATATTAGTCTGCGCTTTATTACAAAGGATAATAATTGCACAAGTTCATTTATTTGAGTAGTTCGGTGAACCCGGATGGTCGTTCACCGTCTGCGAGCCGAGCCCAACACTACCCCTCCCACCCCCTTCCGGGAATGGAGGGAATTAAACTCCCCTAATGATAACGCGTGCTGTAATCAATTTTCATAATAATGTGATAAACTGACAGCTAGATAAGGGCTCGCGATCCTAAGCTATTTGGATTAGAGGTTTAGTATGACTAAACAAAAGCATGCCTGTATTTTATAAAAAACTTAACGAATTTAAAACTTAAATAAAGGAGATTAAAAATGGGGATAACGATTAATTAATTAAACAATAAAATAGTTTAATGATATTTTAACAAATTGCTCCCATTAATATTGCATTACTTTCGCATATTTTTGAAGATATTTTCATTGACGCATTGCAGCGGGAATGCGTGTAGCAGGAAGCAGCATGTAGCGGGAATGCGAGACTATAGACGTACCACTATAACTAGGCGTGCGAGGGAGGGCGTCGATGTCGCGTAACAGAAGTTGTCAGGGTGTAAATTTATTGCACAATACATAATGTACAGAATGTCCGGTGACCGGTGTCGTATTAAATACAGAAATTTGGTCGGGCAGCACTAAAGAAACCATGCAGTAATGGCGGCCGTTCTATCTGTCAATCTGTCAGAAAGTAATATCGGTCCATTATTCGCTTTTTCAGCTTCGCAAAACTTTAATACTTCATTGGCAATTGTTCTTGCACCATCCCGGACTGTTTAGGATGTTTTGGACATAATAATTCGGTGTATATTGGTAATCAAGATGTCACAGCTCGCGCTCAAAGACGAGAATGAACCGAATGACAGGGCGAGGGGGGCGGGTTTTAGTTCAAAATTCGCCGCACGCCAAGTTACGTTGAGCAAGCAATACAAAGTACCTACGGGGTCATCCATTAAACTGTAAAAAAATTATTTACTTAAAATTACTATTCCAGTAATATAAATAATGTATTGTCGACCATCTTAAATCGAGTAGATACCTATCGTAAAGATTCAAAAGCTGACGAATGATTGATTATTCAATATTTAAAAAAAATGCAAATTTTGATATTGCATATCTCCATAATTATTAAATTATATAAGTAAATTTTTGCTACTAGCTATGATACGCCTTGTATTGACAAGCCCGTACATATGTATCTTCAAATAACACACAATACACTTGCTCATAGGTATACCACACGCTTTGTTTACTTCCTAAGCAGAGTAGGTATTTGTTTCCAGGTTTCGTAATGTGTCAATCATGCACCCGTGTCTCGTGACCATCGTCCAGCCGTGACTGCCGCATGCCACCTTCGTGTCGGCATCTATCACAGGTACATGTCTAAAGTGATGGATGGCAGCTATGGTCGCTGAAATTTTTGGAGATTGCATTTTTTATTAAAATATCTAAATCGTAAACATTTCGTATAACTGATATTAGCGAATTCGTGTGTTATTAGTGTGTGTATTAATTTTTCTGTTGAATTATTATAATTGGTTGTAGAAAATTTAGATCTCAATTTGAAATCGTTAAATAAAATTTTAAACACTAATTGTATTTTATTGCTATAAATAATGCACGTTTAGGGTTATTACGTAACAATATTTTAGAAAAATTTCATGATTATAAATTATTACGTTTCGGGATTAGAACAAAAGTCACCAAATTTTTTTTTTGTTTCAAGTTAGGTTAGCTAAAAAAGCATATACTGCCAGTCAAAAATGACGTACTTTTACATATATCAATTTCGGCTTTACATTAATTAGTAGTAATTATGTCCTAGCGGTAGGTATATAAATCAAAACACATGATTCACTTAAGTTTTTCAAATCTTTAATATTTTTTTTTACTAAATAAGTTATTTTTAATAATTCTTTAATGGCAATATGTTTGATCAATGTGCAAGTGTTCTTGAAAAATTAACCTCAATACGGAGTATTATTATGTTTAAGAAAATTCAATATAATTCAGCCGCGAGTTAAGGCTATGAAAACAACGCCATATAGCGTTAGTGACGGACATTGTTACAAAGCGAATGATGCATTTCAATTATTCTAAATAAATTTTCTTTAAAGAAATTAATTTATTTTTTAATTTCATATTTCAATAAATTTTGTCTTTATCTATCTCACTGTTTTTGTACAGATAATATATTTTTTTTACATTTTGGCATTTGTCGAAATATTTAATTGTCTGCACGAATTTTTGCAAGGATTAATTAGAAACAAAATTATTCAATGCATGCGGCGCACGGGCTCGAAATATATCTATTTTATTTGAAATCTCATACACGGGCGGCGCCAGCGCAACATTTGCTCGTATCGTTTTATCATATTTGCCGAACGCGAGTCGAGCCATGAATCTTCATTTTCGTAATGTATGCCGATGCGATTTAAACAATTGACTTGTGCCAAAATGTAATTACGTAAAAGTGAGAAACGGACCTGATTAATGGCCGCACTACACTGGCGGCCGGAAACAGACCGCCTAGTTAGCGGAGCGGCCCGAGAGCTTTCCCCGCGTCACGGCGCGTCACGCGGCCGGCGCGGTGGGCGCCCCAGCAGCGGACACCTTCCATTATTTACCAAATTACCACATTTTCAGATAACTTTTACTAAACCCTGGAAGGCTGAGATATCTCTACATGAGAGAGTACGGGCATTATCCTTGGCTTTACCCAACCGAGTTTCTCCAGGGTATGCTTGGCTACAATAGTCTAGAGACTAGAAGGAATGTGTATTTGATTACACATTTTTATCGATTGTTGCGCGGTATGATCGACAATACTGAAATTATGCAGAGCATTGGTTTGTATGTTCCTGATAATTACCTTAGACATCGTCAGCATAGATTGTTTCACATTCCAATATACAGGACCAACCTGCCGATGGTTATGCCTGTTGGAAAAGCTACAGCTATGCTGAACAAAATCGCTTTGGATATTGATATATTCCATGTGTCTGAGGGGGTTTTCCGAAGCAGGGTTCTCCTACACCTCTGACCAGATTGTACAGGTCACTTTTAATTAGTTAATAATAAATTGTTATTTTAATATACAATATGTATATGGGTGTGTATATGTGTATATGTGTATGTATGTATATATATATGTGTATAAATTCATAATATGTATGCATTAAACATAAAGTTTGTAATGTACATATTATGTAATAAATAAAAATTTAAATTGAAAATTGAAAATTGAAAGGCTACCGTTAGTCGTTTTGAAAAACACGGTGAACATTTGTCGCTTTTTCTTTCGAGCTTTTAGGTGTATTGCGTCGATTCTTTGTGTCAACTCATTCACCGGAAAAACGCTGGAAGAGACGGCCTTGTCGATGAACGCTGGTAAATAACGCCATTTTCGAAAAACGATGTACTTGTTAGCCCAATCGACTAATAAAAAGCTACCGTGTAGAAAAAATATGAAAAGCCTTCTAGGGTTA
Source organism: Agrypnia vestita (assembly GCA_016648135.1). Classification (NCBI taxonomy): domain Eukaryota; kingdom Metazoa; phylum Arthropoda; class Insecta; order Trichoptera; family Phryganeidae; genus Agrypnia; species Agrypnia vestita. Next base: position 217,141 of record JADDOH010024439.1, read on the forward strand.
GGAAGAAAGGGTTGACAGAGTAGTTCCTCGCGTCGATTCTTTGTGAATAAGATATTGTCACGGGTGGGAGGCGAATGAATCTCTTAAAATTGATTGAAATTGCTTAATCAAACTTTTGTAATGAATCCAATTTGAAAAAACTATTAAAAATTTTAAAAATCCTAAATTATACTATAATTATTATTATTTTTTAACGAAAAATTGATAGATCTTTTTGATCATCGCCACGAGTCTGCTTGCAAAGTTTCAGCTCGATTGGATCACAGGAAAAGGGTCAAAAGGATCCAAAGTTTTTTCGACGGCAAGCCGGCAAGCAAGCAAGCAGACGCCACGGGTTAATTAATATAAGGGGAGTAAAAAAAGAGAAATATTATCATAGTTAAGAAGGAAATCACGTGACAGAATAACAAAAAGGTTGTTAAATTGAATAAATTGTATTATTAACTAAATAAATAAATATTAATAAAAATAATTGCTTTCCTGTTATTATATAAATTCGTACATAGATAATAATGCTCTTAGGTTTTCACGACAACGAATCTTCTGGTTTGTGACTTCTGGGGTATTACGCCGTGTTTTTACACGCCGTGTCGTAAAAACACGGCACATGAAGAAACTAACGCAGCCAAAATGTATCTCTTGTATTGCCAAATTTCATAATGAATTTATTTTCGTAAAACGTACCCCTGCGTCGTTTTATGAACGATGTTTATATTTAATTAACTTATCAATTATTTTTGCCATAAAAATTATAAACACTTCGTATCATCTAATAGTATAATATATATAAAATTATACTATTAGATGATACGAAGTATCATTAATAGTAATTTTTTGGATGCACGATTATGTCGTAGCGCACGGTCAGTTTAGCGGACTGAACCACGATTATCGAAATAAATTTGCAAGCGTTGTACTATTCACGGTGAAATAGCAAATCAAACTGGGAACAAACCAGCTGTCAGCTGTAAAAAGGCTTGCCAATTCGAAAAACAAACCTGTAAAAAATCATTCTATATATTACGGCACTTATATAAATAATACATATTTATACATAACTGAGAAGATCGTTTAAGATTTAAATAAATATCATATACTCGTAAGGAGTCCTTTATAATTCTTTTTCTACAAATGTGCTAAATTTTAAGTCAAGCTTAGGCCTCTAAATTTATACGAAATGTCAAGAAAGATTTTTAAATATATTCGACAAATATTCTGAATTTTATAACTGGATTTATGTAATATACATATGTTTTATTTTTTAATATAAATTTTTATTGTTTGCCCAAGTATTTGAAATAACGTGTTAGGTATTGTGACTATTGAAAATTTTGAAAATATTTATGTGGATAAAAGGCAATTTTTATATCATTTAATTAATTTATTTTCGTTAATTTTGCTACCTATTATTATTTGTGAGTTTTCCAAATAAATATTTAGCGACATTATTAGACAGTGAATGGATACCCACCGCCATTCAAGGAGTTTTTTATGAGCGAAAGCTTCCATATCGGTCTTACTCATACGTGGCCAGGTTGACAATTTTTTCAATAATGGCCCTTCCCGTGCGGCATCGTGTAAAGGGCGTATTAAAAATACAGAAATATAATATTATCAAAGAATACAAAGTATAAAATTTAAACAGAATCTCAGGATACTCTCCCTATAGGGGAAGGAGAAAACAGAAAACGGGACAGTTCAGTCTAGACTCCAGACATCCACACGTCCACAGTCGATTTGTTATTTGACATTATTTGACGAAAACACACACCTTATTTGACAAAAAAATTTCAAAATAGGTTTTTCTTTCATGGAAGAGCGGTGTCCGTTAGTAGAAGATTGATAGTGATATTATTTCATTACGCCTCTTATTATGCTTCGATCATTATTCATAGGGAGAAAGTAAAATATTTTTTATCGCCTAGATAACCCGATGCTGTGAGCCTTGTTCGCACTCTAGCGGAATTCCAATACAAGTACATATTCGGCCCGATTCTGAAAATAACAATGTCTGGATCTTTAAGATCTTTATCCCAACACTTAATAGACGATAATAAAAATTAAAAATAAACGAGACATAGCTTTACGTCGGTGTTTGTTTTTGTAAGTTTCTATATGAGATAGATATAGAGGGAGGGAGAAAGATGTAAATTGTTATCTGTCAAATGTCAAGATGGGAAGATTTGAATACGCGGTAACGCCGAACGCGGTCATGACAAGTTTAGCCATGATATTTCATCTGGACGCTGTGGATGAAGAAATTAATACGATTGTAAGAAACAATCTTTTTTATATCATCTTCCAAAATTTACAAAATCCGCTCTGGACATTTTCAAATTTTATTATCGTCTATTAAGTGTTGGGATAAAGATCTTAAAGATCCAGACATTGTTATTTTCAGAATACGGATGATTATGTACTATATGTACCCCCTCAGTACTTCGAGTAGACTGAGCAAACATATGATTGTGTTGTGGTTTTTCAGTTCTTCTGAAGAATATTCAGTTTTTGCACATCAACACATGTACATGTCATGCTAATGTAGGCGCTTTACAACGCAAATAGAATGGCCCGCGTCCAGCTCTCGAAATGGAAAATCATGGGCGATAATATCCGAATTTAACATGTTGAATTTTTGGCGGGTTAGGTGTGTGTTGTGTTAATGTTCTGAGAGTATAAAATGCCCACCTTTCAAAGACATCTTCGTGTGTCGGCATTGATGTGAATTGTGTGAGTGGCGCGTGTGTGGTGTGAGATGAGTCAGCAGGCAGGACAGGTAGAAGGATGCATGGCATAAATTATACTCACTATTAACAGTTGCGCTTTATTGGCACAACACAAGTGGCGTCGAGCACAAAAATATTGCTATATTATAGTGAATGTATCTCTCGACGGTCGGGCCCTGGTTAGCCGCGTAAATATTAGGTAGCAATCAAGCCCCTGATTAGTGGACGTCGCTCGATGTGTGCGGCAGAGTCGAGACGGGTCTGGATCACCTCAAATCCTTTCGAGATGTGGTGTTAGAAGCGAATGCTGCGTATTCCGCTGTAAAGCGTACAAATCTCTCTAACCTCCAGGAGATGAAGAAGATAATTTTCATTATTCTCACTATAACAAGGTTTTTATATTAGTAAGATATAGAGTAGATAAAACATTATCTGGTAAGAAGTGGCAATTTGACAATTGATAACTGATTTTGAAAGCATATTTGTGTCCTTGAGACATTTTATTAAAATAATATAAATTGTAAAATCTTCAACATTTTTATCTTAATTATCATTGTCTCGGCTACCGTCGCATGCAGCGAGCAAATAAGCGTACAGAAAGCAATCGGCAAGAGACACTAATGGAAGCGCAGCAGCCACTGTTGGACGCAAAGCGGTCTCTACAGTGCCTAGGCGATAACTGACTCCAGACACCACCCGCCGGCCTTCATTGCCTAACAGAGTGCTTAGCAGCAAGCGGACACCAATGGCCTAGGGCAGGGGTCGGCAATTTATCAAGTGAAAACAGCCAAATTGTCATGGAAACAAGATAACAAAGGTACCAAAGAGCCACGTATGTGTAATATACATATGATTATGGATATGGATTATTAGGAAAAAAAAGTTTCGATATGTTTTTGTAAAAATTTAATAAGAACGGCACCCATGCATCGCTTTGATAGCTTTACTTTACTACATCTGGCAAACAGCTAGGTACTTATTTTTAATTGAATATATGATACTAAATTTTCATACGTTATTCTGCTTCTAATTGTATTTTTTATTAGATTTATAGTTAAGAATGTTTGTTCGTATATATATACATATGTGGAGCCAAACATATAGAAACACAAGACATATATTGCACAGAGGGTTTTTACTTGTGCTGTATCACAAATATCACATGACTCATCAGTTGCAATTGATATTGCGGAAACCAGTTTAATATCTTCGACTTGCCGCTTCTTTATTTTTAAAGTCATTAAAAAGCTCTTCAGATGCTTTCACTAAACAAAAACTATTTAATGAAAAACCATCTGTGAAACGGTTTTCCCCTTTTAGAGATTTCCACAGAGATCGTAAAACTAGTATGATTATGATATTTGGACTATGTGTCAAATACGGAACTCGAACTTGGATTTAGACACTGAAGTTCTGAGTTTATTTATGACTGAAGAGCCGCAAACGTCTATGCAAGGAGCCGCATGCAGCTCGCGAGCCGCTTATTCCGACCCTGGCCTAGGATCTCACTATATTAAAAAAAGCATTTTATTATTTGTTTTATATATCTATGTATATTCGTTAATTACACCTACATGATTCGGAAAAACCTTTCCATCGTCAGGGTGTTTTATAAATGTCGAAATATCAAAATGAATGATGTCTTATGTTTTTCTTAATTATTTGAAATGTATTTTTGAAACTATAATAAAATATTTTAAAATAAATTTTCAAATAATTTAGAAAAACAAAAGAAATTTTTCATTTTGATATTTTGACATTTAGAAAACACCCGGACGATGGAAAGGTTTTTCCGAAACATTTAGGTGTAATTAATGAATTTAAGTAGATACAAAAAAACAATAAAATCTATTTTTTTTATGTGTCAATCTACAAAGTTGCTCAACCAATTAAAAAAAATCTCGATGTATATTTTTTAAGAATTAAATGCTTTAAAAAAGATTTACGAATACCTAATTTTTTTATAATTTTATTATCACGATGAACGCAATAGTGATTTGCGAATATATATACTCAAGTGAAAATGGATTAATTTTTTTCTTTTAATATTAAGAATAGGTGCTTAAATGCTTATTATTTTTAACGCTACAATGCAAAGACATAACAAAAACATCCCGCCTCGAGAAAATTACATAGACGTATTGTACTTCTATGTAAATTTCTATGTAACCTCAACGGGAATATAGACATTTTATAATCCCGGAAATTTGAATCTCAGGATCATCAAAATTGAATCCCGAGATTGCAGCCACGGGATGAGTGCACGTGATGCAATAAGAACGCATTCTCGGCCTCACTCTGAAACATAATTGGTCCCTCGCACACGCCCCGGAGAGGAATCAGATTTCATCCTTTGTTGCAGGTTATACTCGTAAGTGCATTCCTGCAGCACGGGCGCGGCCAGCAGCGATCACGCACCGGCGCGGCGCGCGTGATCCCGTCGGGGTGGTTGCGTGGGGGATCACTTATCTCCCGCTCATTGTTGCCACAAAATAGGATCGTGATTAAGCTACTTACTACCGTGGGCCGCTACTTGCTTCACCTGCCGCGGATTGGCTCGCATTATCCTCCGCTTACGTGCTGCATGCATCGGAAAATGATCATCTTCCAGACGAGAGGGCCGATGTATTTAATCTAGTATATAGGAAAGGAGAGATGCCTGGCTGTTATACGCAATATACAGGCTGTAACAGAGCTAGTCCACAATAGTTTACAGATAGATCGCTACCTAGATCATAATATAGATAGAAAATGTTCAAGTAACATCAAAATATAAATAGTTTTGAAGGTAAGCGACTTCAAACTTTACATTTTTTTTCTCAATATTTTCTGTAATCTTTGGATTCTGTAAACGTTAGATTATCACTATAGTAATCTATAAGTAATATTAAAAATTCATTCGCTTTAATACAAGTCAAGCATTGGAGTATCATCGAAGTAACTTATATTGTATCGTATGTATGATCTATGTAAGGAAAGTGACCTTATTATGAATGTTAACAAGTCAAAAGTGATGGTATTCGAGGAGGAAAGTACACAACATGTGTAATACTATTATAGTAGGCAGTGTATGCTTGGAACGAGTAGATGAGTTTGTGTATTCGGGAAGCATGTTCGATAGAAGTGTGAGGAGGTGTCTGCAGGGAATGAGGTTTTCCGTACTTTGAACACAAAGTATCGTTCGAAATACTTAAATATTTTCTAAAAGGAACATGTCAACCGAGGCAAGGCTATCGGTACACAATGGAATTTTGATACCAACACTGATGTATAGAAGTGAAACCTGGAACTGGCAGAAGAGGAACTTAAGTAAACTGAATGCCACTGAAATGAGATAACTTAAACTTATGTGTGTCAAATCCATTTACGATAGAGTGAAGAATGAACAAATAAGAAAATAATGTAAAGCTGATCAATAGCATAGTGAATATAATTAAAAGGGTTGCTCAGGCGGTTTGGTCATGTTGAGCGAATGAATGAGGAAATGATGGTTAACGGCGCCAGAATCGGCTCGTAAACTAAATAGTGCTTTTGGTTTGCCTTCTATTTGTGTGATATTTTCTGATGAAAGCTAGTGCAATGTCGGTTCCAAAAATTTTGTCTTCTCTAGGGAAGTGGCTTGAAGATGAAAAAACTCGTGGGTGTACTCTTCAGTTGATAAAAATAAATTGAAGGCAGTAGGCACAAAATTACAGTTTTGGACCACTTAGAACAGCTAGGAAAATCAAGAAACCTTGACGTATGTTGAGTAGGTGAATATAATGTTTAATCTGCGTAATAATACAGACTTATATTATCATCGTTAAGGATATTTTTAAAAATTATTATTAAGGATATTATTATTCTGTTATTACTCTACTTGAGTTTATTAGCACTATTCGCGTTTCGAACGTATCAGGAACTCTCAGCGACAGGTGAGAGTATACGGGAGCGTTCATAAACCATGTGGTTCCATTTTGAACTCTTTTAAACCCCTCCCTCTCCTCATGTAGCCCTAACGTCGCTGTTGCTTTTTCTTCCTCCCCCCCCCCCCGAGTGGAACGTAATTTTTCCTATTAATTCCTATTTTGTGTTGCTTTTCTTACCAAAAATATTTTAAAATGCGCAGATTCATTGCTCGCATATTCTGTACCGTTTTAATTGTGCCAAATAAAATAAATGAAAGAATTACGTAGCTCGACCCCGACACCCCGCCCCTTCACGTAGCCCAGCGTAGCTTTCTACCTAAGTCCCTCCCAAACAAATTTTTTTTAAAGTTATTCGGCACTGATAAAAAGAGGCAGCGGAATCGCTGAAAGGAATCGATGAAAGGTAGATGGGAGTTTCAACAGAAAAAATTTAAAGGAGGTGAGTGAAATATTGTTTAAGAAATTAATACCCGATTTCACATTCCTTTTCATTTTTAAACTTTCAAAAATATTCGTTTTATTATCTTTTTGCATGACGGGATAGAGAAGTTTAATAGTACATAGATGAAGAGAATTATTACTATCTATGATGCGGTTCGCGAATTCGGAAAATTTATTACTAGTTAGACAACGACGATGTTCTTTTCATCTAATGTTAAGATTTCTATAAGTTTGTCTGACATTTTTATATATGTGGAAGGTCCTAGAGGTTTCGTAAATTTTGTACATTACGAATGATTATATTCGTGCGTAAATTTCTCCGAATTCTATATCACGTTACATTACTATAATATTTAAATTAGTTTATTACTGCATTCAGAGAATCAAGAAGGAAAAAAAACAGCAATTTTCGTACGTCTGTATGATTGATGATTTTCGGTTTTCGGATTAGAGAACATGGCAAGGTCGCACGTCTGTCATATTTCTGATCATTTTCCCGAACAATGATTCGGCAAGGTCGACCCCGATGATAGTCTGACACAATCCACCAACAATCTAAATCATTCTCCTTCACACTAATGACTGTTGTCTGTACATCTCATTGTGCCGACTACAGTCGTAACTCATACCGTACCAGAATGAAGGGAAAGTTGCGGGGTTAATCGGGTTAAGCATAAGCATACATTACCTGATCGACCAATACTAATTTGAGGGTCAAAGGTGGAGATTGAATTAAAGCTGTCGTGTATTTTATCAAATTTTCTTCTTTTACTTCATACGTCAACTTAGAATCGAAGATTAGTGACTAAAAAGGAGTTAAAAAATTGAGAAATTTGTTTTTCAGTCGTATTCTAGAGTATATGTTAAATAATTCAGAAGAATACCATATATATATTAAAAAGAATATTGATTGATACTCCACATTAAAAATACAATACCAGCTGCAATTTATGAATTCATGAGAAGAACTACAGATGTCTCTTGCACAGTCCCTTCAAGGAAGGTTTCAATTTGGAATATACATATACAACATTAAAAAATTTGATAATGTGTGGATGTTCTTACGATGGAATTGGTGAACATGCATTGCGCACAGTGATCACTTAAGCCCTGGCCTATCATAAGTATAAAAGACTTACCATACACGTTCCTCCACTAATAGCTTCGTCTCTGTGAGACTTCATAATTTATCTTAATAAGTTAGTGACCAAGTTCGGTATACTGATTTATCATGCGCAAAATGCATAAAATAACCGGCATTTTGGACATTAAACCTTTTCCTGAGGCTGCGCAATCGTGATAACATCTTTCCTAACTATCCCTCCACTGCCTTGTGTCTTCCCTTCAAGTTGTGTGTCTTCAGTTGTAAAATATCTTACTTCTCATTACAACAACGTGTTAAAAAAATCAAACACCTTTTCTTCCGTTTTGATAATTGTTATTAGTTCTCTTGGCCAGTTATTAATACTAATTTATTAGAAAAAACAATCATTGTGTGGGGTGGAGACATGAACCCTAAACAAAGAATTAATCCGCAAAGTCGAAGCTTTTGATATGTTGCTCTACAGACGGATACTGAAAGATCCTTGGTGGATAGAGATACGAATGTTGAAGTCCTCCGGCGTATGGAAAAAGGCCGAGAAATACTGCGGATCTATTGAGAAGATCGAAGTAAAGTCTTAACCAACTCATCATACAGGGGAAAATAAGTGGAATAAGAATAATAGGAAGACGCCGCATTTTATGGCTGCGTGGATTAAGGAACTGGTACCAACTTAACTCGACTGAGTCGTTCCGTGCAGCGGTAAATAGAGTCATAATCGCTGACTTCCAATAGGAGATGGCACTATAAGAAGAAGATTAATATTTATTTTATTTTATTTTATTTTATTTATTAGAGACACTAACAGGATAATAGGTACATGATACTCTGATAATAAACATTATAGTGAAGACTATGCCCATTATCCCAATTACAAGTGTCTTCGGCACGCTCTAGTAACATGTATTTTTGCAATTAATTATATTTTACATGTACATTTATGTGTATTATATATTTTGTGTTTGAATGTAGTACGATTAGTATTTAATGAATGATTGATTTAATGGATCTATAGGTTCATGTCATCGTTTAGAAAGTGGATGTTGTGTATGAGTGAGTTTTTGAACGAAGATAATGTGTCTGCAAGAATATCAGCATCAATGTTAGGGTCAGCACAATACAAATTATATGTGCGGCACAACCTTGTGATGGGAGAAAAGTAACCGACATTATTAGTGTGCTGACTTTTTCTGAAGAACTCCGGGTTTCTTATACGGGGTTTAACATGCAAATTTATATCAGATAGAGAGAGAGAATCAATAGCTCCGCTGAGAAACTTGTGTAGCACAACGAGATCGGATATTTTCCGTCGGGACTCAACTTTGTGCATCCTGAAAAAGGCAATGTGGTTAAATAATGTGGTTAACCCAATAACTCTTTAGTGTATGTCAGTACAGTCACATCTCAAATGCCTCCAACCTTCCTCTTTGTCTAATAGTGGCTTCTTTTGACATCCAGATCTTGATTCCGCAAAGCAGCATGGGTATTACGTGGCTACAACAGACCATGAGGCCCAATTACTACACCGAAGTACATCGCAAAATAATCAGATTTAAGAATATCCCATGCTCACTGGACTACAATTTATTTCTTGCTCTGCAATAGTTGTTGAGGCTGCGGTTTCGGTTGCAATTTGCAATATTCAAACTTAGGATATCGACATTTGGAGACTCAGCCATGTAACACTCATGCGTGTGTCGTCTGATTTGCTTTAGATGTGATATAATACAAAACGAGAGATTTCACCTACTCAGGTCCAGTTGTGTCTGCCTGGTGTTTTCAATTAGTCAAAACTGAAAGAGAATCATCAAAAATTGAACAATTAGGCAAAACCACTATCAGCCTCTCCACTTTCCTGACGTGAAATCTAGTTATAATGCAGTCACGGTCTATTTCGGCAAACACATTTTAAAAGATTTATCATATAAATTGTTGGTGTTGCCAGCATAGATGGTCAGATTGCAGCCATCTTCCACGCCCGGTGGTTGCGCACAATGGATTGGATATTATATAATTATATTCTTAACCGCTTAGGAAACATATCGTCTGTATTTCATCTTTCCGGGTACTGGATATGTCGTTTATACCTGGAGTATTAAACGAGAATGGGAAGATGCATCTTTAATTTTCCGACTATTCACAGTATGTAAGGTCATTTGCATACATAATTCTGTGTGCAACAACATTCTCATCTCTTTGGGATACAGCTGTCATTTTATTTATTAATTATTTTATATATATACTACATATATTTTTTTAAATAAAAGATAATGAGAAAATAATTTTCTTATAAACAAAATTAAGCAATAATAAATAATATGATTAATAAAAATATACTTTTTTTCATCACTTATTTATTGAAAATATCAGCATGTTTCAAAGTTTCAGGAAAATATCAACAAGCTTCCCTTCGTACAATATAAACAATGTATATTATCATCATCGTCATCATCTTCATCCCCTTGTCCTAGTAGGGTTGGGGGCCCAAAGACTCGACAAGTTGCTTCCTATAAATAATAATAATAAATTAAAAATCTGAAATCGAAATATAGACCATAAAAAATAAATAAAATATATGATCATTATTTGGATAGTAATAAGGGTTTACCTACAAATTTTACATACAAATTATTCAGGATACAGTTGGATAAATTAGAAATTTTGGAAATAAGAATAGTGTCAATATCAAATTAAATATTATAAATAACAAGGTATTTTATATCTTTTATATTTTTTTAGTACTTAATTATTTTTTCATTTCCCATATTTTTTTTATTTATTTATATTTATTTAATTTATGGTACAAATACAATAATAATAATATATATACATATCAAATTTAACTTTTTTTTAAATACTTGGTAGTCATGTAGACCTCATAAGTAAAGTGAAGCTCTTGAGTCTGATGAGGGAGCCAATATATGTATTATTTTAATTTTATTTTCTATACTTCGATTTTTTAATTTTTATTTGTAAGTATACATATTTTATCCTGACGAAGGGATCATTATGCCTGAAGAAACTACACCTAAAATAAATATATCTTAGGTATGTTATTTGTATGTAAACTTTCTAAACCTCTATTCAACAGAAATGGTAGGTTCCCAAATTCTGAATTGTCATTGCTATTAAAACATCTTAAGTGCTCCTTAATTCCAATATTAAAACTTCTAAAAGTTTTACCAATACAAAAATAATTGCAATCATTACAAATTAATTCATAAACTCCTGAGTTTTTAAAAATATAATCCTTATCCTTTTTACTTAATATACGAATCGTTAATTTATCATTAGTATAGAGAGCTGTACAGAATTTGGGATGTTTTTAATTATTGAATTCGAAAAACGACTACTACTATAAAACTATCTTTACTAATACTATCTTTCTCCAAAGCTTTTCAGAATCGGCTATTGGTAGGTAAACAAAGAATTTTAAGAACTTTTTCTTATCCTTATTATTTGACATGTTAACAATTAATTTATATTAATTGGTAATTCAATAAATAGTGGTTTAATACACAGTATTTTATTTTCATTAGTAAAAATAAATACATTTTAATTTATATAACTTAGATACATGATATTCATCAACGCCACCCTCATTTGATGTGAGTCAATTCCTTGTGGTGGTTCTTCATTTTTAGAATATTTTTATTTAAGTCACAACTTGTGCGAAAAGTTTATTTGGCTTGGAACTAATTAAAGTGTATAAATAATAATAAAATATTATTATTGTATTCAAAACGTCAGCAAATACATGTTTATTTGTGTATCGTTCTCGTTACCGCACCTTTTTTTATTGCCCAATCCTTGGCACACCTTCTAGGTAGGTTGTCCGCACACCAGTCAGTTCGACCCTTATAATTTATATCCTTACAATGCAGTCATCCCCCCACCCGTGTCCCGGTCACGCTCCTGGACTCCTGGAAGCGAATTTGTAATCTTTTGTGAGAACGTGTCTGACATTAGAGTAAATGTAAACAAATTTAATAATCACGAATTTTTACATACCCTTAATTTGTGATGTCCAAATTAAAAAAAACAGTTTAGTTGTAATAATTGTGATTATTTTTATATAGGAAAAACGTGTAGAAATTTTGATATTAGAGTTAAGGAACACTTAAGGTGTTTAAATAGTAATAATTATTGTGAATTTTCTAACCATCTTTTGGCTACGGATAATTCTTTTGATATTAATAAGGGTTTACAAATTTTACATACAAATTATGCAGAATCACAATTTGATAAATTAGAAATTTAGAAATAAGAAAGAGTGTAAATAGTAAATTGAATATTATAAATAATCAGATCCTTTTTGCAAATAGTTATCTTTTAAATTTATTTTCATGTTAATTAGGTACTTTATATTATCATTTTCCATTTAATATTTTGATCTATACTTCGATTTTTAAATATTATTTTTGTTATCCTGACGAAGAAGCCATTGGCTTCGAAACATGTTGAATTTTTTCAATAAATAAGTGGTTTTAACAAAGTTAATTTATATCATTTATATCAATTAGTTTAGTTTTAGGCTATTTTTGAACAGCAGATGTTTTCCTGTTTTATACTAGCACGAAGAAAAACGTGTAAAATGTACACATAAATAAAGAGATTGAATGATATTGGTGATAAAAATAGATCAGGCATTGATGTATCGCATAACAATTATCGCCCGATTCGCAAAGGGCCAATTGATTCAACTTGAATTACCTACAATAATAGTTCGTTTAAGGCGTAGATTTTTACGTAAACGGGTTGTTTGATCGGTGGAAAATGCAAAAATTGAACGAAAGATTACTACAAACCATGTTTATGCAATCGGCCCTAAGCCAATTTTGGTTACGTATGTATACTCCTTTCCTACACTACTCATATTATACATATATTATTTCCGACCATTTAAAATATATAATTTATCATGTTTTGAGAGATGAATATGCTTCGTAATATCGAGAATTTGTATATATTTTGGTACGTGATCACAAAATGATCCAAAATATTCCTTCTGAAAAATTCTAACTTGTGGAATTCTTTTAGATGTGTACGTACCTATTTATCAAGGTTTTCAACACATCGTGATGTAACTAACATCTATGAAATAAATAGAAATCACTAAAAATATTAACATTTCTTTTAGTGTATGCGGGGAGGCGGAAAGAGTGAAATGGAGAATTGTAAGAATTTTTTTTTATATTTTACTGGTTGGTCATTTTTTTTTGTTGAACATCACTGATTCAGACATTTTTGAATCTAAATAAGTATCGGATTCCTCTTTAAGCATTAAGATTATTATTTATATCATTCCCATATACGAGATAATAAGTCACGTGGGCCATGTGAATAATTTAAAAGAGCTTCTATGTTTTGTTCCGCTTTACGCAGCAGTTAGGTAAAGGTGTATAGCTAACCTCAAAGATAGACTATACCTGTGTGCGTGCATCTTATATGTATTCCGTTCCCCACACTACACCATGCCAAAAATACTACATTGGACACGGTGATTTAAAACGAATATCGGATATTTCATAAATATGGATGTTGTAAAAATTGCAAGGAAGAAGTCTTATAAGTGAAAATTTTAATATGTAAAATGTCTATTTGCCTCTTTGGTTATATAGTGAGCATAATGTGAAAATTAACCAAGTAAATTTAGAACTTTTTTGATCAAACTACAAAAAATAAACAAGTCATGTTAATTTACATATTGATCATATAGTACATATCTAAAAATAACTAAATAAACAGTAAAAATAAAAAAATACTATATTTTAAAAAAAATACGTAAATAAATTTAAATAATTCTTCTAAGTAGTGTAAGTAAAGCACGTAGGTAATTCCATTTCTTTTCTCATAAAAATTTGATTTTATATATATTTATATTCATTTTTCTTTTGAATATGTTTTATTTTTATTGCTTTGATTTATTAATATGAAACGTGTTTTTATCACTATTGTTAAAATATATTTTTGTTAGGTATGTTAAAAAATTGCACTTTAAAAGCCAGGTAGAGCGACTTTAGGGCACGCTGTCGGCCCGACGGAGAGGCTTAGATATTTTACATATAATTCTCAGCTTATCCTTGGAAACTCCTGTCAATATACCTGATACTTTTATCTAATAATCTTCGGACTACGCCGTGAACTTTCTAGAAAACTTTATTTTTGACCAATATCATGAAGAGATCTAAAATATCCTACTTTTTATCCCCTCTACCTGAAAGCTCTGCATAGGCTAGGTAACGCAATATCGATATGTGCAGCCTTTCTGACGCAACCTCGAGTAAATAAAAATATTGCGAGAGGCGCCCGCAAAAGCTGTCACGAATTTCTAGAGCGGCGATGATACTACTCGAAGTAAAAACAACATTTGTACAGAGTGCCTTCGAATTGTTGTGCCGTTTAGTCTATTCTTCGCCCGGCCGACGAGTAGAACCCTACCGACCGCAGCCGCAACTCCCAAACTCCGCTCAGTTGGGAACGCCTGTCGGCTGGTTGTGACGTCCGCTTCGTTCTCCGAAGTCGCGGTTTTTGACTCCGCTATTGAAAACAAAAAAATAAACAAACCGGCGCATAACCTATAAAAGTGTACAAAACATTGTTTTTTGTCCCCGAGACAAAATAAACCTAGCAGAGTGAGAATTATTATCGTGATAAATTGAGAACGATTTTCAATTGTTTGTTTTTTGTATCGGAAATTGGCGGCAAATAAACTGAAGTGACCGCCAGTTAGTTCTTCGGAAGAAGGTCGATGGTTACTATTCGGCAGTGAAATCTTACACCGGGATGCGAAGTACTCAATTCGTAATTATAAAAGTTTAGTGTGGATTTACAGCACATTGTATGGTGAGTTTGTTTCATTGTTTCAGACAACTTTTTGAATATTGCGCCATGTTTATGGAGTACCTGTTTATTGAGAAATCGTTGTTGACACGAACGAAAATGAAAGTGTACGAGATAAATTATTCGAGATTGTAAGGCTAATGCAGTCATTAATTTTCCATTTGATATATGCTATCTAGTGACAATCATAAAGCAATGACATACGTGTAAAATTAATAGAAAGACTCTGAATATGTATTGTTTATAAAATGTTACTTCCACGCGATTTATTAATAACACAAATCGCGAAAGCTCATTTTTACGAATAATGTTTTTACGTATTTTCGTAAAATACCTGAGAAATTTAATTTTAAAATTATATAATTTTATTATACATAAGCGTTGTATCGATAATAATGTGCCAAAGGATCTTTTGGCCCCTAATATATAAAATTGGCGTGTTACACCCCTGCTGGGGATTTAATAAATAAATTCGATTCAATTTTCTATTTTGATTTGGTTCATTCGTATCAAGATGAAGTTACATACGTGATACAAATATAATGATACAAACACACGATTACCATTGATTTAACAATGTACGTATAAATCAAATACAGACGACCATGAAAATAAAAAAAATACGACTTCCTGTTAATGCAAAAAACCAAATGGTTTTGTTGTCTCAGACTTGAAATGCCTGCTGCCCATATAACTATTGATGTCTGTAAGTGCTGTCTATTGACCAATGAAAGCTGTCTGGAGGCATATGAGATCCATAACCATAGTGCATACATTGATCATCGTTGTCCATTACCCACATGCATACATAATGCATCTGTGGTGCACCGACTTCGTTGAATGATGCATCTGTCCTTACTTATTTCAATGTCAGATTTGAAATGTTTGAAGGCCAGTATTCTGTTTATGGTTCGATGCGCTATTGGACTAAATTATTTTAAATTATTACAACACGGAAGTTCAGGAAATATTTTGTCGGAAGTCAATTGTATATTTTTAAAATTCCTTTACCTTAGGTTACAGGAAATATTATGAACTAGTATTATATAGAAATAAAAAATAAAAGCAAATCAAATAAAAATTAAACTTTTTTTTTAATCTTTATATCCTTTATAATTAGTATGGTCGATATATTCATCTATTAATCCATAATAAAGTAAAAAGTAAGAATAAAAAAGTAATGAATATTTCCTAAAGATTTATTAACTATTGAACAATTGTTAATTAATTATTGTCAATTAATCTCTTCACAGCATAATTAACACGGATAGTAAACTTCTTTCCATTTAAGAAAAACAATTTAATTTTTGGAATTTTTTTATTACTCCCTTTCGGAGCGTCGCCCGACCGAAGCCCAACGCGTAGGTTAAGCGCCAAACCAGTTTCCACTAGCAAATGAGAAAGGGAGTATAATAAAAACTTGGTTTTTATGGGTTAGTTTTTTTAAGGGATTCCATCGTCGCTGTGGCTCTTTCTATCGATCCCTGTTCTGTGCCAGTTATTTTGCTTCACGGTTATTAATGTTCTTCGACCCTCCTCGAATTCACAGTACTTCATCTAAAAATAATTATTTTACTATATATCATCTACATAGTATGTTTTGTATCTACATAGATACCATTGTAAATTATGTCTGTCTCAACACAGATATTTCTAGTGAGACAGGCACAGTCCAACCAAAATTTTATATTTAAATTAAATTATAGAATTTACTTTGTGATTGTGTTTGGTCTCTTTTGACTGCTTATTCTATATTATTGTTTACTTGACTGCTTACTCTATATATTGTATTATTAATTAAGATTTTGATATATTAGATTTTCTTTTCTTTCTTTCTCATTGTTATTTAATTGGATTACACTACCTATACCTATGATTATAAGTGGTTATCCCTCACCACACACAAGAATCGTAATTATTTTTGGTGAGATATATACACACAAAAAAATATTGATTTTTAAACATTGTCTATATATGATTGTAAAAAAAATATTACATATATATATATTATTAATTAAATAAATAAATAAATTTTAAAAAATGAAAAAAAAAAACAAATAAAAAAAAAATTCTTCTTTCAAGCATTAGTCGAAAGTAGGTGAGTTGAACGTTAACATTATTATCCGCATAGTTTTCGAGTCGAGTCCATTCACGTACATACTTGAAATATTCTTTAACAGTCAGAGATTAACGAACACACGCGCATTTGAATATTCAGTCTTTTATATCTGCGATCGAGGCCACACGCTCAATAATATCATTATTATTTTTTCTCCATTGATCTACGTTAACCTTCGATTCGAGATCTGAATCTTGGGTTGGAGATCAGCCGGTACAGCATAATTATTTTAGACTCGCTATCTTTAGATCGGACTGCGGTTGTGCGCGCCTCGCTGGACCAACACATTGTCCGTTGGGACTTTACATTTCATCGCATTCATTTTGGGAGATCTTCAATTATGTAGAAAAATAATGAAACTTAAAAATCTTTCAACACAATTTGCCCATAATTTCTGATTACATTGCAGAGTGCACCGGTCCCGCCTGCCGTATTTTTACTACATTTTTAAAATGAATAATTTTCGATTCTTAAATTGGATGAAAAATATTGACATTGTTACGTCTACGTGAATTAAATAATATTTTTATATTTTACTAAATATGTTTCGAGAGTAGCAGAATCTCTCGGCAATAAAATGAATAATTTTGAAAGTTTAGAAATTAAAAGAAATTTGTACTCGGGTATTAATTTGTTTAACAATATTACGTTCATTAATACTTCTCTTCTTCCCTCAATATTCCCGTGACAACCACCCTTACACCGATAACTTCAGCTCGTTTTCTCAGTAACTAATTAATTAATTATTTGTCACCTAATCAACGTAAAAATTCTATATTTTAAAGTATTCAGTTTAATACTCCACCTATCGATGAGAGATTCTGTTACTCTTGAAACTTAAGTACCTAGTTAAATATAAAAATATTAAATTTTCAAAGCAAGAAAACACTTTTTGGCTTGACATTATATTAAAATTTAAAAATAAAATAAAATATTTAGTTTAAAACCACTTATTAATAATAATAAGTGGTTAATTGAGTGGTTCAAAATTAAGTATTTAATTTAATTTTGAAATTTTAATATAAACATATTATTAAACTCTCATAGAGGTTACAAAGTTAATATTTTCACCGAATTCAATGATCACCATGAATAATCTCTACAATGTTAACCATAATAATATATTAATAATTGTTCTCTATACATCATTTTGTTTTACACATAATTTAAATGATATTGTTGAAATACATAAGTAGTCTTTTCATTGATCATTGGTTAGTACGGTTCACAAATTCCTACATGAGAAATTTATTTATCATCATCGTACATGATACTATATAGAAAATGCGTATATTTTTTTGTAAAAACAGAATCGGAATTCGTTTTTGCAGTATGTATGTAGATATGTGTCATTTCCGCTTTCTTTTTTCTCCGCCAAATATGTATTTATAGAGGCAATTAATTTGTCATATACGGAGTTATGTATCAAAGGTCTGTGTAAGCGGGAATATTCATTAAACTTGGCGAGAAGAATTTCTTTCTAAAAGGTATAACATGTCTATCAATTACTACGAAAAGGTAATTGTGGCTTCTCTTTCATTCTGAGAAAAATAATTTGCAAGCCTCATTGGGTCCGCGTTTTCATTTCTGGCATTTTCGAAATCGTACTTTAATGTAATTGAAATGGAATTTGAAATTGTTATTTTTATACACAATGTGATAGTTGAAGACGCGTGCGCAGTTTTAGTTGAAGAATATTTAAAAAATGATATTTAACGATATAATAAAACACGACAGCTCTCTTTCGCAGTGTTATAGAAAAAGTTTGATATTCGATGTGTACTGCAGTATGACAATTTATGTCAATTGCATCACGTGTAGCTTTATCAACTGACTTTGGTAATATGGCCAATTTATAGAACGGATATCTAACCGCAAGATATATTACTATAATATTGTCAGCGTTGCGTACTTAGAATGTAGGTAGGTACTTTCTGTGACAGTAGCACGACATTCTTAATATAAGTTTTTATCTTTATTTTTTTAAATTATTCTTGATAAGCTACAATTGAAAAGATGTATTATCCATGAGGCAATTCCTATTACAAACAAAACATAATTTAAGGGACGGTGAGTTCGCAATGGTTATTTAGACTGGCATCTCAATGATGGAGATTTTTTTGCATAATTATTATTTACTTCATTAAAAAAGTCGAATAAAAGAAAATGGAGTCACTCAGAAAAATAAGAAAATAAAGACGAATGCCCTTTCTCGACTAACTAATAACCCTCACAAGGCATTAAAAAACAAACTAAATATTAAATATAAAGTAAATATTCTCAGAGATGACTTTTCGGAGACGGACCACTGGTGTTTTCGACTATAAAATCGTATTTGTTTTTCATGAATATTGTGAATAATTTTGGTTTGAAAAAAATTTCAATGTTTTTCGAAATTCGTCCCGCTTAGTCTGCATCTTGGTTAATCAGATACCAGTTAATCGGGAGCAGTTTGTATATTTTTTCCATTCCACAAAATTTTGACATTTTATAGAAATTCTTCTGAATAATTTCAGTAAATCGTGTTTCTTCATTCTTATTGGTAAGTGTATTTACAAAACATTTTTTCTTCAGTTTGTTCGAATTCATTCTACAGCAAGATCGTTTAAGCAAAGTGATGTTTATTAAAAAAAAAAATTCAATTTCCCTGTTTGGTTAACCTTTAAGTTAATGCCAAAATTTTATTACAAAAGATAACCATATTTATTTATTTATTTTGAGTATTCACAAGTTCACAGTACAATAAATCAAAGAAACATCTTGAAATATCCTACTGGAGCTCAATTATGAACGACTCAATATATCATTGTAATTTCAGATCTTAACGCTAATCTAATTATATAAGAAATAAAAAATAAAAAATAAAACAAGAGAAAAGTGAAATAAACAAAGTATGACAACAGCAATAAACAAAGTATGAAAACAATTTTTAAATTAGTTTTTAAAACAACAGTTTTTAGAACAACACTCTCCCAAACATCGCATTCTTAATAATACTTGAATTCGCTTTGAAAATATCAATGCTTGTGCGGTTCGTTAGCTCGTTACATGACCTACTCGCTCTTAAAATTAAGGAGTTCCCTTGCGATCTCGTGTGGTGTCTCGGAATTGAGAAAGGATGCGACTGTCGTGTTGAATACTTAGGGATCCTGACGCTAATCTTTTCCAGTAGATATGGACGGTTGATTTTGATAGAGATTAATTTTACTAAGAACATTATGTCGGAGTATTCTCTTCTAAGTTTTAATGGATGTAGGAGAGGTATTTGATGATTCAAATGTCTTCTACTCAAGAACTTTAAGGGAATTTTCTGGTATCTTTCAATCCTATTAATATGTACAAAGTATTAGGGATTCCAAATGATTGATGCATATTCCAGAGTGCTCCGTACATAAGTGTTGAATAAATGTACTACAGTAGTGGGATTTTTATATATATTTTGTATATTTTATATATATTTTGTATAGTGTTGATAATTTAACTGGGAGAGTTGACTTTAAATTGCTGTTGTCAATAATCAGAATATTCAAACTATATTCATAATTTTAAAATATGCGCGTATTCTGGGTTACTTTGTATCCACGCGGATTACTAGGATCACAGCAATTTTCAAACGCTGCCAATTTAGTGAAATTGCTTCTATTTTTTTCAATCTTCTCTCCAGGTCTTCACGTCTTCACATCAGTGTCGGGGTATGCCCCGCCGATACTAAAACCTGGTCACTCGCATTCGTGTAGTAATGTACCTTGGGACCGCAGATACCCACGCTGTCGCGAGTCATTACTCGGTAATATCTCGAGCACACGGATCATGCACACTCACCACAAACTGCACACGGCACATCGCATCGAAGATCATTTTTTAGTAATTTCCATAGCGTGCACCGTAATTTTGCGTGCATTAAATATTTATTAAAAGAAAGTTGCTCGGGCAGGCAACAGACTTGACGAAGTCAGTCATTTACTACTACCCTAGATACCGACGCCTTAGTCTTATATGTATTACTTTTCACAAAACATATAAAAACAAATTATCTGTCTCATATTTAATAAATACTTTATTCTCTCGAACGTATTTAATAATATAAGGTGATATCATAAATAATATCTGTTTTTTCAAATTTAAAATGCGCGCCAAAAGTAAAGCAATTCTATAAAAAAAATCTAATCTACAAGATATTTGCTTCCTTTTACGTTACATTTATTATTTAATTTAATTAAAGGCTTTTAAAATAGAATGTCAAGTAGACAAAAGTGAGCACTTTCGACACCTTGTTTTGTTCGAATGACGAATTCTTCGAGTCAAGACCGGATGGTTTTTATCGCAAATTGTAGAACGTTGGCAATGAGTTGTAAATAATAAACGCACTATTGACTAATTTCTTGTAATTTTTTGTGTTGTCCTTTTTATTTGGAAAAAAACAGACACAAATTAAATTTACACCCAACAAATAATGATTTAAATAGTGCCATTTTTATATTAATCATTTCAAAGAAGCTTAATCTTCAACCACGTCTATTTTCTCTTTTAAATTTCCCGCCCTAATTTACTATTTAGGCCAATTTTACAGTTTACATGACGCACACACACACACACACACACACACACACACACACACACACACACACACACACACACACACACACACACACACACACACACACACACGCACACACACATCTTTTAATTGTGAGGTACCTGCTAGTCTTGTGGTTAAGACAGCTGCTTTGTCATTCAGTGATTGGTTCGTACCTCAATTCAAAAAATCAGTAAATTAGTCCTATTTTTAAAGCACCAGATATGTCACGTATCCCATGTACGTATCTTTATTTATAAAAAAATCTCATTAGGACTATTTATCAGGATCATTAATGACCTGTCGATATATCTGTATACTAAAAAGTAAAAAATTGCAGTCACTTTGGATTCTGTTCAGTCCACTAACAGATGGTTCAGACCTCCGTTTGAAGGTCTGTAGAGAAAAAACAACACTGCTGCCAATAGCGTTTTAATCAATCTTGACGTCTAGCGTGACAATTATGAATTGCGTTATTAAACTGTTTGAAGGTAATTACATAACGCGATCTGTTGTGAACCCACAAGTTTCACGGTCAGTGGAACCTTGAAAATACGGCAAAATTTTATGTCAGACTTATAATTAATATCATTTGATTGAAATTGAAAACGAACATCAAAGTTGAGTCATGCTTCAAACTTTATGCTAGGAATATGTCATTTTTGGATGTACCAAACACACATTTTAATCACGTGTACTAATTTGCACTAGTACGTGGGGCAGCTAAGGCAAATGGTGCAAAGCTGCATTAAATTCATATCTAGATGTATGTCTTACATTCTGAGTCCCACGAAAGGGGGCCACAGCCATGGCAGATGACCGAGGGTCGCACATATTTTCAACAATAGCCATGCTGCTCCCCTAGAGACCCCCTTAATACCACATAATCCCAAAGGGTTCTAAAACTTCAATTAAGTATTCATTCTGCATTTTAGACACGAGTACCCCGGTGCAGTAATCGAATTACAAAATGTGACGCTGTAATCCCTTTGTTGATTTATTCTACCCCCGAGAGCTAAGGGAGGCAATCGATAAAACTGTTATTGTATTATTAGATTTGACGCCAATATAAGTACATTTACTCTATAAAACACAGTGCTCAGGACTTCCTTTTTGTTTATTTGGAGTTTCAGCTAAACACGAATTAAATTACATGAAAAATATATTTTTTTTAAAAAAAACACGCTTATATTTCAATGGACTTAAAAGTAAAAAAAATATTTTCGGCCAAAAAATTTTTGCTTCCCTCTAAATTAAAAGTACGCTCTTACGATGTTAATATAGATGGAGGGAAAGCACCCACGCTTTTATTTTTCGAGTGATTGATTCATGTATTGTCATCGTGGGAAGCGGGTGAAATATCGATTATAAGATTCCGTCTAGACAAACAGGTGAAGCAAATATATTATAAAAAAGGATTTTTCATTAGGGACATTACCATTCTCAGCTATTTCTATCCTCTTCATGGAACCATTAATTACTATAATAGATCTCATCCATTAACGCTAGATTTAGCAGAATTTTAATATCCATAGTTCACAGTCGTTCGATTTTTTTTTATTTAATTACATACAGCATTATTACATTTTTTTTCTAGGCTATTTTAAGTACATATATTGATACATAAATTTATTATATCGTTGTACCTCTCCAAAAAGAGACAAACTCTTGTGTCTGGAGAGGGACTTACACTTTTATATATATGCTTACCATAGACCAAATTCGCAATATTTATACAGGGTGTAACAGAGTTAGTCCACAAAACTTCTCAGGTAGATCCCTGTCTCAATTATGAGAGGAAAGCAACAATGTTAGAATATCAGTTGTTATGTAAATAAGTTTTCATTTGAAGTTCTAATTTCAAATTCAGTATTTTTCGCAAGGTGTTATTTTTATTTGACCTGTATCAAAGCGTTTTTTTTAATTTTCGATAAAAGTTATTTTAATGATAGTTAGACTATTTTTACTGATCGTAAGTCAGAAATATTGAAAAAAAATTAAAACTTAGAGGTCGCTTATATCCATAACTATTGATTTTAGTACATTATTATTCAAACATTTTCGACAGTTAATTCGGGCAAGAATCTGCTTGTAAAGTATTTTGGATTAGCTGTATACCCTGTAAACTCGTTTACGTCGTGGACTGTTGCGTATCACGTGATATACTTGCTTAACCTTGGAACCTACGCACTCTAGACTTGTGCGTTAGTTTTATATCTCGTGTAACTTTATATTAATTTATAACCTCTCTGTTTTTGTAAAATTGTTAGTCTTGTAATTGTCTTAAATATTTTTACATTGTACTGTAATGTCACGCAGGGGCAATGCAGTGAGAACATTGAAGCATTTTCGTAAGCATATATTTTGAAAAAAAAAAGAATTAAAAAAATTTAAAAAAAAATTGAGTTTAACTTCTCATCTCCCGAACCTATGTACAGGTATATGTATATACCTTTATAGGATTTAATATACTCATAATGTTTGTAATATATATTATATTTTCTTTAAATAAATAAATAAAAAATATATTTTAATATTTGTATCAGTATTATAGCGAGCTGTTGATAATTTGTATGTTGTTAAATAATTTAAAAATCCTTATTTTCTTTACCTAGGAGATACAGCAATCAATTCAATCAATTTGAAATAGTTTCTCACAAACAAGAAATGTATATTTCTATGTGAACGTAATTTCGGTTAAATATAACGGTTAAAAGGTTTTAGTTAAATCTTCTTACACGTATAAATAAATGCCTGCACGACGCGACCAGCGATTGTGTGGTTTGTTAATTTAATTTAACATTCATGATCTAAATATCTACACAAGTTTAAATGTAATTTAAAATACGGTATTCAAAACAAAACGTGTGTCTTTTGTTAATTCGTAAAATATTTAGTGCGCATGCCTTGCGTAAGAGATTTTATTATTATTGATACATAGCACTCGCTTGATTTTGCAGATAATTACATATTTTCACACATGCATGTGTATGTAGTTTTCATGAGTCGGGCGTGTCTCGGGCAAGGAGAGAGGTACCAACACATTTTTTATGCCAAATGTATAATGTAAAGGTACATTTAAAATGAAAGAATAAATTGGCCGACAGTTTGGCCTTCAGCGGGTTTGTACGTTACTAGCGTTGCTTATGCGTCGAACTGAACATATATAAAATATAGGCAGTAAAGTTCTTCACTAAAGTGAAGTAAAGGAATATATTATTCCGTCTCTGACAAAATGTCGGACATATTTCAATATCCTGGGCAATACGGAAAGTGTAGATTTAAATATTTTTACGAGTCGTGGCTGCGATAAATTGTGATTCCCATAAACCACACTCTATTATGAGATTATTTTCATATAGTATATGTTTTTTCAGAAGCTCTCCCAGAACGTTAAAAATGTGATAATATAGCTTTACAAAATTTCAGAACATTAAAATGTTCATTGTAAAATGTTGGGTCGTATAAGAAAGTTGTTATGGGTGTTTAGTTTTCTAGACACCAAGGAGGACAGAAATATGTAAGAAAAATTAATTCCATGTATAGTATGATATGTACCTGTGTTATGCGTATACTTCATTTTTTTATGTTGACGTTTCAATGTTTTTTCATCTATACTAATATATAAAGAGGTAAAGTTTGTAAATTTGGATGTAGGAGGTAATCTCCAAAACTACTCATCCGATTTCAAAAATTCTTTCACCAATATTTAGAGTGGACTTTCAGGGTAGATACAGGCTATCTATTATCCCGTTAAAATAAAAGGGCATTTCGATGTGACCTGTTTATTCCCTTTCTTTTAACTTGTAGCGTATGCGGTTTGTTGTCTGCCGGAAAACTTTGGATCGATTTTTAACCCTTTTCCCGTGATCCAATCGACCTGAAACATTGCAGGCAGACTCGTGGCGACGATAAAAATGATCTAACAAATTTTCGTTCAAATTTTTTAAATAATTATAGTATAATTTAGGATTTTTCGACAATTTAATGGTTTTTTTTCAAATTGGAATCAATACAAATGAGTAATGACCCCGACGCGTGCAGTAGGCACTAAATCTGATTCAATGAGAAAGGGAGTATAATAAAAATTTGGTTTTTATGGGTTAGTTTTTTACAACTGAAGTCAACGAAAAAATGGTCGAGCGATGCATTTTTAACGAACTCAGCCTTAACGGTAAGAAATATTTAATTAATTTCTACAGAGAAGTTGTAGAGCTCAAAACGTTCTATAAAAAAGTTTAATACTCAAATTGACAAAATATCTACGCCTAAAAGTTATTATCCCAAATTTTGTTCAAATAATTTCGTAGTAGATTGATTTTGCATCTGGTAACCCTGTCTTAGCATATCAACTAGACATAAAAAATGTTATTTGTCGCAATCAAACGTTATTACGACCTGTTTATTTTATTGCATAAATTGTAATTGGCATCTACTACTATCGTGTATACCTGAGTGTGTGGTGGTCCGCCATCAAGTATTCCTTAATTACAGTGACTAGAATGCTATACCTACAATTACACGACTACCGCGTGCATATTTTAAATATTAGAAAACTTTTGTGAAAATGTACTGGGACTCCGACTTTCTTGCAATATTTTAGAAAACCTCCACAGCTACCTACACAGCTTCACTGTGTTTTATTAAGATGGTATGAAAATAATTATATTCACATTATTGTGGATATTATAACTGGTATAAAAAGAGGTAAAAATGAAAATAATTTTCAGGCGTATTCTAGTGTATATGTTAATAATTCGGATGAATATCATATACACATAAAAAGGATATTGCTGCATACTCAAGTCACAAAATAGATATCCCGTTAGCAGCGGCGACATCTATACATATATCATGCGGATGACAAATTTCAACAGTCAAAGTGAAACGTGGAGCATGGTATAAAATAACATAAATACAACTTTATATTATAGGTGGAACCGGTGAACGTTACATTTGTGATCACTATATGCCAGCAATATGATAAGTTGTAAACCCTGTAAACACACAAAGACTTCCATTCAACTTTTCCGTATAAACAGCTTCGTCTCTTTGAGACATCTCTAACATATCTTGTAGGTATATAAAATAATTGTAGTGTTTTGGTTTTCGTTTAGTTCGTGCGGCACCCAATTGTCAAGCTTATTAAAAATTTTAAAGCTGTTTGAAGTGACCCAGAATTATTAGATGACTAACGCATAACTTTTGTGTAAGCTCTCGAATTGCTTTGTGTAGTTTTGATTCAAATAATGTATTCTGTTGGTTATCATTAACTGAAGAAGGTCGCCCACAATCTTATTCAGTCGATTCAACCTTCGTCACTCGCCTGCTCTTCGAGGTACTGATCCCAGCAGAACGAGTATAGTACCGTAGGTTCCTTACAGTATGCTCGCTAAGTTTAGGAGCAGTTTCTGCTGCTTTATCGACCGTTTTGAACTCGTACAAAAATTTTCTTATTTGCCTATTTTTCAATATTAATTCAGAAGCTGTATTAGAAGCAATATTAATAACAAAGCTGATCGAACAAGGCACTGAATGATGTTAATATTAACAAGATGAACAGATAACTAAAACCGCAATATCTATTTTCTACATCTAATTTTTAAAAAGATATTTTCAATCTGTCACTTTTATTCCGTTTCGTAAGTTTTTTATGTGGTTGAGTTGTATATTATTTTATATAAAACTTTTTGTTGGTTAGGTTTCGCTTGTAAGATGGTACAACTTTCGAAAATCGAATGATTCGGGGACATGAATGCGAAAAGCCCGCGAAACTGGCATTGATAGGTAATGAACATAACCTAAAAAACGTACCAGAACGCCGCCGGCTGTAAAGTGTGTTAAAACGATAGCAACGAATTGGCCGTCCATATAAGCGATGTTTAGAAAACATGTGACATGGTCATCTCACAAATACAGAATCGCCACACAGCCTATTCACTGCCTCCGCGTAGTAAATTTTCGTACCGAATTCAGATTTTATCGCATTTTTAGATTATCAGACTATTTAAGTATGGTGAGAATTGACAAAGGCAGAGATTTAGCGGCGAGTGCTAGAAATATCTAAATTAAGCCTATCACACCATGGAATCCTGGCATGGATTTGGATGCTAGCGACACAGATGTCAGAGTTGTGTCTGTTTGACATCTGTTTTGACTAAATATATGTATTTGATGAATCTTATATAAAATTAAATTCTAAAATTATTTTAAAAAGTTGTTAAAAATCAGTTTGTTTCACATACATTTATTCAGTTCAGTAAGATATCAAATATTTCATTAAAATAAATACATATTTTAGTCAAAATGATATGTTTATGTTTATGATTTTTTATATATTTTTTTCCGTGACAGACGCTTCAAGGGCGCTTTACAGATGTGACATCTTGAAGGAGTGAGTTTTTAGCATCTTCTTGAAAGATTCTTGATTTTCCATGGATCGCAACACTGAAGGCAGCTGATTCCACAGTTGGGCTCGCAATGCTGAAAGTACGTTCCACAAACTTATAAATATTGACATTTGACAGATGTCTTATATGTTTGATTGTTGGGGTAAAAATCACGATTGTAACAATCTTTCTATTTTAAAAATAAGGCGAATACTTAAAATAAAGTCTTAAGTCGCTTCTCTTATTTACTTCATATATATATATATATATACACATTTGGACAATTTATTTGCATAAATGGAATGGAAACATGTACTATTGTAACGATCCGATTCTATAAGTTATTCATAGATTCATTGCTCAGTTGCTTTTTATATATACTTTTTTTATAGAGACCTGAAAAGTCTATGCATAACATTTTACATACATCAATATAATCAAAAATCATTTGTTATATCTGGCTGAGTTTTAGCATTTTTGTCACTTCTATTTTGAAATTATTAGTAGTCAACTGTTTGGACTTTGTTTGGTCGTTGTATAATTTTAATCCGTTACAAATTAGTCGTGATTATCCTGTTTTTGTTTTGGCTTGAGTTATGTGGTAGTTTTGAGCCATTCTAGTGTGGTGTTGCTGATTTTCGTTTCGG
Organism: Agrypnia vestita; assembly: GCA_016648135.1. Taxonomy (NCBI): domain Eukaryota; kingdom Metazoa; phylum Arthropoda; class Insecta; order Trichoptera; family Phryganeidae; genus Agrypnia; species Agrypnia vestita. The sequence continues at coordinate 245,892 of JADDOH010024439.1, forward strand.
ATCCCATTGCAGGGTCCATTATCAGGGCTGATGTGATGTCGGCCCGAAAGGTCGTAACAACATGGCATAATACCTCAGTGAACACAAACTTGAAGATTCTGAGTGGCCGTGAAAACCTAAAAACATTCGTGTATTTTGTGTAATTTAATGTTTTCGTCTTATATTTCTCCATTTCCTACCTTGTGAACGAGTTTAAGTGTTTCGATTTTTGTAATGTTATCAACGATTAATTGCTGTGTTATTCGGTAAACGTAAAAGTTGATATCAGGTATTTCAAATTGTAGACCATTTTCAATATTTTATTTTGCTGTCGTTGAAGTCTGCTTAGATTGGTCTTGTTTCCGATTCACATCTCCTGTTCTACTCTTAACTTATGCCTCGTACATCAGAATTTTTATGGTCTTCGGTGTGATTTCGTGTAATTTGGGGAATAGTCAGTTAGTCATAGAGTCAATTATTTTGTCTATATGAATTCGATTACATGTACTGTATTCTTGTATTTCATTAGTGGTTGCTTTGAATCTTGAAGTACCTAGATATATATTTGTAGCCTGCCATCCTCAGCCCACCTCCTTCGCTACTAACTCCGCGCGGTTGCGTAGCGCGGTGGTCACTCAAAACAAACAAAATACACGCGGGGCACAACTACAACACATCACCCGAGCCCTAAATCCGCGTTCAAAATTTAAAACAGTTGCGCAGAAGGGTTTGAACGTGGAGAACGAACTCGAGAAGGCTTGTGAAACGTCGACTCCGATACCTAATGAGGCATTTTCTCCGCCCGAGGCGGGAACCGAGCGGCCGGCTCAGACACAGCGACTACATTGTTCTGTGACGTCATCGGCACTCTCTTATCCACTTACACACCTACGTACGCATTATATTGAAGGGAGTACCTACGGATCTTTATTACGCTCGTAATTCCCGGTACCCGAAGTACTGACCGGGTTGCAGTGGTCACAAAGAATGCACACATAAAAATTAAACTGCTAATAAAGTTTATCAGAAATTTAATAACATGTACAGGTCAAGGCGAACAAGCGACGACAAAACAAGCTTTTGATGCATAAAAAAATCTTCAAATCACAAATAAATAGATAGACGAAAAGGAAATTCCTTGAAACCTAAACCTAGAGCATAGTACAAGAAGTAGAAAAATACACGTATCGAATCTAAGGGCGAATGCAGACGCATTCAGACAACTTAACTATGGCGAGCATTGCGCTGACAAAATGCACAGTTCTTAAATATGAAAAAAGAGGTGCCTACTCTTTCTTTTATCTCTGAATAATCTTTGCAAACTTACCTGCAGCAGAGACGTACGAGTACATAACCCGTGTGTCTTACTTTTAAATATGGACCGCTATTAAATGACGTTTATCCACAATTCACATTGAAATAGTGATACATATTTGCGAAGACATTCTCTTCTAATATGCAAATATCTGGGATGCCTAACCTAACCTAAAAACCGACACCGAACAAGCTTGTCTATTGCGAAATCTCTATTTTCTTTCCATATCTTTCTATTCCGAAATCTGCAATCTATCTGTATATATTTTCACTGTCTCCAACATCTCTTTCTTGGGTGGCCTACGCGGAAGACTCGCAGCCGGGGTTCCTTCGAAGACCTTTTGGAAAGTCCTTGAGTTTTCGCTTCTCAAAATGCTTCTTTTAATTGTCCTTTTTTGGACTATTAAATGTCTTACAAAGCTCTGAGCAGGTGCGTCTTTTCTTGTTTCTCCATTAGGTCCCAAGTTTCACCCGCATATAGCAATGTCGGTTTCGCGATCACGTGTAGACCATGAATATAATTTGTCTTTGATTAGACAGAGACAAATGCATCGCACAATTCTATTCGTCAATTTCTTTCACGTTCCTAGACTCGTGCTTGACTTGTGCTAATACCGGATAATTTCCAACGACTTTATATTTCAAACAAGTCACATTTTACCTGTTCGATTTTTACTTCAAGCACCCACGATGTATTGAAATAAAACCTGGGTTTGGATTTTGCCCAAAATGATAATTGCTGGATAATATTAAACGATTTTAAATTTCAAATAAGTCAGATTTCACCTGCTCAATTATTACTCCATGCATTTATTTTTTCAGATCTATATCTATGAACTGTGCTACATTGCACATAAGTGCATACATAGCCTTGTGCACCTTGCAGATATGTCACATTCCCGGTGTGCCATAGCCCAACAGATTATCGACACCATCGATGTATTGAAATGAAACCTGGATTTGGTATAATACAATAAATATTTGAAAAATTCAACATCTCGGACATGTGAGAAATCATCCAGAGAAGTACGAGAACTTGCACCTCATAACGCAGGAAATATTTCCAGTTGTGTGGACCCTGGAAGAAGGAGAACATGATAACTGAAAAACCTAAGACAGTGGTTGGGTTAGTCTACTATAGAACTGTAGTAAATAAAATGATGTTAATCAACATGATAGCCAACAACCGTTGAACGGATAGGGCATTAGATGACGTAGGATTTAAGAGATTGTCGCGTTGTCACTAAAGAAATGCGAGATGTGATTAGAGCTTTATATTATTAACTTATTTAAGACACGAGGGGTCAACGAAATTAATGCGCCTTTGTCCAAAAGAGGTTTTCATGTTAGGCACCACAAAATTATTTTTTCTTGCTTGCCTTGTGACACGTGTTTCCTAAGTTTCTATTGTATATATGCAATTGCTTCAGATCAAAAATTCTACGCAAATCATCTGAAGGAAACATTTTCGATCTTTTGTTGATTTACATTTTGCTAATGGATCCATGATTGATTTATGTTACCGAAGGTAAACCTAAATAGTTCATGTATAATAAATGAAAATAAAAAAGTAAATGCATGTCATCTGACTATATTGACATTTTCTTACGTTTCATTGTTCTTGTTGGAGAGGAGTTGGCGGAGCATTATTACGCCTAGTTTATGATTGTAGCGTGCATTGTGTGCGGTGAAGTAACAAGTCATTGAGGAGTGCGTCCATTCAAAACTGTACGCCCATTGTTTCCGCCCGTCTGGTTGTGGTCGCTGGCGGCGCATAGTAAGGAGCGAGAGTACGCAACGGAGACGCGGGCCGAGGCACGCGAGCGGTGTCCACTACAAACAATAGAAGGATGATTGACGAGCGCGCAGCCATCAATGTTCATTAATATTTTAGGTCGTGTCTTGAAATAGTTAGTACGCGCCGTACGCATTTAGTAAATGTTGTATGTACAGAAGTACCTTTGAACATATGTACATTAGGGGGTGTCACTATGTATGGCGAAATAAAAGTGTTATATTTTTTAACGTAATAGTTATCAAAAGTCGCATTGCGTTTATGGCTACAAGGAAACAACGCAAACAATGTTGGTTCTTAGTGGTTTTTCAGAGGTTTACATTATTGTTTTCTTTTTATATTTTTTTATCAGATTGCTCAAATTCGTTATAAAATAAAAATTTGCTGAAAATTGTATGTTTAATTACTAAAAAAAAAAACCAGCTGAAATTGCCTAAACGAGGGTAGGTAGGTATTAAACGCTAAGAGACTGCCAAAATGAAAAAAAAAATGGTTTAATTCGAATGCTGGCTACGCTAATATAAGAATAGCATTTAATTGCGAATGCAATGTGTAAATTGTAAATACAACAAATGCATATTTCTGATATCTGTATATTTCAAGGCCATTGAGCAAGCCAAAATTACCAGTTTTAATGAAACCCTAAATTTAGTATTCAATCACACACAATGCAACTTTTGAGTGCTATTAAATTTAAAAAATAGAAAGTTGAAAAAAATAACATGTACACCCTTGAACTACAGAATATTTATCGTATGTAAAATAAAACTTCTTTAAGTATTAAATAAATTAATAATTGTGATCTCAGAAAGACTTTTAAAAGTGTATTTTTTCTCCTGAACATAAGGTAATTCAGTTTCCAGTTATTTAATATATTAATATTCGTTGCTCATTGTCTAAATATACGACTTAAGGTAAATATATGTCAATTTGCTTAAATATAGAGTAAAACGATGTAATACGCTCCACATTTGATAAAGATAAATAAAACCTACATAATCCTATTATTAGTTTAATTTAAATATACATTTCGACAAAATGTATCATAGAAATAAAGTAATTAGCTAAAATAACAAATTTATGAAAGGGCATACATATTATTATCAGTTTTTATATTTATTATTTTTTGTCAGGTATTGAAGTAATTATATTTTCAAATGTTAAAAATACATCTAATGTTACTACTACTAAGAACCATGAAACAAATGTATGACAAAAACACGTAAGTAAAATTTACCGATAATTTTTTTTTCATCACTCTTCTCGATTTGCGTGCGAACTCGCTCAATCATTAATGGCGTACTGATGTGAAGCTAACTTCACTGTTAAACATAATATTGATTATCTCGTTTTACTCTAATTAATTCATCATCACACTTGGAGATGAAAATAGATACCTTGCATTATTATTAAAGAACTGAATTTTGACAGAGCCGACTTTGACTTTTATATTATAAAATATTATAAAACAAATCCAACCATTACAAAGGAATCTAGATGTACATTTGCTGCCTAAATAATGTGTAAGCATTACATATTATTTAGGCCGTTATATTCAATTACAGTTTTATTATAAATGTTGAATTTAATATAAGTTTATTATCAATAATTTAAAAAAATTAACATTTAGAAAACATAAAATAAATTTTAAAAAACACACTAACCATCTTTGTAGACTCCACCAATACAGAAATTTGCGATACGCGTGTCAGAAATATACATATATTACGACTTTAGTATATTTTTCAATTTTACTAGTAGATTATTCTCCTTTTTCATTTTTGCACGTGGTAACCCTACGCTTGGGTGACCGGGCTTGAAAAATCCTTGAAATTAGCGTTTTTTATACTTTTCGTGAATGATGAATGTTTTTGTTTTTTCTGAAGCGTGTTTAAAAAATTCTACCTGCGGTAGGTAATCTTTTATACCGTGTTCTATATTGCGTGCGTATTTAGATTACGGATCTCCTTCATTTGTTGATTTGCGTTTGCGTGTCCGACTTAAACAAAGGCTTGCGGAGTTATCGCATTCTGGCAAATTTATCTAGTCCTTGAAAAATATTATCGTATTTTCATGTAAATTTGAAAATTTAGGTCACCCTTCCTTGGCACTATACTATAGCTACAAGATATTGTGCAGAACCCTGGTGACGTCAGCGAGGTTGAGCGGTCGATGAAGCCAAGGAAAATATTAACGTAACCGTTAAGATATTAATCAGCAGGGGCGTGCAGTGAGAACAAGAAGCATGACTTTTTCCTAAGCATATATTTTGAAAAGAAACCAAAATAAGATGCATATTCCTATCACAATAATTAACATATTATTCAGATTTTAATATTTCATAATATTCTGCCATTTCCATTTAATTTTGTTTTTTTTTTTTCAAATATATTGCACCGTGAGTATAAAACCGAAGTATATGCCAATACTAAGATTTACTCATGTGCGACGCTTGCTTTCCGATCCATTTTTCAAATAAAATATATGTTATTATTTTCCACTAAATTAATTATACTATATCTATACCTATATATGTACACTACGTAAATAGGATATATTGTAACTACCAGTGAAAACTTGTAATAGGCTTTATATATGTTCCACATTCCTTGCTTTTTCGTAATTATTTATTATAAGCTGTTGGTTTTCCGAATAAATATAAATAAATAAATAATACTGTAGTTTGGAGATATGGGAGATTAAAGATTTCACATTACTTATAAAAATTGGGTTTTTAAAATAAAACGATGATTTTCGGTTTACATGCATATTGTATACAATAAGCCACAAACTATACGAAAAATGTAAAAGTGAGTTAAATGCAAGTACTCTGGTTTTACATTAACAAGAAAAATAAACATGGATATTGTGAAATCAGATTTTCTGTGTTTTAATATGTAAAAGTTTCAATTTACGCTTACTTCTCTTTTACACTTTCAAGCTTATGACAAATGCAGTTGTTTCACATTAAAATCTCAAAAATGAGAAATTTGCACTTACTTCTGTTTTACACTCACGGTGCGATCTGTTTAAATAAAAGTCATGCTCCTTGTTCTCACTGCACGCGCCTGTTAATCAGCCTACATTCGATGGCTTAGTAACACGAAAAACTACAAAAAATAAACGTGACCAAAAGAAATGTATAATATCAAAAAACAATAAAATTATGGACGCGCATTATAAGCTATACTTCTTTGACATACATCATGATAACAACCAGCAATTATAATGTATGTAAAATGATCTATTTTATGCGGGAGTGGTATGATACATGTGTCTTAGACATGTAACGTGTTTTATAAAAAATATATTTTATGTATGAGTGGTGATACCTACATGTGGCTGAGATATGTAAAGTGTTTTTTTTAAACCAACGAAATGATCTTCCCAGGTGGCGGTAATATGAAAAGTTATAAACAGATTTGTATTAAATAACTTAATGGTGTGAAAAATCTCAAAAATTTCGTTGCCTGATGCGCACATTTCGTTGCATATCTAATAAAAATATTACGAAAATTTCCACGTTTTTAAGGAAGTGAAATATACAACGTATCTCTTGAGTTCGAAATTAAAAAAATCATCACGTCACCGTTGCTGTGTTTACCTTTTCAGTCAAAAAGAGAAATTGCCCTTTATGTATCTGTTAAATTTTTTAATTTTAGTTTGATATAAATTAATCTTGAAGCTGGAAAAAAATTCAAAATGGGCAAATTAGTTATGGAAGTCTTTGGGTGTTCATAGTGCTTACGACCTATCGTACGGCTGGCTTAAGTGATCACTTTACACAATGTAACGTTCACCATTTTCACCCATGATAGAATACCATGTGTATCATTTAAGTGGAATGAAAAAGCTTTGAATGCCGGTCGTGCTAAGGATTTTTGCAATACATATACGGAACATTTCGAAAAATTTAAATATACACAACTTTAAAAATTTGATTTTTTAACGTTACATTGTGTAAATGTCGTAAGCCCTATGAACACCCAAAGGCTTCCATAACCACTTTCGCATAAAAAATATAGTTTCGTCTTTGTGAGACATCTAATATATATTGATTGATAATATAGATATTTCATATCTGCACACAGAATTACGAAAAATTATAATGTTACGGATTAATTAAATTTAAAACATTTCTCTTACTCGGAATACAATCAATTCTTTAATATAATCGAACAAAAATCTTGTCTGTCGTGAGATTAAGGGCGGCTTTTTACCATTTAAAGTAGGGTGCGTCGCCCAGGTGGGTCAGGCACCTGGCACAGTGCCGAAGTAGACCGAGGCTGTCCCCGCGCGGCGTCTCCCTCGCTCCCTCGCTCCCGAGCGCGACGCCGCGTCTCAACGCGCCCGTCCCGCTCCCGCGCAAACCTGTTATGCAAAATGACGAAAAAAAATATGGACAATTCGACCGAGACGATAAAACAGGAATTCATTAACGGGCCGTTCTTCATTTCGTCGGGCCTCGCTTTCTTTTCGGTGACGTCACTCTCGCTTCGGCTGAGGACATTCCGCACGCTGCGCTAGAGGGAGTGATCGTTGTGATCCGGTGCCGCTAGCCAACTCCTTGCCTCACGTAAAGGTGTGCCCTTACAAATTTAATGACAAGAATAATTCTGTGTATGATTGTTCGGTAAAGCTTGGTTGCAGCGACCGTGCTAACGACATCAACTTGGCTACACATTTGTGTTAATAATGTAAATTTTTTAATATTCTACGATTAAGGGTGTCTACCTAAGATCTTTTAATTTTCTATCTTCATCTGATCTAAACATAATAATTTCACTGTCTGCCTGCCCCGTAACTTCCTGGAATTCACGGCTGGAGACTCGAACCTCGAACACGCGGACCGCAATGCGGCAACTACACGACATAGCCACCATCGCTTCTCCGTGGTCCCTCAAAAATATGCTATATATACATACTACACATTGCAAGAGCAGGGCTTAGCCGAGACGTGAACCATTAATTTACGCCCCCGTGATTGTTCACGGGTGTACGGCTAGTAGAAAAATAATTGCTGGCTTAATGATTCTATATAAAAATGTAAACGTGTACCTTGATGCGCAAAATATTCTTTGCAAAATTCGAATAAAAGTTCTCATGAAAATCATCACAGTACGCAATCTTTAATTAAATTTTTTTCAATACAAATAGGTATATGATGTTTCTCTTCTGTACAGCGATTTATTAGAACATGCAACACTTCATTCGTAAAGCAATATTGAAATGTTTTCAGACTGTAATCAAAAATTACAAAATATTAGCCAGAAATATTGAAAAAAAGGAAACCTTGATGTTGATCGTGTCCTTATTCTTAACCGTCGCTGTTTTACCCCAAGTGGAAAGATTATTAACTATTCAAAATTAACTAACTGTTAAATTCAATGTTTTTGCTACTAGTTAAGAGACACTCTCAATGACACCCCTTCCTCCCAAAAATTCTGCGTGATTTCCAATCAGATTTTCTGTTTCTTCTTAAAATTAAAATTCTAATTTTTTATCGATCCTGTTATAATATTATTGTATCTATGTGTTTTCTTATAATTGGCCCAAGACTCTGTACATCGATTATTGTTTTTTTTTCAAGATTGATTAATTATATGGCTGTAAGAAAACCAATAAATGTAAATAAATAAATAAATAAATTTGGCAATCCGCGCTTAAAGAGCGATTTGTGAGATTTTCTGTTTGTCTTACAGCTAAAATTGACCTACAGTATATCATTTTATAATTTGTACCGATCAAACTTGCTGGCGTTCGATAGTTTTCAACACCGATTGCTCTCGTGATACTTTCATTTGGAATATTTTGTATCAGTTTATTTGACCTTCGTGGCAAAACTGCTCGCGTGCCTACTATAGATAAATACAGCGCGAGGCTGTCAAGAAGGTTGGGTAACCAGCATGTACCTGCACAATGCGAGTTATATTTTTTCCTCCATCGCGATTAAAGATACGAAAACTTTACGGCCGCAAATACTACAACGCTCGCCGTGACATTGCACACCTGCTGGAGAATTCCTATCCGGCTTAGGCGTTTTATTCTAGTTTCTATTCTTAATCCGGATTCTAATTCTAATAGGGTGCTTATTAAGGACGTATATGGGACCGAGTATCGAATAGTGAAGAAACGCATTACAGAAGCTGCACGAATATAATTAGATGGTCGGGCGGGGTTTCTAGACTGGACAGGATTCGTAACGCACATGTCCGTGGTAGTTTTAATGTAATTACGCTAAGATGGTGAACCAGCATGGTAAAATAACACAAAAATCCACTTTGCGATCCGACAACCCAAGATACGTCGTCTTGGCGCAGAATGGTTAGGAGAGCCGACCCCATTTAAAGTGGAAAGTGGCAAAAATGAAGAAGATTTAGTTACAAAAAACTCAAAATTTTACGTTTCAACTTAGAGTATCTTTCATTAAGTCTAGTGTCGCCCTTCTGATGACCTGCTTGGTATTTTGTATGATTCTGAATGTAAACGTTTTGGTAATTAAACAGCTGCAAATGCAAGAACTGCTGTTTCTTCTAGTTAGAATAGGTATATTTGTTTTCTTATATAATATATTATACGGTACAAAGCCTTTTATACCGTATAATACATATAATTAGTGATAAAGATCGCTAGCAACAACGTAAAAAAATATATATCAAATCATGCGCAACAGTATTAATTATTGACATTTAATTTATACGATTGAAGACATATAATAAAAATTTCTGCACTGCTGTGTCTTCAGTCGACATTACCAAGTCTTAGAATTCTGCAGAGTGGCGATATATGTTCCGCATTAGTAATATTATTTATTGATATAATAAAATAGAGTAGGCACTCTTGTGTTTCTTGTAGTTGCATGTATATATTTCGCAAATTATTGACAAATAATACAATTGTAATCAATATATAATCGAAATATTCAGGCTAAAGTTAATGTAATGCAAGAATTTATATATTACGTTAATTTAGATTAGGTTAGGTTTGTTTGCAAATTTAAGGCAGCAGAGTTATAAGCTGACTGTGTACAGTTGTCATGGAAACGATAGTAAATGTGTACATGGTTTAAAGTAGAAAAGTGGTTAAAATTTTAACCTTTAAAAAAGGATTCGACATCGAAAATTCCTATCAAAACGGAAAGGATATTTAAAAAACGTAATAATAAAACAGTTTTTACAAAACAAATGTGAAACTACAAATAACAATTAGCATAAGGCGCACAAGAAAGATAAATATATGCATAAATATAATAAAAATCAACCAATTATTGGTTGAAACTTAACTAGACTTAGACGAGATGTTTGGCCTTCACATAGGCGAACACGTTACCAACTCAAAAACACATGTTAATCAATCGTAGTTTCTCGCTTCATTACAACTGTTATCATTGTTATTGAAAATCGGCCAATGCCAGTGTAGCACTAAGATGAAAATGTTTAAGAATAGCTTTCATAACATCTGACGATTGCGAACAATCTGTTAATCTATTGTAGTGCTTACAGTAATTTGAATCTTATCTCGCGTACGTTCATGTGCAGTCTCACGATACTTCTAGATATAATCGACGTTGTATTTGTGTTATTTCCTTAAGAACTGGTTTTTTATTTGTGTTACCTACTTTTAATAAATGGCAGTACGCGACGGTCGGAGTCTTCCTACCGTTTGAACGGTTTAATAACTTAAATTATTTTTGCCAGCAGGTACGCCGCCCAAAAGGTAGAACGAAAGGCAGTCATTAATTGCGCGGCGGCGGTGGTCGTACCTTTAAGGCTCGGAATGGCCAGACGAGATTTATAATGTGCTGCACGCAGCGAAAGTGCACTCACAATGCACTGGGCTATAAAGAGAGAAAAACCTGACCATCCAGGGCCGGTCACTGGCTTCGGCTTAAGCTTTGTAAGGTAATCTTGCCAAACATCAGGTTTCATGGTTTCTGAGGCTTATTTCTATACGATTTTCATTCCTGTAAAATTACCATGCTTATATTAGCTTCACCTGTTTATCTCGACGGAATCTTATAATAGATGTTTCTAGATGGCGCTAGTTTCCTACCGAAGTGATTTTTTACGATAGGTAGTATTCATCATCATCGGTCTTAGCTCTGCAATCCCTGGTGGGTCTTGGCCTCCTCAAGAGTCTTCCTCCACTCATTTCGGTTTTGTGCCAGCTCTCCTTAGTTCAGAAGCTCCAAGGCAGATATGTCTTTGAGGACGTTGTCACTCCATCTTAATTTTGAGCTTCCTAAGCTTCTTCACCCTATCGGTCTTGAGTTCAGCAGGGACTTAGGTGCTTGATGCTCGGTCATTCTCTCCACATGACCCAGCCACCGAAATCTTCACAGTTTTATAAATTTTGTGACTTAGCTTCTTAAACAGAGTATAGAGCTCATTGTTGTAGCGTCTGCACCAAAGTCCATTGTCTAGAAACAGTCCAAAGATACGCCATTTTAATACATAAATACCACGCTTATATTCAGCTGTACTAAAAAACAAAAAAATAAATTTTCGGACAAAAAAATTTTGCTTCACTCCCCAAATAAAAGAGTGGGGCACTTTCCCTCCATCAATAACAGAATTTTTAAAGGAGATTGAAGGAAAAAAAATTGCCTGAAAATTTAATTTTAACTTTTTAGTACATTTAAATATAAGCGTGTTTTTTTTAAATACTTTTTTTCATGCAATATAATTTTCTATTTTTTATTACTAAATTTATTAATCGTGATATTACGTTTTTCGTTGATCTGAGATATGTCTACATAAGAGTACGGCTCTATCCAATTTATATCCAATTGTTTAGAGACTAGATGGAATGTGTATTTGATTATGCGTTTTTATCGATTGTTGCGCGGTATGATCAATGATCCTAAAATTATGCGGAGCATTAGTTTGAATGTTTCTGATAATTACCTTAGTTTGCGTCAACATAGATTGTTTCACATTCCGATATACAGGACCAACCTGCCGATGGTTATGCCTATTGAATAAGCTAAAGCTATGCTAAACAATATCACTTTGGATATTCATCTGTTCCTATCTCTGAAGGGGTTTTCCCAAGCAGAATTCTCTTACATCTTGAATAAGAATTCTTATATATGTATATTAATTAAATGCTGTAACATGTACGATTTAAATGTAATTTTTTATTGTATAATAATATGTTATTTATCGAATAAATTGAACAGTGCATAATAATCTGCAAGGATAGTAATTATAAAATGATAGGAAGTTATCGCTGTTTATTGTAGGTACATTATACAAAATCATATGAAATGAATAATAAATATATAAATACAATGAAAAATAAATAATTAAAAATAGTCATGCATACATACCAAATACACAATTTAAAACATTTGATAGATGTGGATCAATATAAATAATGTCATTTGACGGATGGAATCGGTGAACGTTACATTGTGTAAAGTGATCACTTAAGCCAGTCAGGTCGTAAGTACTATAAACGCCAAAATACTTTAATATCTATTTTCTCGTATAATTGTCTACGTCTTTATGAGACAATTAAAACGTATCTTGATTAATGCCGATCACTCTGGGTATAAAGATCTAGTAATTGTGTTCTTGAAAAAATTTGGACATCCTCATAAATATTGTGAATTATCAACAATTATTTCCGATTATCAACATTAATTTGTTTGTATGGAATACATTAATTTGGATACGTCAAAGTAATAGGAAATCAGTCATTCATTGAAAATAATTGCAGTGGAACTATCGATAATTCTGTTGAACCTGTTTTGTGAAGAATGTCTTAATCTTTTCCTGTTTTGATAAATAAATGGTGTCAAAACTTCCGCAACATCTGGTTGGATGACGGGGCCTATGTAATTTCTGGACTATGTAATTTCATTTAAGCAGTGTATGTTTGTGTACACGTGCAATAATGCACTAAGTATCGGGCTGCCGGGAAAGTTCCGTTGTACTTTGATATATGCAAGGTTATGCGAGAACGAATATGAAGCGTAAACGGGATGACACCATGGTCTTCTTATTTTGTCTACACGTCATATATTAAAGAAACAGTAGATGTTTATGTTAAACAGCCTGTGATGTTTAGAGCGATTAAAAGGGGTTTCACAAACCTTGGAGCCAGAAATTTAGGTAGAAATTGGGTGATTTTTTCAAGTTCTTTACTAAGTAAAATATATATTAAACTATTATTTATTGGAATTTAAAAAAAAGCAATCAAATGGCCGCGCCATGTACATTACCGTCGAATTCCATTGCAGTTCCTCCGCCATGATTAGATGCAAAATTCCCCAGTGTAGGTTTGTCCGAGACAGAAAAAAGGTGTTTTACTCATATTAAAAAATGAAATATCTCAAATATAACATATCTGATTTGGAAAAATCTTTTTTTTTTAATTGGGAGCAGTTTGCAAAAAAAATCCTTAAAAAAAATTATAAAACGTTTTTTATTAACAAATGAGTAATCGGTTTAATAAAATCGTATGCCACATTACAGATTTTCCATTTTTGAATTAGTACATGTTCGTTTTCTTGTTTTTTATCAAGGGCGGAGCAGCTCCACGGGAATGGACATGACGCGGTAGCTTTTTTTTTTTATTTTCCAATAAAATAATACTTTAATACGTACCTTACATAATAAAGTGCCAATAAAAATATGAAAATAATTAATGACCTCCTTGTAAAAAATCACAATTTCGACCTGAATTTCAAACTTCTAGGGTACAGAAACCCGTTAAGATGTCATAAAAAACAATGTAGGTATGTATTTTAATTATATAACTTACATTGTTTTGTATGAACTCCGACGAGATTAAAATGCATCGACTTTATGTGAAAATTTCTGTGCAGAGTTTTGAAGAGATTCTGCAAGTATTCAAACCTGCCAAACACCATTTACCAAATTCCATTCCTAAAATATTAGCCAAGAAGATGATTACGAGCCAGACTGGTGTGTAAAATCGATGGTGAAATTTTGCAAAATAATTCACATAAACAATCAGGGATGCAAATGAATTTGGTATCATCATTCGACTGAAGCGGGTCATTTATCAAAAATTAAAATACTACCACTTCAAAGATTTTTCTAAAACACGACAGAACTTTCCCGACAACCTTAATATATCCGTTCTTCTTTTGTTATATTCCGTACAAGAATGTTAAACGACATAATTGAAGATATAGACAATATTTACATAGTTATCACAAGTAACGGTTCGCTTATTAACATACTTGTCACAGCGGAAGTGCGAGTATCGAGCGTGACAGGCCTCGACTTCACGAACGTGTTTCCCAGTATGTTAGTTCTCTGTGGCAGAATTGACGGCGTGCCCTTATTTATTTAATTAAGTATTTTATTCATATCTTTATTGTTCCCATTACCGCTGAGCGAAGGTAAAAGTCGGATAAAATAAATTGAATTTATCAACACTATCGATACTTGGCATATCGATACATGTTATATGGCGCGGTGCATGCGGGCTGATACTGTTTTTACCCGACTGCGCGACGAAAAGGAGGGTAATGTGTTTATCAGCCTATGTATGTATGTTTGTTCCTTTGTGGCGCTCTAGAGACCAAACGCGTCGGCCGATTTTGATGATTCTTACGTCAATCGATTTGTCTTAATCTTGCGATCCCATTATTTGAGCTGGTCTAGATTTTTAATGGGCCCGACTGACATCAAAATGCATTTCTTTCAATTTTTCTGACGTCTCATTTGTAAAAGTTAAACTATCATGAAAGTAATGTATATGGAATATTAAAAATTCATTCGCTTAGATACAAGTCAGATAAAATTATTAAAACCTTGCTAAATTAGAAAAATATTTTTTTGTTAAGTTTGCAAAAAATAATTCAGAAATATTGGGAAAAAATGCAAACTTTTTATAACTGTCAACCCAGAGTGTAATGAGTATTTTCTATTCAAATTTGAATGAAGAAGACTTCCCCGAAGTTTTGGCTGCTAGCTACAAGACACTATTTTTAAAAGTTTATCCCTTCATATTATTTTCATTCCCAAACCTGTTTGGTGATGGATTCTTATCCATGCTAATACATAAAGAGGTAAAGTTTTTATGTTTGAATGTATGGAATAATATCCGAAACTACTCATTAGATTTCAAAATTTTTTCACCAATATTTAGAATGGACTTTCAGGGTGAATATAGGCTATATATTATCCCGTTAAAATAAAAGGGCTTTTCGTAGTGACCTATTTTACAACTAAAGTCTATGAAAAAATGGTCGAGCGATGCGTTTTTTATGAACGCTGCCTTAACGGTAAACGATATTTAAATACTTTCTATAGATAAGTTGTAGGACACAAAAAGTTCGCGACGACCTATATCTATATGTGAAGGTTGATAAACAAATTGATAAAATATGACTAAAAGTTACTAAAAACCTACACGTGCGACGCCGCGCGGGCACAACTAGTATATTATAAGACATCAAATCAAAAAATCAAAATTGCATGTTTTCAAATGAAAACCCTACAGGACCGGCGAGTGCATCACTGACTTTGCTAAAAAATAATTGACCAAATCGGTAATGCAACAAACCTTGATTTTAAATACATACCTAGAAAGCTAGCTACGCATAATATGGTTGCGTGGATATAAGGAATGCATGTGACATCAATAAACATAATGTTTTTTAAACTAAGCTTACCGATAATATAATGATAAAAAAATCCGACCAATTAGTTTGAAGAAGATTGATTAATCGACGACAAATAAATTACTCTATTTGCAACATTATACTCCACATTGCGCCGAAGGAATTCTTAGAATTATTGCCAAGTATTTGTGCAGTGCATGTCATGTGTCCGAAATTGTTTACTCGCTGTAGTTGCTTAGTTGAAATTTTTTCTGTCAACATTAATAATACTATTTACCTTCATTGTGAGATGCACTCAATGCTTGCCATGTTGGGAAATTTTCTGTAAAATGAAAGAAAAATACCTGTATAACTCAGAATTGCAACAGCTGTTCTGAAAATACTTTGCCTATAGGAAAACGAGAACCAGTGTAGATTTTATTTATTTATATCATCATTAAATTTGGCGACTTGGATCTCTTCAATTCAACCCTCAGTTATAAATGTTTTTTTTAATACAACTTCTTTATTTTGCAGTTATATTGCTCATATATCTTTATGCTATATTTCGTTTGCACTTTTTTCTTGTCTCTTCCTCTTTTTACGAATTAGATCTGTCTTTTCCTGTCCATTCCTGATTCCCCTTTTATATTTAATTCTTTGACTCTCTTGATTTTTTCTTAAATTAAACCTTTCATTTTTTTGTATAATGTTAAGTTATCGTTGTTAAATTTTAATAAACAACTCGTTAATTCTCCCATTTCTTCCCTTTTTTCAACAGTCGTTCTTGAATTTGTTGATTTCATCAATCTAGTGAATTTGATGGCGGTCTAGTGAGTTTGATGCGTCCATCCAGTGACACGGCATGTCTATTGCCGTTTCATTTTCTTGGCTCATTCTATGATATCGAATACTCTTGTCTATTCGTCCCATGTCTATTTTCGACACTCATTTTGACCTTCTTTTGTAAATTATAGAAATCTTTGTTTCGTAGCCGTAGCAATGCGAGTTGCACCGGAAGGTATGCATTGGTTAATCTTTCTGTTTTAGATATAAAGGAAAATCTCTTTTGAGAATCGTGTTCAGGCATGTACGAATGTACCATTTAGGCAGCTTTTTTATTTATAGAAATATAAAATGCAAATGACTAAGTATTTTTGTTATCAGTTTTAATATAGTATAAATAGATCTGTTATTTATCTCCTAAATGAGTCACGACTGTCGCAGTTATCGGTACAGATTTCTTAATAGGTTAAATGGCGTTAATGGGTTTCACGCCCTCGCAGCGACCGCAAACACATTAAAACACCCCCAATAATTATTGTACACTTACGTCGACCTTTTCCGTCCCAAACTGGACAAACCCTTTGAAAATTAAACCTTTGTGTATATTTTGTAGCTAGCTAAGGACATTAATTTTTTTAATATGTATTACTTAGCTTTAGTTTGTGCTTTGTTCATATGTATGAAATAATATTACATCTATATCACACAATATTCGTGAGATTAGGCGGAGAAGATTGACTGATTTTCTCTTCTCATGCGATTCTTGTCTAATATCATCCTCGTCGATTGTTTAAACTGTCAAAGATGTACATTTATTTTTATAAGTAAACTCTATTTTGAACTAAAAATTCTTTAAATGAGATAACCATTTCAAAAATCGTCATGCTTGATTAATTATTTTACTAAAGGCTTAATGAATGTACGAACAATAAAGGGTAGTCTAAATCTAAATCGTTATTTTATGTGTTTATGAGATTTGTGTTCAATTTTAACGTTTATTGGTAACTAACTATTCGTCATTTGGCGAGCAGTCACTGGTAAAGCAGAGATTAAATCCGAACAGTTAAATCTCAGTTAACAAACATCGTTACAAACGAATACCGATCAAACAACCAGTCACAGTTACTGTAAGGTTTAACTTATCGCTAATAAAGAGTACAAGACAATCGCGTATCACGTGTGATGGTCACATCGTTTTTTAACAGTTATATGAGATTTGTATTTGATTGTATCGATAATTGGTAACTGAAATATACGTAAATGTTGTCTACGAGCGATGGCTGCCCATCGAACTGCGAAAAATCAGTTATCAAGCATCGATACAGTCACACACAAATCTCAAATATCGTTTAGTGTGTCACCCACCGGTTAAAATATACCACTCGACATTTGGACAAAGAGATTCAAAAGAATATAACTTTTTTATCCATATCAATTTGAAAAAAAAACCCTTGAATAAAACCCATTAAATACTGTAAAAAGAGATTGGATAAATTTAATTGATCTAAAATATGCGTATTCATTAAAATTAATTGTTTTTTCTTGCACAATAGCTTTAATTACTAATTCTTCGAGGACTAGTTCTTCCGAAGGAACTCCCTTATTGTGGGATGACATAATCAATGATTAGTCAAATAACTAAGCTTACACCACTTTATTTATTGTTCAAATTATTTTATTTGCCTAATTAATCTTCCTTAATACGAGAGTGCTCCAGTGAGAAAAGACAAATGAAAAAAGAGGGTTCTATCAGTAAAAAGAAGTGAAATATATTTTTATATGTTTTTTTCAATCTGTAAAGTATCCGCAAATGAATTTTTTATTCAATAAGAAAGAACATTCCCTTATTGGCCAACCTAGAGAGAGTTAGTTATGTAAATGTATTCGTTGTTTATTCTAATTATTTTGATAGAAAGCTCAATCGATCATGATTCACTGAACCGATTTCTGAGCGGCTCACTTGAGGTTCGACTTCGTATTGGATAAATACCAAAACGTAGCCTGGCAGCGTTTTATAGTCATTTGATGTCTTTGGCGGTACGGTTTCGGCGCTTGACATTCAGGACGCGATGGCCGGCTCACGTATTGCGTGGCCGCATTGTGCTCAGTGTCTACATCAGACCCCGCCTCTCAAACTAATGCTAAATATCTACATATCTTATAAATATAATAAATTCGAAGTCTATCCATCCGTAACTTCCTGTAATGTTCGTAACTCATTTTTTAAAAATCTTTGATTTTTTATTCATATTTTTTTTAATTATTGTTTTTTATTCCCAGGGGGAGAAGTGATGTTCATGATCATGAAATATTATGTGATTAAGAAATATTTTGGATGTCTCACAGAGACGAAGCTATATTTTTCTATGGGAAAGTAGGTACGGAAGTCTTTTTGGGTGTTCATAGGGCTTACGACCTATCGTATGGCTGGCTTAAGTGACCACTTTACATAATGTAACGTTCGCCTATCAAATTTTTACAACTTACTGCCATCACCTATGAAATGTACATTTGTAAAATATTTTTCAAATGGGATTATCTTAATAAGAACTAAGTTTCTTGCGCTGTCAACGTGTTATTTAATGATATATTTTATTTAATAGGCAAATCACCACATCCTTAATCCTCTATTTTAAATACTAATTATCATATTTATCATAAGACTAGTTTAAATTAAATAATTATCAAAGGTAATTTTTAATAATAATAATAATTCAAATCGAAAATATTCATGATTTTGTTGAAGTAAGATAGTTATATCTTTAATCATTTCGTCACAATCGCAATCACTCATAATTATCTGATTTTTTGTTACATCGTATCTATTTATAAATAAAAAATGCGTCCTTTTTTGTATTCACCGGAAATCCGTCGTAAAACAATTTGCAGTAGTAATCAGTGAAAGAATTAGAGATTTATGTTTCCTTGTCAAGAAATGATTTGCTTTCCATAATACGGTATCGGATAGTACAGTTTCTGTAGCGTTGCAATAATCATATTACTTGAAGTTGAGGAAAATGTAAATACTTTAAAGACTTCAATTTTCTGTAAAGTAAAACTTTTTTCTTGACATAATTTTTTAATAAATTTTTTCCTTATTCATTGCGTACACGGGGAATTCCAATTTAGCGTGTAGGGGAATATATTATGTAGGTTCCTATGACTACACGTCACGAGACTTTTACGCCTCTACAGCATTCCGAAATTCGATTAACCTCAAAATCAAAAAGATAAAAAAGTATTTGAAATAGTCCCCAAACGAAGAAATCAGATGGGTTCTTAATGGCCAACGAATTTATACTATTACAGGACGTATTTTAAGAAAACACAAAATTAATCCACTTAGTCGCTATTTTGTCACCCATTAGCCAATGTCAATAAGCACACCTCTGTCAAGTGATGATATAGAACTAAAAACTGGGACAGCTTCAAGGTCTGTTGGATATTTTCAAGCCAGTATACATTTGACCTTTACGAGTGTGTACATCCATTTAGGGAATATGGGTCGGCGGTGTTCTACTGAGGTCATTCTTATCGGTCATGTAATAGTGTCAAATTGACCGAAGTTCCTTAGGCTCCCTACGTTCTCAATGTATCGTTTCAAGTCGATTTATCCGTTCTTCATTCGTTTAAAAAATCAATTTCTAACAATTTCCATTTGGACTATCGGATCGTCCTTTGCTGATTTCATCGATAGCATGTTAGGTGCATGATTGTCACGTACCATTCGAATAAAATATTTATTTGATTTTAAATTACTTTTGCAAATATATCCATAGGACAATAATCCACTGCAGCAGCAATTCACTTTTCCATTTTTCAAATATCTGGCAACTAAAATGTAGACACCTTTTTCAGTTATAAGAGTTCTTTTAACTTATAAGATAAAATATATGAAAATACTTGAAAATAATTGTTTTTTGAGGTTAAATTATAAACTATAAATTTTCATTATTAATAAATACTTAAACAGTGAACTTGACATAAAAAAATACAACGAAAAGAATAATTTCTAAATTTCATCATTTTTTTAATCAATGCAGTTTTGAAATAAAATTAATTTTACTAACAGTTTTGTTGTCTACAATAAATCATCACTTATTAAATTTATTATAATTATGAAACCATTTTGAAAATGTTGGTAGTGTTGTACTAATATATTTATAATAACGGATTATTAAAATCGTTAATAGTGCGAGGTGCGTTGGGAGATGTGTGCATGAGAATTGGAATTTGTTAGGTTTAAGCATATTTATTTCGTGATCAATTCATAATAATACAATAATACATACTTTTACACATATTCTCTTCTTTAAATTTTTCAATTTTTTTTTTTTTTTTTTTTTAAATAGAGATGCGAACACGGAATACGTGTCACATCAATATTCTTACTATTTTCAAACTAAGCTAAACGCTTGTGCTATGAAAATAGGACTAACTTGCTGGTCTGGAGTGAGATTCGAACCCGCGACCTTCGGATCACGAGGCGAGAGTCCTAACCACAAGACCAGCAAGCTACTCGTTACAAGTTACAATTTGACTTTGTAACACCATTTTATAAATAAAATAATTAACATTTTGCACACGATTAATTTTTATTGTAAAATTCACCTTATTTCGGGAGCGATGCTCCCATCTTCAGGACTATAAATGTACTACAATTAATTTTCAAGTATTATTAATTACAATGGAAATAGGTTGAAAAGCTGTTTACAAAGTATTTGATTATTAATAATAAAATTCAAGTTTTTATGAACAGTTTCCCTAATTTTTAATATTTCTAAGGTATCTAAGTGAAAACCTCTAGTTATTGATTGGTATGTAAAATTTTGAAACCTGTATTTAAATGAATGGAGTAATAATTCTATTTGGTGATTCGAAAATTCTGAATAATGGTTAAACATCAAATGCACAAATATATACATATTACTCTTTGTCTCACAATATTTTACTTGAGACATTCAACATCAAAATTTCCGCACATATTTTTTCGCACCATTTCAAGTGCACGCACATTTGAACACACTTGGCATTGTTTCATTTGTGCAGGTCACGAACCCGCGAAACTAACCGCTCGCACCATACGTGGGGCACTTAGTCCACTGCTCTACCTGTCCGCACGGCGCAGGCTGCGTGCGTCTTGTTCTTTGAACAAATTAAAAACACAAAGGCTAATCGTGTCGGGCTTACAAAAGGTCATTAGCCAAGTACACCGTTTTGCTTTGTATCGGCATGCGTAAGTGTCAATTTAAGTGAGAAAAATTGTCTGTGTTGGTCGTGAGGTTTGCGGAAAGCGTTAATTACGTTTCTGAAATTCTGTAGCTATCTGGATGTGAAGAATATTAATAATGCTAATATAATCTAAATATTCTATATTTATTTTTTTATCCTTGGTTTTTAACGCGTTAAAAACCAGGGATTAAAGATTTTTTTTCCATATCTCAAAACCGATAAATATTTTTCAATAAAATTTTCTTTTATGTATTATTAGGTATCCTCACTAAATATATCTATCATAAAAAGCTATGATTATAATCGAAAATACCTACCAATGAACCCATAAAACATCGCATTTCAAGTGGAGTTCTTCGATTCCCTAAACATAAACCTACCTTACCATACCTTTTTTTACTTTCCATATTGTCATAAAAATGCTAACTTACAAGCATAAAAATAGATTGGATTTGTGTCGTTTATACGATTTGATATCATTTTCTCTGGGGATATGTAAAGTCACATGTCTACGCCGATAAACCAGAAACAATTGAGCACTTGGAAGCCAACATTCGATGCATTATTGCCGAAATACAGCCTGATTTACTGATTACGCCATGTACGCGCCAGCCACGGCGGCCACATACCCAAAATCATATTTTAATTTATTAAAGCCATAAAATTATCTGTCAAACAAAGCCAAGTTCGTGGATATTAAAAACATTTTTCTGTATTTTATTTCAATTTAAAGTTCTCCTTAAGAAAACACCCTTTAGTAGATAATATATAGTCTGATAAAAATATTACATGGCTCAAAGTTCTTCTATTCGTACATGACGAGTTAGTTAAATAGAGAAAAAAATATATGGTATGATTAAAATATTAAATCCTTCAAAGTTCTTCTACATGACGACTTAGTTAAATCGAGAATAAATTAAGAATTTTATTTACCTTAAAGATGTAATAGTGTGCAATATAGTTTTATATACGAGACTAGTTGCTCCTAAAATAAATAAAAATTAAAAAGTTAATTACAAAAAATGTGTTTATTTATAAAAATGATTTTTATAATTGTTATGGCAGTTATTTAGTGATTATTTTTTAACGTAATTTACTTTTATTTTACTCGTAATTAATTTTTAAAACAAACATTGCTTTGCGAATATGACATAGCTATATTTTACACATTCCAGAGGTGTGAGATAATCAACAGGTATACTTTACAACTAACATCAATCAAATACAATCGGGAAAGGATCTATTCAGGCTGAGTAGCGGAGCGTGAAAGTTTGAAGAGGTGGTGGTAATTTTGGGAATATTGAATGAAGAGTTGAAGTATTACGGAAAATAATATTTCATAAATATAGTCACGGGTTCGCGTTAGTGGGAGACAAATGAAACGCTTGAAATTTATTATGGTTTTATTTAATCTGGAAAGTCACTGAACACGAACTTAACTGGAGCAGTATTATGTAATTCTTACTAATCTCAAAATCGTCACTTGAGAATCTTCAATTTGTCTGGAAAATTCGCCGCTTTGGCTAGTACCCGTTTCTATGGAATCGCAGAACTGTCACAATAAACAGAACTCTGTTGCGGCTATGACGCCTTTTATATAGACAATTTAATTTCTGCAATTCGGGTATGATCTTGTGTATTCTAAACCCTTCTAGTAATTTCTAATGATTCTACAAAATTGCAGACCCATATACCGCCTTGTAGTTACTTGATTGTATATGGCCCCTCTTGATTTAGGATCTCGTGACAGTATTTTTTCTGAATATATGTAGATTTTTTACGGTTCTTAAACTGTTCATTATTATGCCCTTGTACGATACAATATATGTTGATGAGAAATACTGCGCCTCCTGTCTACAGTCGTGATAAATTATGTGTGGGTGTTATCAAATTTGGTTCAATAAAAATTGTTTTATTGATGGAGTTTGGCTTTGAGAAGGGAATCATTCGGGCTGAAGGGCTGGGCCCGATGTACCTACGTATATCATGGGCCCTGGATGCCCTACTGGATTAAAACTGGTTACGGTGGGTGGGATTTTATACATTTTTTTATTCCACTTGTAAATTACTTTAGCTGTAAGGCAATTTAACCAAGCCTTCCTCAAAATTGAAAACAAGTTTAAAACCCAGTCAGAACGCAGTCGACTCTTAAAACAAGTATTAAAAAAATGTTTGGCTAAGCTGGTTGAAAAGGTGGATCACGCTTAGCGAAATTATTCTAATTTGCTTACCATCGAACTTTTCCGCGGATGTAGGCAGATAGTCCACGCTTTTCTTTCTTGATACGCATCTCGCCTCATCCACATTCCAATATTTTCTCATGTGAGTTCGTCGCTTGTTGAGGCTTTTAACAGGACAATCTTTCAAGAACTATTTGGTTCAACCTAACCTAACTCAATACCTGTTCGGTTTATCTGTTCAGTCTTTCCCGGACGTAATATATTTCTGGTGTCAGCAATACTCACGTGATCTCATCCTTCTTACCAGTCATTGGTTCTACATACCAAACCACATAAGTGATCCTTTTTCAATCCTATTCGTTATGAGATCAGCTATACGTTCCCTTCTAATTTATTCTTAATCCTATGCATGTATATATTATGTGAGTATCTGGGTACTATTTATGATAAATGATAATAATTAATCCTCAATGCTGGACTATTCCCAATCTATGATTATCTATGCAATTATCTTTTTTTTTAAATAGTTATTCATAATCGTATCCATTTATACGTTCTCTCTTATTCTCATTATAAAAATGTATAAATATAATAGCAAGTTACAAAAGCAGACGATGCGCTAGTATATATATCAGGAGACAATTACATATAAATCATTACCAAACTAAACCATGAACTTATTCAA
This sequence comes from Agrypnia vestita, assembly GCA_016648135.1. NCBI lineage: Eukaryota > Metazoa > Arthropoda > Insecta > Trichoptera > Phryganeidae > Agrypnia > Agrypnia vestita. Next base: position 270,446 of record JADDOH010024439.1, read on the forward strand.
ATATCAATATAGCTGAAAATAAATAAATTGAAATTAAATATTAACAAAAGAAAACTAATGAACATCGGAAATAAGAGAATACCAGAAACACCAACAATAATTATCGACGGGGAAGCAATCAAAGAAACAACTGATATAAAATACTTGGGAATAATTATAGATAATTAATTAAACTTTTCATTGAACACTAATTATGTAACAAAAAAATAGCAAAACGAATTTCATTCTTGGGAAGAATCAGAAGGTATATTAAAACAGAATTGTGGAAAAATATATATATAACGCAATAATAGTCCCCACATCAACTACTGCAGCAGTACACTATTTTTGTATAACGAAGAAGAATTGATAAAATTAACAATACTCCAAAATAAAGCATTAAGGATTATACTAAAAAGTAATCGATACACAAGACAAATAATTACATCTACACAAATAATTAAATTAAATTTATTTCTATTTATATGTAAAATTATTAATGGACACAACAATACCTTTGAATTATTAAGCAAAATAATAATTAAAAAAAAAACAACATGAACATGAGCATTGTACAAGAAGAAAAGATGAAATAAGATTACCATTCCGAAAGAAAAAAAGATCGCAAACTTCTATGATGTAGTGGGATGAAAATATATATGAAACTACCAGGGGAAATTAGGGATGAAAACAATATAAAAACTTTTAAGAAAAAATAAGAAAATACGTGATAATTTTGATTAAAAATTAAAAATACTTATATATATTATGATGTATATATTAGGAAATATACAAATTATTTTATTACCTACTTTAAGAATAAAAAAAAGAAATAAAATCTGGTTCAATAAATTTCTGTCCGATTTTAATTATAATTCCGATGTTTTCCTCCTTTAAACTTAGGAGGAGAATCTCGCAGGAAATCGGGGATCCAGATAAACTCGATGTCTACTTGAATATACTTTGTTAACTAGTTACAATTTAGTGGTAGCTCAATAGTTGTTACTTATAGTATAATTGTAAGAGAGCGCGTCAATATAGCGCGTCCCTATTTATTCTCATTCATCTCTCATACTGTGTCTCTCTCATTTATTCCGACAGACGTTCATCCACATTACAATAATATATTTATTTTTTATGTTATTTGACATGTATTAAAGCGAACGAATTTTTAATATTAGATATAATGATGTTTTACAGAAAAAAGTCAGAAATATTGAAAATAAAATGAAAACTTTGATGAAGCTTATTTCCTTAACTGTTGACATTTCACCCAAAGTGTAAATAATGTTTTCTATTCAAAATTAAATCATGAAGTAGTTGCGAGTGTCTAGTAGCGAGTAGAAACACCCCAAGGTTTTTGAACTCCTAGACATATACTTTCATACCATAATCGATTCAAAATTCGCCGGAAACAAATTTAAAGTCAGAGAGGGGCAATTTAGTTTGTTAAGAGATACAATTATGTCGATTTCTTATTTACTTATTAAAAGTGGGGCTAATTTAAGTTTTGTACTTCATTAGGCCGCTTTCTGCGGAACTATCCCGAGTCGGTGGCGTGCTGCAATTAAAGCACTTATCGGGTTAGAGCAGGCGGGAGGCGGAGGTGGGCTGACGAAACCCGCCGAGATTGCGCGGAGTGTGCGGCGGCGGCTAATTGCGCTCGCGTGCCGCCCGACTTTTCGTCGGCTCAAGTTGTTCGCCACACGTCTAGACGCACAAAAACATTCATCGCGTTCGGATGCTACACGAACATTATTCAACATAACAACATCTTCTCAAAACCACTTTTTGTACGCCATTAATGTACCCAAATAAGAAATAAAAACTTAAAAAAAAAAACTCTTAAAACTAAACGAAGTTATGCTATATTATGATATTATTTATCAATAATGTTGAAAGCGTTTTATTGACCAACAATATTGGCGGGACTGAAGCCCATAGACAGCTCAGTATTTTTAAATTTTATTTAATATAATAACGTATTGAATTTTATTTTATTCTAGTTATTAAAATAAGTTTTATACATACGTTTTATTCGCTGTACCTCTCCAAAAAGAGACTAACTCTTGTGTTTGGAGAAGGACTTAGACTTTTATATAATTAGATATTTATTTTTAATTGTATTTTTTGGAGTGTTCATTTAACTTATTTTTTATTTTTTTGATCTCAGTTATCTTCTAAATTTCTGTAGTACTGAAATTATTTATTCCTAAATATATATAATTTAGCTAAAATTGTTTGGTGTTGCATTTCGGTAATTTGAAATTATTTTCAAATCTTAAGGATATGCTTATTTCACATTTTGCATACCATTTTCTTTAATTATTGTATAATCTAATTTTTTTGTAAATATATTTTAATTTCGGAACTGGAAATTTCGTGAATATTGTTTGTGTTAAGAAAGTTGATTTTTTAAAATATTACTTTAATAATACTTTCTTACCATCACGTCCTTTCCGAGGGGGTAGGCAGATAAGATAGAGCGCCACACTCTTCTGTCCTGACTCACACCTCTCGGCTCATCCACATTCATACATCTTTGCATACAAGCTCGACGATTGTTGAGGCTCCTAATAATCATTCTTTGTATAACTTTTAGTGGATTCATTATCGTATGCCCTTCCCACCCAATAATGCCATAATGCAGTAGTGATTGGATTATTGTTCAATTTTCGAATATTCATTCTGCTTTCAAAGTAAGGATGTTTTTTAACTGAAGACATATCATAGGGGAACAGAGTATAAGATATGAGGTGGAGGGATGGGGGTTGGGATTGTATCGGGAAAATGGGAACGGAATGGGAACAAGAATGGGTTTTTCAGAATTTTCTGAACATTTAATTTATTTGGACCATATTCTTAATAGGAGTTCAGGGAACAATTCCTTTACTAATTAATGATATAGAAGCATCAAATCAATAAATAATATAAGTAACTTATCTTATAGTGAAATTTTACTATCCCATTATTCCTTTATTTTTATTTAAATTATTACGATAAGCCACATATTTTTTTGTTATCTTTGAAAAATTATTTCATTAGAATATTCTTTAGAGAATTTCTATCAGCAAATTGGTGTCTATAGCCTTTAGTGTAGTGCCTCCTTTTTACACGCCAAGACTTCAGGGTCTTCACAGTTCTTCGGTTGTCTTAATTCCGCCTTCTTAACATCTTCTTCTTCTTCTTCCTCAGCCATTTTCCCTCCACTGCTGGATGTAGGCCTCGTCTCTATTTCTCCCCATTCGCATCCAGGTTCTTCCTGCTTGCTGGACTATGTCATCGGACCACCTTTTGGGAGGTCTTCCGACGCTTCTATTTTTTGTCCAGGGCCTCCACTGTAGGATTCTGGGTGCCCATCTAGTATCCTCCTGTCGAGCCATATGTCCAGCCCACTGCCATTTTAGTTTTGCAATATGGTCCATAATATCAGCAACTTTTGTTCGGCGTCTTATTTCTTTATTTCTGATTTTATCTCGAAGGCTTACGCCGAGAATCTGCCTTTCCATGGCCCGCTGTGTACATTTAAATTTTTGTATGCTTTTTTCTGTCAGTGTTGCTGTTTCTAGTCCATATGTCAGCATCGGTAGGATACATGTATCGAACATTTTTCTTTTCAGGAAAATTGGGATTTCTTTATTTCCAAACAAGTGTTTCAATTTACCAAATGCTGCCCAGCCCAGACCTATTCTTCTTAGGCCCGGTTGTTTCAAGTTCGATCAAAGTAAGCGGTCGACCAAAGCATAGATTTTTACGAAAACGGATCGTCTGATTGGTGGAGAACGTAAAAATCTATGCTTTAAAAGAACGCTTACTTTGATCGAACTTGAAACAACCGGCCCTTAGTAGTTCTGCTGTTTGGTTTTCTTTTCCCAGCTTTATCTTATGACCCAGGTACACATATTCGTCAACTGTTTATATTTCCCAATTGTTTATTTTGAATTTGTGTGTGGATGTGGTTAAAACAACATCCAAACACAAATTAACATCGCTAAATACTAATTGTTACAATCACACCTGCATAGAGGTTCATTCTCACGGGTCCACGTTGTGTGTCTTATTTCCCAATAAGCTGGTACGTCTAGTTTATAAATCGACATACACCAGCACACTGCATTGTTAACCCATAATATTAATAAATCACGTCACGTGCAGAGTGCATTCGGCAGTGGGTCGACAACCTGCCGAGTTAAAGCAATAATTAAAGCCACAGAGAAAGTGCACAGAAAGCGCTTACAAAGGAAATTATCGATAATAATCAATAAAAAATCGTGTTTGCGGATTCCATTTCGTTTTGTCTACCTGTTTTTTTAATGCCATATATACGAGCGGGAATGGCAAATATTGTAAAATAATGCAGTCGTGTTTTATTTGCGCATGTACCTACCTGTCCACATGTGCACGGATAGTGTGCAATGTTTGCGGGTTGCACTATTAATCACGCCGATCGATGACACAATATCAGTAGTCATTTACTGACGAGACAAGACGGTCTTTCCGCGTTTTTTACAGTTTTCTGTTGGAAAATTCTCGCCATTAATAAGGTAAGATGTATCAATTCTTTCACATTGTTAAAAATTAAAAAAAAAAATTACTTGTAAATAAATTTTGGTTGCGGACAAAACTTTTAAAGTAAAAATATAATTTGGAAATCATTTGATCACGCTTCATCTTTTTAAGAGTGCTATTTTATTTTATTTCTTTATTTTTATACTGCGACCGTGAGTAAAAAAACGAGCGAGCCTAACACTAGTCGCATATGATGTGCAACATCTGACATCTCACAATTAAAAATATCAATTGAGCAGCGACAGAAATTAACCTCAAAATTTAATAAAGCTAAATATGGAAATATTTATTCGAATAATTATTCATTATTACTCACTTGTATTTTTTATCAATGATCTGCACTTTTTTCAGACACTTTTGGCGATGTCGATAAAGCTGTGTTCTATATTTAAGATTTTAGTAATTAGAAAAATATAGAATTTTGCCCCACTGTGAGCCCAACGGTAAATAAGTGTGACCGTGTCGATAAAACACTGTAGGTACTATGTTAGTGGATAGAAAAAAAAAAACAAAATTGTTGACATGACAGTTGTGTTTGATAAAGTTATCAAATAAATATTTGACATATTAAAGAATAAATTTTAATGTCGTTTCTTTATTAACAAAGCAACACAAGAAGTTTTATTTTCTTTAATTTTGTCAATACCTTTGAAAGAAACAAACTCATATACATTTATTAATACGGTACCAATCTCTCGGAAAATAGGTTGGTACCATCTGACGGCCAAGCTATCACCGCGCGCGCTCATTGGTCAAATGAAATAGCGTGAGCTTCCCCGGTATCTAGTTTCCTGTTGCATTTCCGTCCATTTTCACGAAATCACTCCCACAGATTGCAGGAAAGCGAGAGGAAAAATGAGAAAAAAATGAAAAAAAATCAAAAATCGACCCATGATAGTGATGATGTATACAATAGTTATACAATATCAAAGTTTGCATTTTTTTCTTCTATATTTCTTATTTATTTATACACAACGTTAAAATATCATTAAGTACAATAACTAATATCTATCGAAAAATTCATTCGTTTCAATGCAAATTGAATAAAATGATAAAAAGCCCGCAGAAATTCCAATTGGAATGTTTTCCAATGGAAGGTTTATATTATTTTATTTGACTTGTATTAAAGGTAATGAGTTCTTCATATTTTATATAAATCAGAAACATTGAAAAAAAAATGCAAACTTAGATGTCGGATGTCTATTGATATAAGGTCACGGTTGCTTGAACATTTTCTACTCATTATTAAAGCAGGAATAGAGTCCTGCGGGGTTTTTAATGTTTTCCAAATAACCCTGTATAACTGTATACCCACCCATAATTACAAAGCCTAATCCCAGTTGACCTATCGCGCGGAGTTTCCCGAGGTCAGGGTCGCGACCAATAAGCGGTCGCCGTGGAAACTCACTGTACAACTGCTAGCTGGTCTCGTGCGAAGTCCGACCTTGTACAGCACACCGTAACTCGTAACAACCAGTACTTGGGTAAGGAAGGGAAATTTAAACCTAAATGTGAAAGGGTGTTGTAATTTCATTCCTGTGGACATTGTATTCTCATTGCTTTATTATTCAACAAAATACGAGACAAGACATTTGTAAACCGGTATATTTAATTCTTAATGGCTATTTAAATTATTTATTGTTTCTTTCTGTTGGCCATCAAGAGACATTTGCATATTTTATGTAGCATTTGTAATATGTACTTATTATAGTCGTGGATACGCCAAAGAAATCACAATTTTGATAATAAATAGTTATTTTTCTCGATAATGTTACAGAATTAAGAAATCTTCACATAAATATCTAAAATTACTTTATATTTTTAGTTATTTTCATAAGTACATACATTTTAACAACGAGAATGGGTAGGAGTATTTAAAATCAGTATTTATTTGTATTAATTAGCGCAGATAACGCTCAAATTTCGGTGGTATGGTAATGACATAGCAAAGTAAATTGAACTTTGTAATGCACACATGTTGAGTTAAATTGAACACTACTATAATTTCGAGAAGAGCAGTCCCTCTCATCATCAGGTGTAATTTATAACTAACCTAAATAAAGAAATTATGTCATCTTATTTGAGTATAAAAGTGGGTCGCGGAGCAGTTTTTGTGTCGTCTTCACACAAAAACTCTCCGCGACCCGTAAGATCGCGTTAAGATTTATATGTATTTATTATTTATGTAGATAAGATTATATGTATGTATTTAGATAATATTTTAATGTTAATTTTGGCTCGGTGATGTTTTCGGACACGAATTTTGTGGACAGTTTTTTGTGGACACAATCTTTACAAACACTGATTATTCCGGGTATTGATTTTTCCGGAAAGGATTTTTGCGGAATTTGAATATTTTGAACATACATTTCTCAGGACAAAAAATATTATTCATATAATATTAAAAAATATATTTACGGTATTCGATGGATTGTTCAATTTTTGACTAATTTCTAACTACCGAGTACAATATCGCAGCTAAAATTTAATTAATTAATTCAATATATTTGCTGATTATTTTTATGATGTTTTTATTTAATTGACGTCTATAAAAACAGACTATTCAATGTTAAAGACTTTTTCGCAACGGGTATTATGAAAATGAATGGATGCAAAACCGCCATATGGAGCCCATACGGATAGTGGCGGTTTTCAAACTTAAAAATTACGCCACATGTGATCAAACATAAAAATTTCTGTGCACACAGATTCAACGAGGGCTCAATTTTTCCCCTCTGATTCGTGCTTTGTTATCCACCGACAAAGTTCTTCCCAAATATTCTCCTAAAATGTATGTTTATTGCGCATTTTATGACTCTAACCTAACCTAATCTAGCATATCAAACTAACCTAACATAATCAAAAATATTTTTTTTTGTCCGCAATAACTCATTTCTGAAATAATCAACCTCTGCAAAAATCTGGTCATCGTAATTTTATATTAAAAATGATCTATTTATTTCCAAACTGCAAGGATGAAAATATTTCGTTTCACATAGAACCAGTTCCATCACCCACAGGATAATTTCTGGATTAATATTCCACATAATATTGAAAGTCCACCATAATTGGTGACTTTCATTGGTCACGATTTAAATCGTGATGCAGTGTACAATTACAGTTCATTGTTTAGTAATGAGCATTGTCGAATTCCTTCGCTAACTATCAACTACACAATCTAACCGACCTTGGTGCGAAATCTGCACTGCATTCCAAAAATAATTAACTGTTTATATTACGGTTTTTCTTGTATTCTTTTATGTGTATAAACAAAAGTTTCTTGGAGTATACAAAAGTAAGTAAGGATTCGTATTTATTAATTTTTTGTTGTTGACGGTCCCAAACATGTTGAGATATAGGTACCTGAGGTTTTAAGTAAGGTACAAATTTACAATTGAATACATTATTCGATGATTTAAATAATCTTCTGATCCTGCGTGTTTAATTTATCCAAAAACAATTTTATAATTTATTTAATTAATTATTCTTGTAAATAAATTTTGATACCAACCTTGAAAGTCGTGTTTTCTGTAGGTGTACAGGGTTATTAGGAAAACATTAATAACCTCGCAGAACTGTACGCCTTGAGTCGAAAATGTTCAAGCAGACGTGACCTAATATCAATAGTTATGGAGTTATGCATTATCAAAGTTTGCATTTTTTTTCTCAATATTTCTGACTTATTTTTTACAAAACGCTGCACTATCATCATTAATACGCATTGTAAATTAATTCTCAGCTGTGAATAACATTGAAGTAACGTCGATCACAAATGTTTTCTTCTTTTCTGTTTTTACAGTAACTTATATCAATTACGAAAATTCATTATTTTCAATACAAGTTAAATAAAAATATTCGATATAAGTACTGTAATAATAGTCCAACGTTTTACAAAAAATAAGTCAGAAATATTTTAAAAAAAATGTAAACTTAGATGTCGCATATCTCCTTAACTATTGATATAAGTTATGGTTGCTCGAACATTTTCGACTCACAATTAAATCAGGAATATAGTTCTGCGAGATTATTAATGTTTTCCAAATAACCCTGTATATTCAAACAATTGCTAGGTATATATTTTGTTTTAGAAAGCCAAGCTCATTCTTGTCTCGTGATATTGTTGATATTAATTTTGATAAGGGTATTAATAACTAAAGCGCATGATTTTCTTACAGATAACAAATTATATTTGGACGTAGTTATGCAGAAAGCTACTAACCCACAAAATGCTAAAAATGAGTTATATGCGGTTTTGTACAGCTCGCTACGATATGTTTGTGCTGAAATCGTCCAAGCTATAAGTGCTAAAGTTTTTTTGTAAATTCAGTATTTTTTTAACCCATATCACGGCAATCACTCATAAAATGTCCAAGGTATACCTTCATAATACCCTCATAAAGCCTTGACTGTTTTTTGCGGTTTCAAATTTATGAATAATTAGCAAATAAAAATATTAATTGAAAATATGCACCATTTTAATTCTACTGTTACTACACGATGATAATTTTGTAGAAAACATCCAAGTGGGTTGAACGTTTTCTACGTCTCGGATAGTACTGTTTGTAGAAAGAATCCAACCTGTAATACGCGTCATATATTCGTAAATAAAAGATTTTTCTTATAATTATATTTAAAAACCATTTAAAATATCTTTATATTGAACCTTTTTCAAAAAAATACTCAGTAATGAATCAAATATCGAAGTGTTCGGCTTTTGTAGATTCAAATTTTTACAAATCATTTTCTCAATTAAACATTTTTTGGGTTGGTCGCTTTCTGCATTTAACATGCTCGGTTAAAATAATATTATTACAACCATTAAACAAATTAAAATTATTACTTTTGTATGTTAGTATAATTGATATCAAAAATAAGTTGTGACTTGAAATGATAAACAGAAGGAAGTGAGAGTATTTGTCCCGTAAAAGAATGTTCCATATTTTTTCTTCGAGTAATATACATACAATGGTGGTCGTATCGTTGTATTGTATATCTATTAGGAATGCGCCAAGGATGGAGCCAGCGGGTATCATTTCAATTGAAGGTATCTATTTAAAATAATTATCCTCCTAAGGTTTGTTTCTGAACAATAGAATGTGAGGCACTGCAAACGACATGATGATGCGATAGTCCCACCACCGCGCACAGGAAATACCCATTTAAAATGCGCGACCATAAAGCAGTAATTCCAATAATTGTATGTATTAAAATACACTATTTGTAGTTAAAAGAGTTGTCTAGAACATTACAGCGCGTATTTACTTGGATCAACTCATAAATTCAAAATGGAAACACAGGCCACCGCTCGCTCAATGTGCGTAAGCGCAGTGCAGTGTGGTGAATTTGGACTAAAACCAAAAGCATTCTATTTCACTATGACGTCTGCTAAATTTATGATAAAATGGCTCTTATGACCAACGCTCTGGTCTTTATTTAATACGTATGTTTAAACATGTTGTCACGGGTCGTGAGTCGAGGGTCGAGGATGGAATGAATAAAAACACTGGAAATAAATTAGTGATTTATTAATTACAGATTAATTAATTATTCTATAAACAAAATCACTGAAAATGAATTAAACTTAACGCTATTCTTTAAATTATACTATTTGGAAATATATATCTCTTGTAGACGAACACTTTGTTAACGCTTGGTAATAAGTATTTAACATTCACTAGAACATTCCAGTTCTCACACGTAGTATATTTTTTTCGCATTTATTTATTTCGCAATTAAGTACTTCGCTCGATTATTTCGCTCGATATCTGGCGCTTCATCAAACACTCGCATTGTGGCGTGGTTTCGTATTTATATTCAAACTAACTGTGACCCGTCAAAAATGACGGATCATTGATTCGACTTTGCTAAGTCCTAGTAATCATTTATAATATATTTTTGACATTCTACGGAGATGCGGCAATAGCAACATGCGTTGATCGGCCGGTTCGGTTTGCTGGCCCGGGTTTCAAGCCCCATCTCCGGCTGTTCAATTTAGTTTTTATATCCTTGAATTCGAACGAAATTATAGACGTTACACGAAGTTAGGGGACAGGCAACGAAATTATTAGGTATGTTTGATGCTGGTATTTTCTAGATTATTCTAGTGTTCAGGAGCATGTCCTCGTCGTTTCTCGGTTGTTCAAGGCGTATCTAGACGTTGAAGGTTGTAGATAAACTTAGTTGTTATACGCCCTCCTCGATCCTTCGATAGTATTGTGAAATATTATAAGGAATTCGGACAGTGCGTGATTCCTTTTGCTTGCCATTCCATGACAATAGGAATGACACACATACACTTTAAACAATTTATTTAAATGCGTGGTGTTTCTAGTTGAATGTTCCGACATAATACTATGCTTTTGACTAACTTCGAGTCGTTAATAATTATTTCCAAACTATTCTAGACCGACGTGCAGCCGTGCTATTACTCGCTTATGTGAGATTCTTATTGATTTTAGATCTCTCGACGATATTTAAACGCCGATGGGACTTGACATTACCTGATTCTGAGGTTTGTAGTTACGTGAATAATTCTCCGAGGATGTTGGACTGGACAGGTAGTCCGGAAGCACGAGTGTGACTAAGGTCCGTTTGAATTAGGTGCGTGGGATGGGCAAAGCTTGTCAATGTTTAAACCTATAGACGTACCACTATAACTTGGCGTGCAAGGGAGGGCGTCCTCATCGCTTAACAGAAGTTGTCATTGTTTATTACACAATACATAATGTACAGAATGTCCGGTGACCGGTGTCGTATTAAATACAGAAATTTGGTCGGGCAGCATTAAAGAAACCATGCAGTAATGGCGGCCGTTTTATCTGTCAAACTATCAGACGGTAATATCGGTCCATTATTCGCTTTTTCAGCTTCGCAAAACTTTAATACTTCATTGGCAATTGTTCTTGCACCATCCCGGACTGTTAAGGATGTATTGGACATAATAATTCAGTGTATATTGGTAAACAAGATGTCACAGCTCGCGCTCAAAGACGAGAATGAACTGAATGACAGGGCGAGGGGTTACCGCAGGGTGCGGGCGGGGCGGGTTTTAGTTCAAAATTCGCCGCACGCCAAGTTACGTTGGGCAAGCAATACGACATACACATAAGACGTTGCCACCAAACTCCCTTAATATACTACGTAGAGTAAACCTAGAAACCGGACTTGGATATAATGTATATTTATATTGGTTAAATACTCTGGGCGCGACCCAGTTTCGCCTCCGAAGACGAGGGAAGCCGTAGAACATTCTAGCGCAGCCCCCCCGTTGTGACGGGTTAGTATTTAATTAATTAAACGGAGCGTAATAAATTACCACCTCTCATAGATCAAAATTCCTCATCAGTGGACGGTTGAAGCTGACTATTTTTAATTTTGAAACAGCAGGTCTGAGTTTTATGTAAGTACATGGTCGTATTATTTAAAACTAGATTCAATCAAGAATTACAGTGGAACGGTTTTAGACCTAGTTAGGCGGATTAATTATTTACATTACAACATATGTTCGATATTTTATTATTTTTATTAATACAATCGAATAGGTAGACCAAAAGTTATGTCACATTTTAAAAATTGTATTTTAACTATTTATTTTTGATTACATGATATTTTACACTGCATGGAATTCATTTTTTACTGTAAGTGAAAAATAATATCTTCTAAATTACTCTAATTTTATTTGTATAATATAAAGTGTAACTTCATAGACTTAAAATCATTGTATATTTTATAAATATGACTATATATTAAATACTATAAATATTTATTATACTTTAAACCTGTGATACCATATTTTTTTTAATACAGTAATTATATAAATACTGTATTTATTACATGGGAATAAATGAGTATAATAGCCTGCCAGAAGTTGTGAGGAAGCTGAGCTGAATCGATATGTTCAAACAAGAATTTAGACGGCACATAACAATGGAAAATGTATGAAGAGAAATATTATTTATTAAGTGTACGTATCATGTTTATAATATTAACTAATGATAAACAACTATGTATCATTAACTAAATAAAGATATATAAATAAATAAAAAATATCCCTATTCCTTAAAAATAAAATATATACGGTAACTGGAATAAAATATATTACTTAATAAAATGTTCACAGCCGAGAGCTTTTGCTTAATTAAAATCTAAATGAAACTACTCGCAAAATGATTATTCTATAATCTGTTCATGCGAAGTAGATGATTGATACAATTATTCGTTTTAATTAGATCACTTTAAGTTAGTTTAAACTATTTCGTTACACAACAAAGTACTAGAATCCATTAATCTCCCAACGCAATTTCCCACATTACCAAAGATCCCTCCTCAAGATATCGCGTATAAAACAACTGACAGCTCTAATCTTGTCTTCGTTTAATTATTGCAAATAATCTGCGTACAAGTGTTGCTATTCAAAATGGCGACGCATTGTCTTCCTGGCGGGAAATTGCATAACCTCGAAATCGCGGTAATTTTACCGAGCGCCATTATGAAACAATTATGCATATAGATTTCCGGAAAAGTCGTCCATTAAATCATCAGTTCCACGGATCTTCAATTAGCTGTACTCGTCAAGAACCGAGGATATACGGTTTTAAGAATACGTACGTAATTTTATCACAATTTTTGATCGTCTTGCGTCGGCAAACTGTGACCGATGGAGATTATTATCGCTCTAGTCATAATTTAAAAAAAACTTTGAAATCTTAAATATGTGTGTCATCAATTAGACATGCATAATGAGTTCACGTGTATGTCTACGCTTTTCCTAGTTTTAAAACACAGCCAAGAGCTAATGCATTTTATGTCTTCCTGGTGACATTATTGGACATTTTCCTATTGATAAAAATATTATTATTCTTTGAAATACTGCGAGATCGCGCTGCACTCGGCACTTATCTTAGGCACAGTATAGTAAAGCATGTATTTATTATACTGTGTCTTAGGAACGCGTAAGATCTCACTGGAATTTCTCGGTTTATTCTGGGAACTGGGTGGAATTCTCCAACACCAGACATGTATTGTCAAAACGAAACTATTTACGATCCTGGTTTATGATTTTAAAACGTCTGCAGCTTATCTTATGTCCAAAACTTGTCGCTGGCTCGAATAACAATACTGCGAAGATGAGATCTTATTTTGAAACGGCCATTGTTTTGTTATGTCATTCAAATGTTTGGTATTTGTCTTTTTTTTGTTTGTTTTAAAAGCTTTGGCGCCCTTTGCCATAACTGAATGAGTGAATATGTCTTTACACTATTTTTGAGTAGTATAACGACGATTATAGGTTTGTTTACAAAACTAAATTCTGTAAATTATGGGGTGTATTGTCTGCTAAAATCTCTCAGGGGTTGTTAGCAGGTAGTAAGTAATCTTACTGTTTTATGATCAACATAATGAAAAAACCGGTTTCTTTCATTTTCACCATATCTCTATATTAATACGCATTGTTATTTAATTCTTATCTGTGAACAACATTGAAGTAACGTCGATCAGAAATGTTATTTGTTGCGTTCTTTTCTGTGTTTATCTTTTTGGATATTTCATAAATACTAATTAACTGTTTTATAAATACTACTTACTTAAGACTTAAGAATGTTCTTAGGTTTTCACGGCCACTCAGAATTTTCTGGTTTGTCTCATCTGGGGTATTATGCCGTGTTATTATGGCCGTGGTGTATTATGGCCAGAAAGGTCGTAATAAACGGCATACTACCCCAGAAGACACAAATCAGAAGATACTTAAGACTTGACGGAGATATGTTTCGTATACTTTTATTATTTAGCATGTATTTTTAACTGTGCGTATTATATTTTTATAGAAATTATAAAATAAACCTATTACACGAGCACAATTATGTCAAAGAACTGAAGAAACTGGAAGCAGGATTGAGAAAGGGCGTTTAGATAATATGAGGAATATTAAATATTCCTTAGTAGACAACATATTTTGTTTTAGAGGCATAGAGCTTCACAATGAAATAAAACATGTAAAATCATAGTAATGCCCTGGTATTGTCTTTATTGGAAAAATAATTTTATGTCATTAGTATTTAAGTATAGGTTGTTTTTAGAGGTTTATTCCAGCGACAGCTAATTTGACAGCTAACAACAGTTTGGTTTGCCATTTCACCACGAATGGATTTAGCCAGAATAACGTTGCAAAGTGTGTAAATTTATTACGTAAATCGTGGGATCGTTATCATATTTAAACACTAATTACATAAAAAAATTCTTTGCAATAAAGCCAAAAATCTTGTTCATTTCCATTTTTTATTTCTCCTAATTTTAAAGTTTCTTTTCCTATTAAAAAAATCTCTAAAAAAATCTATACCTCTTAAAAAACACCTATATCTCTTAAAAAACACCTACCTATGCAATACTAGTAGCTGAATCTGATCTGCAGTTTTTAGTGATTAGGATTTCCTATTTACGGAGAGTGAACTTCTAATGAAACTGATGGTGTCCAGAGGGATGAAAATGTGACTACAATATAATGTAATGTATAATGTAATATAATGGTAAATAATGAATGCTTAGAACAAAGCAACGAGTTTGTGTGTTTGGCAGGTATGCGTGTTGTGTGATAAAAGTAAATGGTAATCTGAATACAATTATCGCTGATAGATATTTAATCACACAAAGCAATGGATGCACAATGGAGCTGACATTAATGTACAGCAAAAGCTTGTTGATTAACTTATTTTGTGTTTATTATAAAACTGTTACCGATCTCTGTAATGCAAAGTTGCTACGCACGGAGCACAGATCGTAGAGTTGACACTAATGCGCCGATAATAGTCTTCCCCGTCTTCCTCTTCGTATATTATTCCAGCCTGACGTGTGTCTTCCGGAGTTCGGAGTGCACTTTCATGTCCTGCGATGTCTTGAACTGAGCTATTTCTGTACTGAAGGAGTTAAGGATTATTAACCGGATCAATTAAACCCCATTAACATGTTGGGAGCTGTTTGCTTTTAGTGCGCGCATTGTGCTCTTCCGTCACCAGGACCGAATTCTTGGCACAGGCCTAAATTTAAATAAATCACTAGAGCATGATTTATTTTTATTACCTCTTTATCTGTTTGTCTAGACGGAATCTTATAATCGATATTTCACCCGCTTCTCAATGTCCAATCGAGCTGAAATTTTGCACACGGGCATATTCTCGATGACATTACATGAATCAATTATCACTAATTAATCAATTAAACCATCATAATTAATTAATCAAAATTTTATATGGGAAATTATTAGTTAATGAGCTTACCAAAATGTGGCTCTTGTTTCTTAGCAAAATGATTTGTACCCTGGGTAATATTAAGACAACAATTTATATGAGAAATTAGTTAACACCATGATTACTTTTTTACTTTTAATACATTTAAAATATTTAAAAAAAATATTTTCGTGTAATATATATTCTCTTTTATATTTATAGGTGTGCGTTGCAGCCTGTTCAAAAAACATATTATACAGTTTTTTTTAAATATATATTAAAATATATTTGCTGTCGAAAATCTGAGAGATAAAACACACAAGACATATATATATACCTAGAGTTCATATTTACCGTTTTTTTTGTTTGTGTTTATCGTATGTTTAAATTTATATACATTTAGAAATATTTATTTTTAGTAAATATCTTTTATAGTTTAGGTGGGTAGTTCAGACATTTTTCAGACATAGTTCAGACACCCTGATTTTACTTTACTTTACTTTATACTCAAACAAAAAACC
The DNA here is from genome assembly GCA_016648135.1 of Agrypnia vestita. Taxonomy (NCBI): domain Eukaryota; kingdom Metazoa; phylum Arthropoda; class Insecta; order Trichoptera; family Phryganeidae; genus Agrypnia; species Agrypnia vestita. The sequence goes on from JADDOH010024439.1 coordinate 286,731, forward strand.
GCTCCGCATTGAATGTCGACTGCTAATAGCTCATCGCCCAGCCGAATGACTGCCCACTAAAAACGCTCTTACGCCAAAATACTTATATAAATTGCGTATTACGTTTAGTGATACGTGTATTAATTAATCCAAATGGAAACCATACATGTATTTCTAAATGATTTTTTATTTATTTATTATTTTGTGAGCTAGCTTGAATTTATAGCCGATGTAAAAATTGCCATTGAATGAAGAACTATATAAGGGTTTTTCTTCCTGAAGAGTTACACGTATATTAAATGGCAAAACCTTTTTTTTTACTGATAGGCCCTGATAAAAAATGTTCGCTAATTATCTGGAGTTGTAGAGTAGGTACTACCAGTCGCTCTTTTAGCGCCTTAATTGTCAATAATCATTATAATGTAGGCGCAGCATATTAATTGCGTCTAACTAGTTATATTAAATCATGCTGTGAGAAGTGCTGGCGTGAGAAACGTAGTTCAACGTCTTATGGTCCAGTGATCCTAATTGTGAGGAATTTTTTATTTTATTTTTTATTTATTTATTTCTTTTAAATTTATTTATACATATAAATGAAGGTAGTTGCTTCACTAGACAATGTCTGTTCTGAAGCAACTACCTGTACAGTTTTTTTTTTTAAGTTTGAACATTAGCAAGATATAATATATATATTACACATATATACACACATACATACAAATATACACTCATATACATCTACATATATATACATATACATACACACACACATATATATATATATATAAAATATTAGAAATAAGATTTATATATTGTCTGTAAGAAATAAAACACAAACAAAAGACTATATATTAAAGAATTATACATTTAGACATTGTATGTAGGGAATAAAGTCATTCAAACAGAAGCCAACAAAGCGGTTACCAAATGTAGGCAGACTACAAAATGAAAGCAATGAAAATGAAATCATACATGACAGCTTTAATTTCATTGCAATGGACGACTTATACATTTTAAATCGACGATCGACCCTGAACGAGGAATAATTCCATTTGATACAAAACATTTCTTTAATTTTGTGGTAGTTTAACAATAGATTGGGTTTAAAGGCATCCATTTGATCTTTGAAAATGGCTAAGGACAATAATGCATTTCAGGTTCGATTACTTATTTATATTATTTATTACAATATTCACCTCATAATCTATTAAGAATACGACTGCGTGGATAATACCCGTATATGGAACGAATAAATTTTCTAGATACGGCAAGGCTGAGAATGATGTAGAAAAGAGTGTGACTGTAGGAAAAAATGTGAATGGTGCTCTGAATGCAATTATGGATATTAAAAATCTGTCAAAGGAAGCAAGACTAGCGGTACATAATGGAGTTCTGGTGTCAAATTTGATGTATGGAAGTGAAGTCTGGAATAATCTTGGTATGATAGGGTAGAGAATAAACGGGTTAGAAGCGAATGTAATGCTGGCTACAGCGTAATAGATAGAATAAAGAAAGAATCGCTGAGATGGTTTGGCAAGGTGGAACGGATGAGTGAGGAAAGGATGGTAAAGACAATTTAAGAGGCGAGTGTTAAAGGCAGCAGAAACAGGGGGTGGAGCGAGTTAAACGCTTCAACAACCGAAGAGCGTGCATGAAAAGGTGTATGAAAATGCAAGAAGCAAAAGTGGTGTGCCAGGACAGTGACGTTCTATCCCCTTTGGGAAACGGGGTATGGTTAGTTAGTAAGTTAGTTTTAAAATTCTCGCATTGGACATCCGTGGATAAATGGCTTCGTTTGTGGGATAAATACTGTAAATAGGTTTCGTTTTCTTATAAGCGTTGAATTTAAATTGTGTTGATTGATATACAAGGTGACAAAACACGGCGCCTCCGTATCTTCCAGAGCTATGCATCCCGGAGAACTTAAACGGTAGACGCTAAATTATGCTGCAGGAAGGGCTGCAGAGCTGACCAGCTATTGCCAGAAGCCATTCTACCCCTGTAATAGAAACAGTGCATCAACTTCGTTACAAACTGCCACTAGAAGAATACACAAAGGACAGATTTAAAGCACAAAAACAACACAGATATACGACATGAAAAATAAAAAGCAATAAAAAACTAGAAATAAAAACAAATAATTATTACGGATACCGGACCAAACGCTAACAAATCTCAAATAACGGTTAGTGTGTCATCTGTTAAAATACCATCATTGATCGTTATTCGATGTATATAAATGGGGAACACGTTAAAGATTTACTAAAAGGTATAGAATGTACATAATAAAAGAATGACTCCATACATAAAACTGTTTCTTGGTCAAAATAGAATGTTTTCGTTTTCTGAATGGCATAATGGTTCAGCTGTTGGAGTAAACGTAAGCTGATCGTAATAGTCTATTGTGGACTACAGGCCACTAATCTATTATGTAAGCTGGGCTTTTTCTTTATTGTATTTCATTTGAATAATTTTTACATTTGGTACTTACTTTACACGGGTTCTTTTTGTGTTCCGTCACTTCTGTTTATTTATCAATATTAATTATTTAGTAAGCTATAATTTTGTTCAAGGAAGATGAACCATTAGGTACTCCCTAATTCATTTTTTTAAATATTCTTAAATAATATAACTCTTCAAAAAAAAATATTTTAACAATACAAGTATAAATGACTTTACTTAAACTTAAAAAATAATGTCGCATATTCGCTTCGGTGAGAGACCAAATGAAACACCAAATGAAACACTGAATTTATCTGAAAAACTATTCCGTAAATCGTACTAATCATCACTCGAGAATATTCCACTTGTCTCTGGAATACTTTATTTCACGTTGTTCCTATCGAACGTATTTCTGGCTTGTACTTGCGTAGTCCCAAAGAGGTTATAATAATCTTTGCGTATTCTAGATCCTTCCAAATCATTCAAAAACCTCCATATTGTTTCGGATTATGTGCAGTTATAAGAATTTAGCAGGTTTTAGAATCGTGTGACAATAATAACAAAAATCTATATATTTGTGTAATTAGTAAAATATTATTGACAGGTGCGCACAATATGGGACATTTGTAAGGACATAAATTAATCCATATTAGTATTACCATTTAGCAATTTTCTTGAATAAAGGCACCGCGACTGAGCAGGAGATGGTCATCACTGCGCAAGTGGAAAATTATTTCCGAGATGAAATGACAACACTCATTTTCTATTCATTATTTGGTCGGTGACCCTCTCGCCTTAATCGAGGTAAACACCTTCCGGACAGCTCGGCAATATATTATATTTAGACTTATTTTCAAATATTGAATATTAAGTTGTTCAGTATAATATATGATACAGTGATCTTGGGATACCATGACCTTGGGCTCGGGTATATGTTTATCTAACAAGTCCCAAATCAATTTTTGCTATTTCACTTCAAATACAAGTATAGTCCGTCTCGGCTTTAACAAGAATAAAATATTTTTCATAATAGTTTAACCTATACCCATAATATCCGTAGACCCCGTTTTTTCATTTTTTTTATAGAATGTAAAAATATTTTTTCTGTCTAATAAATAATATTACGCACATAAAATATAAAACTCTGTGAAGTTATGCACAGTTAGATTGCGAAATTGTGAACCTATCGAATTAGGCGTCTGATACACATGCTTATTTAGTGGCACGTGAGCATGCGCAGTATCGACCTTGACAGTGGCATGCTTATTAGTGGCATGTGTGTACGCACATTGCCACCTAGTGGCATGCTCAAAAATCAACCGGTTGATTTATAAGCATGCCACTGTCATTCACCATAGAGAAGGGGTATCTTTGGAGCATGTGTGAACAGACTTGCTTATTATGAGCATGCTTATGTCATTCGCGGCTTCGCGGCTAGTATTATCAATGCGATCTTCTCAGTCCGCGACAGATGAAACAAATATGGCGAGGGATGGGGGGGATGATAAAACATTACTTTTCGTGACTTATTATAGGAATCACGAATGTCTGTGGAATACTCGGTCACCGTTGTGTAAAAATAATATAGTGAGAAATAATGTTTACGAAAATTTATTAATAGGCATGAATGATTCAAATCTTACAATAAAAATTATATAAACTAAAATCAAAAATGTGCGGATGGAAACTCGGGAACTTTTTTGATTTATTGGTTCACTTGAATTTTCTATTTCAGTTTGCAAAGTTTCCATTTTGAACAAGAGCGTCTCTATTCTATGACAAGAGCATACCACTAATAAGCATGTGTGTTTGATTATTAGCTTTGGGCATGCTTATTTATGAGCATGCCACTAATAAGCGTGCCAGTAATGAGCAAGTGTGTACAGTTGTTAAGGCATGCTTATTAGTGGCATGCTCATTAGCATGCCACTAAAGAAGCATGTGTATCTGTACCTTTAGGAAATATCGGGAATCCGTATCGATAGCGTACTTATTTTGACACAAGTTAATGTAAACACGCAACTAAATGGTGGATTTTGGTCTTATTAAATTGTTTATTCTCTTATTTTATATGCTCAATATTATATTTTCGTGTTCTACAACTATGTGTGTTTGATTATGTGATGGAATGTGTATTTCTTTCACCATTTTTAATAATTTAGAGTCGTGTATAAATTTTGCATCAGTGCTATCGCGCAAAAGTGAACGCCCTGTTTTTAAGTATATTTTCGAACAATTGAAATTAACTGTAGATTTTCTCGCATCATCTGGGGTGGTTAGCAAGATTTTTAAAAATGCATCAGATTTCTATCGAAGGTGAAAAACTTGGTGTAGGATTCACTCCCAAGATTACTAATATAGTGTTTGTTATTATTTTACTATTTTATTATATTATTTCGTATGTTCGATATTACATTTTCGTACTGTACAGCTGTTTGCGATTAAAATATTCTTTTCGAATTTGGAGTCGAGTGTTTGTAATTAATATCAGATTTTTTGTGGGATTATCCGGAATATTTTTCTACCAAATTACCCTGAATAATCGAGAGTCCACTGTGTGAATATTTCATTCAATATCAGTCGTACATTTGTTGGGTGTTTTTTAATTAAAATTTTCATTTCATTCAAATTGTCTCTACAAATTTCGGATCCAGGGATAGGAATGAATTAATTTACAATGGTCAGTATTATGATTGTAGTACCCGTGAAAAATCATGGGAGCTAATAATTGCAAAATTTCGAAGCTGAAAATTCATGAATAGAAAAACATTTGTTTTTTAAACCTAAACATAAAACTAATTTCATCGACTTAAAGCCTTAAGTACATATATTTACAGCAGCAACTCTTTAATGACGATATTTTTCGTGAATGTTCGTTCCTAATCAGTGTTGATGTTGAAATTCCAGCAAGTTACGGATGGACGGACGTACATTAGGGGAGTTGATTGTCCCTAAGAGGAAACATTTTTCTTTTATTTACAATGGATTGAAAATGTTGCAATCAATTGTAAATAAAATTGTGTTTTTGCAATCATTTGCAAACACACACACACACCCACACACATACACACACAAACACATTCACATATATGTGCACAGTAAACACATCAGTCTTAACTAAGTAAGTAATTTTATAGATATTATTGTAAGCGATTAATAATGTTTCTATCTATTTCTTTGGAAAACATTTTTATGCATTGTATGCTTCAATTCGAATAAAATAAAAAAATAAATAAAGATTTAATAAATGCACGTTGTAATGTAATCGAGTGACTTTTTAAATGTTTGTAACACTCGGTTATAGTAACGTTAAGAATTTCCCAGTCCCTTCAACGATGTTATAACAGAGTTTCACGGTACAAAATCATAATATACCATATCACAGTGGGAGTCTAAATACGTGATCCAAGCAAATCAGGCTAATTCTGCGGAACAATTGTCTTTCTGGACCACGGGCTAGCAGACGGGCTGCAGATAATGACGAGAGATATGTGTGAGAACTTGTCGGCCATCATATTGCACAACACGAGAGTACAAGCATTTGTTAAATGATTCCGTCGTTGTGTAACACAGGGTTTGCTCAACCTTATTATGTCTTGGTCAGCTAATAAACTGCTTGCGATATTGAAAAACAGTTCTCTTCAATAATGCGCTACAAAATTTGTTAAACAAAATTTGTAGCCCAATATGGGGCCAACTATTATACCAACAATGACAACTTTGGAGCGTTACTGTGATTGCAATAATAAATATATCGGACAAACTTCTAGAAATCTCAACATTACACTAAAGTAACATTGTCGTTGTTTAACTAATAATAACTTTTCCGAATTCGCGAATCATACAATAGAAAATAATTATTATTTTTATTAGTGTAGGTACCATTAAACTTCGCCATGCCTTCACGAGTAAAGGTAATAAAATGAATAATTTTCAAAGTTTAGATAAATAAAATGGCACTTGAACTCGAGTATTGATTTGTTAAACATTTTACATCCACCAACTCATCTCCCCTCCTTTCAATTTACCCGATTAAAAAAGTTTCTACTGCTTTTCACCAATAACTCCGCCTTCTTCTTCTGTCAGTAAGTAATTCCTTTTTAATTGCACTTACACCAAAGTCTGTTTCCTATATGTAAATCAGTATCATTACCTGTTGATGAGAGTTACTGATGCTCTCGAAACTCGAATTGTGCTAATAAACACAAATAGAATTATTATAACTTTTTTTTTTTTTTTTTTTAATTTATAAATTATCCTTAGCGAAGATCATTATTAAACTCTTCGAAGTTGACGCCGATTCTATCAAGAGTATAGTCTCATATTTATTGATATTAGACAAACATATATATTTATTAATTTTTAACGCTATAACAGGCCATGAGCCCCAATTGCTATAGCGAAACACATCGCAAAAACACCTAGATTCGAGAAAATCACATTGTGATCTCACTGGGATTCGAACTTGGAAAGAGAAGCCAGTGTCATGCCCATTAGACTATAAGAGATACTGCACAATTAAAAAATCTTTTACAATTTTACAATTACCGTACAATACAATTGGTCTGAGAATAGTCTCGTAATTAATGCTATTTTGTTTAGAGCATATACATCTGTTATCGTCATGTTTTATCGTTAGAGTAATGCGTAGTGCGTAGCACCTCTATTTATATTCAACTTATTGTTATTTGAATTTATGAATTTTTCGACGAATTTATGAAGATGTCCAATATAAGTTAAATCTTAGCTTTTTTTAAAATTTATGGTATCGAAATATTGCACCACGTACAATTTTCAATATTAAAATGAGCTTGTGGAGTTATAATGTTCCGTGATGTCAGATTTACTCTGGTACGTGACACCCTCGATGGACTATCGAGTTTCTGGTAAGAATTTCCATTTCCAGAAGCACATTCGGAGAATTGCGTTGGCGACAATGCGATACAAATAATACGCGCGGTCGTGTTTGTGTCGAGTACAATGACGCCCACTCGTGGAAACACTAAAAATACTTCTCTATTTTATTGCCTTCGACTGTAGCGCGCCACGAACTGACGACGAAATAAAAAATCACCACTATGGAAGTAATCTTGCACTGTTGCACAGCGGTTGTATTAGTACTGTAATACCAACGAGACAGTATACAAGGACTTCGGTGTTTTCTGAACTGGTGGAGGCGATTGCCTAGCGAAGCGAGCGAAATTCATAGGCGACGACCACTTTTTCACATAGTTTTTCATTCATCATATTTTTAATATCGAAAGGTATCAAATTATAATTTATTCATTATTTTCCGTATATTTTATAACGTATACCTTTCTAAAACAATGCAAACTAAATTATTGAATCAATTAAAAATTAGTAGGCGTGCGGTCGCTTAGACGTTGAAAATCTTTGTAAAATAGAGTTGAGAATGAAGGAATTAGAAGTGAATGTAATGCTGACTGCGGCGTAATAGATAGAAAAAGGAAAGTATCGCTGAGACGATTTGGCCATGTGGAACGGATGGGTGAGGAAAATTCATGAGACGAGTGTTGAAGGCAGCAGAAACAGACCTGGAGGGAGACCTGGCGTGACGAGATAAATCAAATATTGGAGGATGGCTCTGTTAGAAGCTTCAACAATCGAAGAGCGTGCATGAGAAGATGTATGAAAGTGGACGAAGCAAAAGTGATACGCCAGGACGAAGAGTGTAGCGTGCCATCCTCTCTGCCTACCTTTCTGAGAAACGGCGTGATAGTTAGTTAGTTAATCAATAAATTACCAAACCAACGATGTTGTGTCAGAACTGAAGAAAATTTCTCCGATTGTGGGCTTTATATAACTGTATAGACATGTGACATGATTTATTTTTCAATAATATTATAAAGTAAACGATTATGTTTAATTAATTTAAAAATTAGAGACTATTTAGTTTGAATGAAGTAAAATAATGGATATTATTAATTATAATTTTAATTTAAAAAAATATATATATTTTAAATAATTCCTGATTTCAGCTATTTAATCAGGATACAGCGTATCGTGTCCTAAATACTTCTTTTGAATCTTTGACAATGCACGAATTATTAATCAACGATATTGAACAGATGTTGAATTACAAAGGTATTATTCTCTCTATAAGCATATATGCCTCTGAAACGTTGACACAGCACAAACAATACATCAAAGCTTTGGAAATCATTATCGACGACGTTGTAGAAAGATGTTAAAAATTAAATGGTAAGGTAAATACACAAACAATAATGTGCGTGAAGAAGCCAAATTAACAAGCATTGAAGCTTTCCCTTCAGCGGCGACATAATGGATTAGCCACGTTGTTAGAATGACTGAAACCAGAATATCAAAGGAGATTATTTACTCCCAGATATTCCAGGACAAATGCTTCAAATACTTCCTGAAAGCGAACCTAAAAAGGGCCAACAGGGGCACTTAATAGTTCGAAACGGATCGCTGGCAGCATACTGCAACTGGGAAGAGAAAGCGAAAAAGAAATTAGAGAAAACAGAGCACAGAAGTCACCCGCAGCCGCTGCCTTCCTACACCTCCAGCTAGAAATGCTCCAGAAATGGACTCTTGTGTTACCTCTGGATCCATAATCGTGTAGGATAATTATCCCAGCACCGAGGTACACCGAATGACGGTGTAACATTGAGTCATCCAAGAGTTCTTTCGTTTTCCTCTGGATGACTGTTAATGAAGCTCCATAGATTGCCTGCTTTACCGTGTGGTCTGGTGGTCTCGGTCTTATGTGCCCGTACCATCTCAGCTGTCGTTGCTCCAGCTTACTGTTTATGTCCGTGACAACTAGGATACCACGAATACGCGAACTTTTAATCCTATATTTTAGTGTTACTCCTGCCGACCATCTAAGCATTCGCATTTCTGCTGTTTTAAGTTGCCTAAAGTAGAACTTGTACATAGTCCAGCATTAGGAGCCATGCATTATCGTGGATCTAATATAATTCTTTAAGGATTTTAAGAAATTAAAATGCTCATCGAAAACCACATACATATACGGCACGTTATGCTGCACCACTTCGAGAACTGGTGGAAATCTTCATTCAAGTTATTCTGCGATCTTAACGATCTTTTCGGCCAAAGAACGATTACCGAAAGGGCATTTGCTCGTTTCATAGCTGATGATACCAGCTTAGACTACAAGTCAGGATAGGGTCTTCGGATTTTTAATGACTAGACTCTTCTGGCGGCTGTGGAAGAGGACTAAAGTGTCACCACTAAGACACTGGACATTTCGCCCGAGGAATCGACTATCTTCTCAGCAAACGGGAAGCAGTATTTAGCGCTGATGGTGACTACGCTCCCCAATGATAATTGTACATAATATTTGTGCACTCGGAACATCAAATTATGATATTGATATTAAATTAAATTTTTAATAATTACCCCTGATGAACTTTTTAACAATCTGAAATTAACAAAGATATTTGTAATCGTCTTGTTTCTTCGCTAGAGCCATTTAGAGGTGCCACCCATCTTTACAGTTTGCTTTCGTTTTTGGTCATGTCATACAATATAATGTAACATGACCAAAAACCAACAATGATGTATGGAAGTGAAGCCTGGAGCTGGTAGAAGAGGAATGAAAGTAGACTGAATGAAGTGGAGATGAGATCCCTTAGGCGTATGTATGTCACATCCATTTATGATAGAGTAAAGAATGAAGATATTAGGAATTAATGTAAAGTGATCTTAGCTTAATTCATAGAATTAAAACAGGGTCGCTCAGGTGGTTTGGGCATGTTGAGCGAATGAATGAGGAAAGAATGGTAAGAAAGATATATAATGCAAGTGTTGACGGCGCCAGAAAGAGAGGGCGACCGCGGAAGATGTGACATGACCAGATTAAGCAGATACTAGAAGATGGTCCCGTCAGAAGCCTCAAAAACCGGCGAGCTTGCATGCGAAGGTATATAAATGTGGACGAGGCGAGAGTTGTATGTCAGTACAGAAGAGTGTCGCGCTCTATCTCTCTGCCTACCCCCACGGGGAAACGGCATGATGTAAGTAAAATATATATTTTTAAATGGATAATTATGATCAAAGCATTATAATAACACAATATACATATAATATATGTTATCAGTTATGAATTCACACTAGTTTTAATATAATTTCGACATGACGCAACAACGCAATCTTGCAAGTCATCAAACCAATCAAAAAGATATCGCTGAATCTGTTCTGCCTTCAAAAGCTTCCTCTCGCTTTTACCGGGTGACTATCTGTTTATGTTACAATGTCCGCGATCTTTGCAATTCAGGTTTCTATTTGCGACAGGTTCTTTGAAGTTCGTCGATGTCTTTTTATATTTTGTGTCTCTCGTTTGTGAATATTTTTTACATTATTATTTTCGCAGTTGTGCTTGAAGCTAGGTACCCAGGTAAAATTGCCAGCAATAGTTTAGCGCTAATCGTGTTTTGATCGGCCGCCCGGCGGGACAGCGACATCCTTCGCCTCAGATATCGTTTAGTGCTAACGCTCACTCCATTAGCTAACACAAACAAGATTGTACGTAATATGCACAATGTGTAGGCATATTCAACACGATTGTGTCTCGTCATCATCATCTAATCATCACGCCACATCAATTTGATGATTTCGTCAGTCGAAGGGATTTTAAGACGGCCTCTTGGTTCTCCTAGGGTTTCACTGAATGACTGCGAACAAGTCCGAGCGATTGTCCGTCCTCCGAGCTCTGTGTCACTTCTATTGCTATTTAATTATACTAATTTAATTATATCAAATTATCTTGTGTGCTCATACGTTTCTTTTCCACTCTTCTCTTAATATTCTTCTTAAGCAAGAGATGTATGGAAACATATGTTTTGCAAAAACGAAATTAAATATTCATCTAATAGATTATTATTACATGTAAAATCTGAATGAATATCTATAACCCTTGAAAAATGACGTACTTGTACTATATACTTTGGTCCAGAGGTAAGGCTGTTAGAACAGCGCCATTTAGTGTAGCGCGTAGCGTTAGTGTCGGTCATTATTACATAGAAAATTATGATTTTTTTACACTTTATGATTGTTTGCGTCATCTGGTAGATTTAAATCACATTTATTTGTGACCTCACTCGGAATCGAGCCCGGAGCCCTCCATTGTTATGCTTACTGGGCTGCGAGGACCACTTATTTCATACAAAATGTAGTTAATTTTTTTTCTAAGTAAATAGCTGTGCTCAACACATATTTTCTTGTAAAACAAACCCACATACAAACATCGCGTGAAAACTTGATGTATGCATTGGTCGAACATTTTTTTATTTTATTTTATTTATTCTTTAAGTAAGCATCACAAGAATTTATATTTCTTAGTATAAAGAAATTACATACAGTTTAATTTAATTCAACAAAGAGCTGTATGATATGATGGAGAGCCCGATGTGATCAGTTCCACCAAGGTGGGGCGTTTGAGATGGGCTGGTCACGTCATCAGAACCTAACACTCTTCTACACCACAAGGATGAAGAAGATCAGGAAGGCCCAAACTGCGATGGATGGACTCTGTCAGCGCTAATATATCCATATACAAATACCAAAGTAGAAGACAAAAGCAACCGAAAAGAATATAGAAGACTTCTGGATTCAGCCAATGCCCACCCAGGGCTGTTGAGCTTATGATGATGATAATTAAATTTCAATAAAATACAAGCATCACACATTTTTTTAGCTCCCTCTTTAAAGTTCTTATATTTCGCGTCCTTAATATCCCCAGGGAGTTAACTGTTCAATTTCATTTCACGGTTTTAGTTTTAGTTATAGAATTGTATCTAAAAGCAAGTGAAGTACAATTTTTATAACGCATTAACGGTATTATTTGGATCTGACTTAACCTGAAATGCACATGACATATGATTCCTGATTTATCACCGACTCAAAATTTTGAATGGGTCAGTCGTAACTAGGGTTGCCAACTTTTATTAGAAGAAATAGTCTGAAATAGAGTATATCTGATTTCAAATGAGGTGAATAAAGAGTTTTTGAAAAGGTATTTTTTGCAACTTTTTGCAGCACATAACAATTTTTCATTGTTTTTAAAAGAATTCTACGACTCCAAACATTCTAACTCTAAGTTCACTTTTTCTTGCGACAAAATAAACGTAATCTCAAAATAACTTGTGACATTGACATTGACAGATTGACATTAGTGGCTGCGTTCAGAAACGTCCGAGTGTGGCTTGGGGAGTGGGGATTCCCAACTTGGGATTACCAGCATATTAAAAGTAAATAGTCGACTTTTTTGGTTACGATAACAGGTATGCATCATGTATGCGTGACTGGCACTAGTATAGTAAACTTTGTGTAAAAAATAGTATTTTAGCGTCCTCTATTAGTGTTATTGATTATAGAGTACGTCCACATGATATAGAGTACAATACTCTATTTTAGAGTACGGTTGGCAACCCTAGTAGAAAGCCGAGCCGCCTGCTCGAGTTCTGTAGGATTTGAGCAGTAATGTCCCACACGGACTTGACAACATCGACACGGATCAAGTGCGCTTCGCGAGCTACGCGACGCTTTGATGATTATTATAACTGTGTTGTGAGATGCAACGCCGAGGCACATGCAAAACAAATGTCCGCGTCCCTTCGGAGAAAAGTATCAAGTTGCGTCCGTGATTCTGCTATCAACGTTGGTGTGCTGGACCAAACTGGTGCATTTTGTTTCATATATCTCTCACATAGTCATCTGCAGTGGGTAGAAATATATTTAGCCGACTAAACAATAATGTTAAATGTTAATAAATAAAAAAACACTTAGCTTAAATCACTATTTGTTGATGAATCGATAGGTATGTTTCGGGGCCAATGGTCCTTTCATCAAGATACAATGTTTACTAAAAATTAGAATTAGAAGTATATAAATTAACATAAAATAAATATAAGGAGTATAACTAATAATGTGAAACCAAATTTTCGAAAAAGATTTGGTTATACATAATATTTAATTTAGATGCTATTGAAAACCCTATTTCTTTTTTTCGAAATCGGTATTTAAATCAAAAGAGTGATTAGATTATATCAGGTGATTCGTAAATTGTTTCTTTTTAGACATCTCAAATACTCATTAACTATAATTTCAAAATTTCTTGAAGATTTGCCTATGTAAAAATAGTTAAAATACTTTCAAATTATTGATAATTGCCTGATTTTTTATAATATTTTTTTATTTTGTTATTCGTATAGAATGCCGGCTGTAGTATATTTGAATTTTATTTACTTATTGACTTCCTTAAAATTAATTTTAGTACATTTCTTGTACTGAGGAAGGGAGCATGGCTCCCGAAACGAAACAAAATGTTGAATTTTTACAATAAATATTAATCGTTGTTAGAACAAAGTTTTAATTATTTATAAAATGGTGCCACAAATTGATTCAAAAAAATTGAAAAAGTGCAATTTAATTGCTTAATTTATTACCACATTAATGTACATTTATAAGTACACTTTCTCACAATTGTTTTGGAATATTGTGAGACACTTCGCTGAATGCTAATGTCACTTTTATTCTGCGAGATTTCACTTGAAACTCGTAGGATTTAGTTGTTTTTTGCCCTGATTGCGTGCTGCCATTGTAGGAGAGAGATGAAAAGTTCACGAAACCTTTACAATATGCTGACACATCCAAAAAAAGTTCAACTGGTGAATTTATTCATACACGGCACGCTCGTTGCAACTTATTCAGAATGCGACGTGTTCATTGTTTCACCCGTATCTAATACTATATATTATATTTGAGTATATTATACTCAAAACTAATCACATAGAAGTAACACTTCCTAGAGTATTGTAAAGATTGTCGACATTCATTATTGTAATAATTATATTCTTTTATAAAACTTTCTTAAATCTTTTTTCTTATTGAAAAATATGGCATCTAGTCTTAATTTTTTGCCAGTTTAACGGAATTTTAAAGCTGCATATATCTTGATGGGAATTATTGCGTTGACGTAGAAATTATAGACACAATAAACAGTTGAGATTTGACGACGACAGAGTTCGAGAGTTTTTTGCTTCAGTTTTTCTGCTTTATATATTGCATTGAAATAATAACTTATTATTTCTCTACTACACAATGGCGAGCAATTTTCCTCAGTTCTGAAACAATGTTCAATTGTGAATTTATTTATTGAATAAATAATTTGGTTACCTATGTGGCGCTTGAAAAAAATCTATTTAAAAGGTACGGAAATTTTGTAATTTTTTATTGTTTACTTTTATAAATTTGTAATAAAAATGCGTCAAAAGCTGTGAGAAAATGTCGTCGTTGCTGTTTTTCACTTGTGTGATTTTTCATCATCTTTTTTTACACGTACAAATAATTTTCATTTGTAAAAGTATATTTGGATTATAAATGTTTTAGAAAAATAGTCGACTATAATTATAATTTTGGGAACTAAATGAAGTGTTGGAAATGAAATTTATGGTTTTATGAAGATTTAGTAATCTAGTAACGCAACTTCACATACAATAAATGTAACCTTCTACTTATTGACATTTTTATCGGTCTTTCCCTTATCCTATCTATATCTCACACTCTTATTCCCGTCTAGTATTTAGAACGACTATCTAAATTGATATTTCAAAATTAATAAATTCGGTACGATTTGGCATAATTTATTTATGCAATATTCGAATGTTTATTGATCCGGAATTTTACCGTCATTAAGTTTTTAATAAACTTTTGGTTTGTTCAATTTTATGATGCAATTGGAAATAGATGTTTGTAAATATTGTAAATGTTTCACCAATTGTTACACATTATTTAAGTGTTTAGGCTCATACAGAAAGGAATTGCTTCACGGATTCAAATGTTGTTTCAATATATAAGTCATAAATAGTAATAATGACCGATTAAAACAGAATACTTAAAGGATGATTGAAGTCATGTATGCAAATAAAATGAGTGATTAAAACAGATTATTTTAAAAGTAATTTTGACTCTACCGAAAATAATTTAACAATGGATAAAACCCTATTATAATATAATCGCTATGAAGAGAAAAGATGAATATAATTTGAAAGAATATTCTTTTTAGTTTCTAAGGTTATAAATAGCAGTTTATTCATCTTTCGAATATTTTTTAATGCATCAAAAAAGTACTGTCAAAAAAGAAATAAGGGCCTATTGACTAAAAAAATACAAGTCTATTCGCAAAAAATTTAATGATTCACTATTTACGTATTTATTGAAGACAAGTAAAATTATTTTTTCCAGTTCTCTTCTTAATTCATAAGCGCCTAGGGATATAAATTTCTTCCATTAATCAATTAGTTGACAATCTGTCTCCGGTTGAAATGACGATCATGTTGAAAACTTTAGCATTTTTATTATGAATCAATTTACAGAGAATTTACAATATAGTAATTCAAAAATGTTTTATTTATTTATAAATAATTCTATGTATATCGGGTTTTTAATGTTACATAAATGATTATTTCCTAATGATTTATCTACGTAATTATTTAATCAGAAAAAATCAACTCGTTAATGGTTATCGATAGCGACAAATGAGACACAATTGGCCTTCGTTCGCTTCTCAAGGCAGTTTTAATGAAGCGGCTTGACCTCCTCAGTACCGTCACCCTTTGGACCGTGAGCTAGTACCCAGTACCTACTCCAGTTGTCCGCTGTCCACCGAGCCTGTCGTGCCAAGATTGCTCAGGAATATGACTCGCTTCAGCTGTTGTATTGCAATTGCCCTGTAATCGATTGGCAGGAAACACGTGCGCATTTATTGACTCGTGGCTTTAAAAGTCTCGCTGTAATTATTGCCCTGTTTAAGTAAGACGCTTGATTGAACTCGTTTGTTACGAGATCAATCTCAATATTATACCTTTGCATGTCTGAAGAACTTGCGTATAAAGATTTTTTTTTAAACTATTGTTCATTTATAACTATGGTACCTGCAATGTTCGCTCTAATTTTTTCATCACTTTTTGGTGCAATTTATAAAGTACAATAATTATTTAATGAATGCGCTGGCGGATATATGAAAAACATTATTTGGAATTCAATATATTCATAAGAAGGTAGATCATATTGATCCTATATTCATATTTACGAAGGATTCCGGATAAACAAAAATATAAAACCAATTTCACGTAATGAAGACATTTTTCATAACACATTTAATTATTGTTTTTGTTAGTATCGTGTTAAATTTTGTACGTGCGCATGTATCAATGATTCCTAGAAAAAACATTGATCATCTGCATGCATTTTTGATACACAATTTCATTTATTTAAGTCTTAGCATCTCTGTAATTGAATCACAGAATTATTAAACCAATAGATCATCAAATCAATGTTTCATATGTACATGTCTTAATAATATCATAATAAAAAATTCGCTTTGTGCGGCTATTTTTTTTCTTTCTTTCATACTTTATCATACACATTTTTTAAAACTACATTACAAATTTTAAATATTAATATTTCGCCTCCGTATTTGTATTAAAAAAAAGTGTTTTTTAACCAATTTCCAACATATTGAATTGTCAATAATTCGTGGTGTGATCTCAATACTAGAATTAGATAACTCGAATTTTGGCAGTTTTGAAATATTTACATAAAAAAAATCTTCAAATAGTAAGATATTTAATGCCAGAACTAGATAATTTGTACATGCTATTTATTATAAACAAGCTATTAATCATTTACAAAAATATACAACAAGAAAAATTAATGAAGATTAAATGCTATAACTAAACATCTTGTGATATCTATTATCTAGTTATATCAGTAGAAAAATTCATTAAGGATTAATTAGTGAGGAGAATAAGATCTTTAAAAAGTATGGAAACATTTATTCAGTTATCTAGTTCTAGTATTGGGCCAACAAATTAAGTACCTGCCTACACGTCAAGAAAAAAACGTATATTAATTATTTATATTTTTATACAAAAGACGTACTAATAATAATAAAATTTTGATATTTTCATAAATAAAGTGTATGCAACCTACATGCAACCTTCCTTGCTGAGAGAAATATTATATAACTTTGATATAGATGTGAAACACATTAATATTGAAATACACAAAAATTCAAACAAGAGACATTCAAAAATTATTTCTAAATTGTGATACACAATAAAAAAAGGGTTGAAAAAAATCTTTATCTTTAATTTATTTTTTAAACGCGTTTAAGGTCTAATATGTTTCACAGTGGAGTAGAAAATTTTATATTGGGTGAGGCAGGTCAGAAAGTATGCCGCTTGATAGTAAGTTATTTACTCTTATCTCGTGAGTAAAGGGCGTGGTCCTGTACTGCGTAGAATTAAATTCTACCTGGTTTTTGTGCGACGGAAGCGAGGTAATATGTTAAGATGGTTTATTATATGTCAAAATCTATACAGGAAATCATGTATGTATAGGTATGTAAATCGTGATGTTAGATGTGATAGATAGACAATGATGTGGTGAGTACTATTCGGGAATACTCAATGAACATTATGTAGTTGTGTTTCGATTGACTCATCGGAGAAGTTTCTTGTCCCAGTTGATCGTCCGTCATGTCAGTTATCTGACAGCAGCTTTCTCGATCACTTTCCAACACAATTATTCATCGGACGAGCCTTCGTGCCGCGCAGCGTGCTGCGGGACGCGGTTGCAGAAAAGCACAACAGACGATCGTTGGAAATTCATATTCCAAATAACTATTATATTTTGACGATTAATTTTAAACTTCTTTAATAACAATAACCGTGAAATATAGATTTTACTACGTTTAAACAGGCAGTTTTAAGAAACATCATTTTCATATTTCTTTTCCCGAGTGCAGACAATTCGGCGTATTCAGCATGAATGATAGTAGGTAATTTGTTCTTTGGGCACTTAATTGTTAATGTTTAAATTAATAATCTAAAAATTTTTATCCAAATTATAATGTAATTTCGTATATTAAAAAATCTAACAGAGTATATTTCCCTCATTTAAAGAATAATTAAAACACAATTTTTTATAAAAAAACTAACTTGAATTTGGGCATGAATCTCCAATATTCTCGAAAAATACCTAGAGACGATCCATATTGGCTCTCCAAAAAGTTTAATGTAATAATTATTAAATAACTGCTTTATTATTTAACGTTCTTTAGTTTGTCATTTTTTGTTATATAATATAACAACTTATGAGTAAAAATATTTGTATATATTTATTTAAAAAATCTGATTTGTTTCCATTTATTAACATTATCGATTTTTGTGGTAGTTTTATTTTTGAAAACAATGCTAGGAATAATAATATTTATCTATGAAATACATAAAATGTATATAAAAAAGGAGTTTAAGGTTTTTGTAGCCAATTCAGAGGGTACTAAAATGTTTAGTAAAAAAAGCATTGTTAATTTCTGATTTTTGACCCGAAACATTCAGTCCCATATCGTATTGAGTAAAATCTCTTGTACCTGTAGTATATATATTTTTGTAATATTTATAGTCATGCGTATTTAAAGGAATTTTATAATGTTCTGTTAAAAAAAATTAAACAAAAATTTAAAAAGAAATTGTGTTTAAATTAGAAAAAAGTGTTAAAAGCAAATTAAATATTATAAGTACTTAACCACTTTTTTGCCATATATATTATAATATTATATTTATATATAATATATATTATAATAAATATGATAAGTACATAACCTTTTAAATGTGTTTTCACATTCTTAATTATTAATTCAACTCCTGTTTTTTAATATGGCAATACTTAGAATTTTAATTTTTAGTATCTTGATGAAGGGACCATTGGCCCTGAGACACGTTGATTATTCAATAAGTAGTGATTTTAGAAGTGTTTTATTTTTATTAATAGATATAAATAATGTTACTACAAAGTAATTTTGTACTTATTGAAGAAACATGTGTGTATTTTTTGTTATTAGAAATGTCTATAAGTAGGTATAGAATGAAATTGACTTCCTATTATCTATATATTAATTACTCCAACCAATGTCGTTTCTGCATTTGGATAATTTCTGTTGCCAGTTTAAAAAAAAACATTTTAGAGTACATTAAAACGATTAAAAAATATAGGAATACGAACAAACTGATATCAAAAAACATCCAAATCCAAATTATCGAAAATTAAAATATCGGAATTTATAGATTTTTTAAAATATTTTCGTGGAATCCGTGTATTTAAAACAGCCAACGTAATTGCAGTCAACGAATTTTTGTGCTGGTCATACCACAGAATGACGCTTTATGACATTGACAGTAAGTATACGTTTACGCTTTTCTTTTTATTGTTTTTGCATTAATCTTGCTTCAATAAACGTTCAAAACATTTATTTATTAAACATTTATTACGCTTTATATTTTATTTAAACTGCAAAGTGAACTTAACCTTAGATTAACGTCATAACGTCTCTCATATAACCTCAAAAGACTCACAGCGCGTGGCGCGAATGTCATTTTACGTGTCATTTTCTCCGTATTTATACATAAATATTATTATTTTTCAGAATTCCGATGGAAGACTCAACATCACAAACCGGCAATTTGATAATGCGATTCGAGTTCACAATATGAAAGAAGAAATGCCAGACGTAGACTGTCAAACATAACAGAAGAGGAATGTGAAAGAAGGAATGCTGACCAGCGGGAACGTAAAAATGCTAGGCAAAGAGTGTATGCTGAAGGAAGAAATGCGAAATCTTATTTTAAATGTGCAGTACAACTGTGCTAATGCATTTGCATCTTTCGGAGTGCAAATAAGTGACATACCAGGTGTAGGCCCGTATTGTTTAAAAATTTCAGGTGAAGTATATCATAGAACGTCTAGAAGTTTGCAGAGTGATGGAGAGGTGCCGGCATATGCGCAACTATATGTTTACGATGCGGATGAAGCAGTCAGGGTACGTATGAGCCATCCGTCTAACCTTAGATGTCAACAAAATATAATGGAAACTATTGATAATGTCATCCGTCGTGTAAGTCCATATGCTCTCCAATACAAAAGGTTGAAAGAAGCGGTTGAGGAAGAAGAATCTATAGTTGCAGAGCACGGGGGCCAGATGCGGAATATTCAACTACTCTTTACGCGTTCTTCGTTAGATGACCAAAGAAGGTATAAAATGAAGTCGCCATTGTGTATGTAGCAGATTACGAAGGTAGGTTACCGCCAAACGTAGATTTTGCTGTTCACCCTAAGAATGTAGGAGGTCTCCAGCGTATTAATATGTTATCAAAACATTTAGATCCGATGGTTTTTCCATTGTTATTTCCATCAGGTGAATTTGGTTGGACTCTACAGCCTTAAATAATACAACATTAACTGCATGGTTTAAACTTAACCAACAAGATAATGAGGCATGTAATATTAAGTATCAGGATTTAACTAATTTCTATGTTTTTTCTAGCAATAAGCAGTGGAAGAAGAGGCAATGTGGCGGGGACAAGATTATTGGTCGCATGTCCCCCGTTTCTCCTAGAAATATAGAATTATACCATTTAAGACTTATTCTTTTACAAGTGACTGGCGCTACGTCCTTTGAATCTTTGCGGACTATTAATGGTTGTCTACTTCCTACATTTCGTGATGCAGTACGAGAATTAGGACTCATCGATGATATTGGAGAATGGCAGCGTTGCATGGCTGAAGCTTCAACGTATATGATGCCCAAAGCTCTTCGTGACCTATTTGTCTTATTAATGATTCATTGCCTCCCACCAGATCCGTTGCAGCTGTGGAACGATTTCAAAGATTTGATGTCAGAAGACTTTAGTCGTCAAGGTGCTACTGCAGAAATTGCACAAAATTGTTCCCTTTTGTATATTCAAAAGGCATTAATAAATGAAAATTCTTCATGCACATCACAGGGTTTGCCGGGACCAGATTACAGCAATACTTATAATGAAGTGGTTGATATTAATTTAGCATTAGAAAGTTCTTTAGGGTTAGAGATGGCTGGAAAACTCAATCGAGAACATTGTGCTTTCGACAGTATATTAAGTAAAAAATTTCAGATGTACCTGAAACAAAAAAATGTTTCTTTATTGACGGTCCTGGTGGCACAGGTAAAACGTTCCTTTATAAGACTATTATACATACTTGAAGAGGAAGATCTAAGAAAGTTTTATCTGTTGCTTGGACAGGAATATCAGCAATTTTATTACCAGGTGGACGTACATGTCACATGGCTTTTAATTTACTTCTTGATTTATAGAATAACACAACATGCAGAGTGACATCCAAGAACCGTGCAATTATAAGTGCAGCTGATGTTATCATCTGGGATGAAGCGCCGATGGCGCCAGTTATAGCTTTAGATATAATTGAACGTACTCTGCGCGATATAATGGGTAATAATGATATTTTTGGCAATAAAGTAATCATTTTGGGCGGCGACTAGACAAATTCTACCAGTTTCTCGAAGGGCTTCTCGCGGTCAGTTAGTAGCGACATCTATTAAAAACAGCCAACATTGGAAAAATTTTACTATTTTCAATTTGAAAACTAATGTCCCCGCTTTAGAAGGTGAAAATTCATTTACACAGTGGCTTTTAGATTTAGGCGATGGAAAGCTGCCTCCTGTGGAAGGAAAGTATGCGTCATCAGTGCTTATTCCAAATGAAAGTGTAAGTCAAAATGTTCAAAGCATATATAATGAAGTACATATAGCGGATGTTCCCCTAATGAGTAAACGAGCGATACTGTGTCCAAAGAATGAACATGCTCGATTGGTTAACGAAGATGTACTCGGGCGTTTAGAAGGTCCAATCTTTACATTTTATTATGTGGATAGTATTAAAGATGATGGTTGTGAAATGGACTACAAAATGATATATTTTTAAAATACATTCATTTATCAATAATCATTAAACTAAAATGCTATGTAATTTATTAATAAATAAGACGCTGTAATTTTATCGATAAAAATAAATACAAAGAAGAATTCGACAGCTGTTTCATTTTTTGTATGTCACTGACAGCTACCATAGACAGTAAAACCTGATTTTTTCACTGAAATTTTGTCTGTCACTGACAGCTACCATAGACACTAAAACCTGATTTTTTTCTCCTCAATGTTGATGAATTCATTATTTTTAAACCAGCCAAACTTAAAAACTCAGAGTTGACAGCATCACAATATTATACAGTAACTGTCAAGAAACAAAAAAAGAAATATTGCTTACTTCAAAATACGGCCAATTATCAAATTGTATTAACTTTGTAACAGTAAGGAAATCAATTGTGTTTGTTGCAGAGCAAACACAATTGGCCGCGGGACGACCGTCATTGGCCGCGAAGCGGCCACAATAGCAAAAATGGAAATTTTCCAGATACAATTGGCCGCGAAGCGGCTGACGTAGGCATAGGTAAACAATTGTGTTTGCTGCACAGCAAACACAATTGGCCGCGCAGCGGCCATGGCTGGCCGCGGAGCGGCCGTCATTGGCCGCGAAGCGGCCACAATAGCCGCCCGCAGGGCCTAGCAGTAAGCAATCGGCGAAGCCGATTGCTTTCCTGCTAGTTTATTATTAATGCGACAAAGATTATTTTTTTCTGAAAATATTCCTTGGATTTTACTTGCAATTTAAAATGACGTTGATGAATTTAGCCGATTTATTTTACGTGGGAAATCGTTCGAAGCTGAATACATCCATCTTCCCGTCCCGAGACACGGAGCACATGGCCCTCGGGTAGTCTATTTGGGTTAGCTTCGGACTCTGTCCAGTAAACTGAATAGTTTCTGATGTTTTTCGGCAGATGGTAACCAGTTTTATTCAAATCGCAGCGGAGATTTATGCATATGGATGCGCGGGTTCGATTTTACCGCTCGGGCCTCGGAAACCATCAATTTTAAATGCCGAAAATGCTCGGTGGAATACTAAACCGATCGCAGTACGAAATTCATTGAGCGGTCAACACTTTGCATAAACCCTTGAAGTGCTCACGTAATAGCGTTCAGCAGCGCGGTAATATTATTCCGAGAACTCGGAGCGAGTCTGGGAATTACTTTTCTTCGTTCTGCGTGGAATATTAAATCTAATGTGCAAAACGTTTTTGTCTTATTGTTATTCTTTGAGCATTTAGATCGTCAATTGTTTAATTAATAAAGG
Organism: Agrypnia vestita; assembly: GCA_016648135.1. Classification (NCBI taxonomy): domain Eukaryota; kingdom Metazoa; phylum Arthropoda; class Insecta; order Trichoptera; family Phryganeidae; genus Agrypnia; species Agrypnia vestita. The sequence continues at coordinate 310,247 of JADDOH010024439.1, forward strand.
CTTTAACAATAGAACGTAGCAGGTATTTTACATAAAATGTGGAACACTTAGTGTACACGGTGACGAATAGTAAAAGTTCATAGTAAAAAGCTAAGAAATACATAGTTGTGTGTATTTGTTTCATTGTTATAAATTTATATCACACTAGCTGTGCTCGCGCGGCTTCGCACGCGTAGATTTTTAGTAAGTTTTAGTCATAATTTATTTGTGTATTAACCTCAACATATAGATATATATATATCGTCGTGGACTTTTTTATAGAATTTTTTGAGTTCTACAACTTCTCAGTAGAATGTATTTAAATATCTCTTACCGTTAAGGCAGCGTTCGTAAAAAACGCATCGTTCGACCATTTTTTCATCGTCTTTAGTTGTAAATAAAATAGGTCACCACGAAATGCCCTTTTATTTCAACGGGATAATTTATAGCCTATGTCCACCCTGAAAGTCCATTCTAAATATTGATGAAATAATTTTTGAAGTCGGATGAGTAGTTTCGGTGATTACCTCCTACGTACAAATATATAAACTTTACCTCTTTTTATATTAGTAGGTATAGATAGTAGGTGAAATCTGACGAAATAAATGTCGCCATCAAGTCAAATAGTTTGATATTGTTGATTTAACGATTAAAATAAATTGCTTTCTTGTTTTATTAAACTGATACTATGATTTTATAACTGCGTTAAAAATCTAATAAAATTTTTCTCTTTTCTTTTCAGGTGCGTCTGACTTCAAGGGAAATCAAACGATAGAATTACTTGATGTATTTTGCTGCCAAGAAAAAAGGATTATTACGAGGCAATGTTGACTAATTTCCCCTCAGCAATTCATCCGATGAAAGGAATGACATATTAGAGCTGCTTTCGGAGAATATAATGTATCTTATACAGGTAATCTAGCTAATATTCTAGGAAATATAATAGTGAATATCTTATACACGTATGCTAGCTGTTCTAGCAGATATGAACGGATGTCAAGATCATCCTTTTTTAATGTTTTGGAGTATTTTTGTTTTGGAATGACATCGCATTCTGCGGTTTAATTTAGAACATATTCGAGGGTCCTCAGCCAAAAGGGCGTTAGTGATCATTTATAACTTTACAGGAGAGCTGAAGAAAGTTCTCTCAATTTGATTTTGCCAATATTTATTTTATTTTTAAACGATTTACGTATTTGTTTATCCAAAACAAATATGGATATCGTTTAGTGATAAAATAAATAAATATTGACAAAACTTTAATTTGCTCTTCTGTAAAATTCGAAATACTCACTGACGCCCTTTTGGCTGTCTATCCTTGATATACTGTTTGTCCTTAAAATAAGGCACCTTAAAATTTATAACATTGTAGTTTATGTCTATCAGTCTCTTAGTCTCTTCTCGGTAAATTTCTAAAAATGACTAGTCTAAACCAAAATTTTGCATTTTTTCTCTTTAGGACCCTGTGTAAAACATTGCCACCCTCTCCTTGACCACTTCATCCTAACCCCCAATATAATTGAATACTGGAAATGAATAAAACACTAAGTGCCACAAATATATTTTTTAAGATAAGTATACAGATTAGTACCTACTGTATGCCTTTGCCGATACATAAAATACTGCGTTAATGTCTCATCTGTGTTAATTTCCTAGTTATACGGGAATGCATATCGCATAAGTATTAAGTGCCGCGTCATTATTTTTCATAAATTAGGCACTAAACGAGATACCTAATATTTTATAGTTTTTAGTATTAAAAGGGCTAACTCACGTGAGATACCGCCGTGAAATAATGTTGAAAATATTAATGAAAATGTGTGTGTAAAATAGAACAGAAAGAACGAAAAAGACTAAATTTGTTTTTTACCTTGTATCTTAAAATGAACATTTTAACACTTTGTGCTTTATTCATTTCCAGTATTCAATGGTCACCCATTTCAAATTTGATTGAATGCCATACATTCTAAATTTTGCGTTGCTACTCTTTAGGACTTTGATAAAAGATTTACAACCTCCCCTTGGTCCTTCCTCGATATATGTAATTATCATGTATTCTAAATTGTTCACGGTACACTGTTAAGATTATTATATTTTATAATGGACACTTTTCGCCTTATTCTTTAAATAAAACGTCGTTATATTAGTAAGTTTACGGTTTACGCGTAAAATTTCTGTCAAGATATCTATCAAAATTCAAGATTGACGAAGCGGCACTGTTGTGTAAAAGCGGTCAAGACTCGCTTATTATACCTTATATTACTATCTTATTACTACATTATATTACTATCTTATAGTCTATGAATGTAGCCGAAGCAAAAGTGGTGTGTCAAGACAGAAAAACATGGCGTTCTATCCTCTCTGCTTATCCCTGCGAGGTTAGTTAGTAGAATATTTTAAAAATCCACTTCACCGCTGTTCCCTACCCTTGGAGATTTTAACATCGCCAATAGGTTTTTCCCCGAGCCTTCCTTTTCCTGATTTCCCTGAGGCCTAATATCCCTGTTCTAAATTCAATAATGTAGATTACGAGACGGAAGACTACTTTGCGAGTAACAAGACGTATTTTGAAAGCATGGTGCGCGAATGGAACATTTTTGATTTATGCGTTATGATTTTAATAGCTCTGTTCATTACTCCCTTTATATTAACTCGTAGCGTCTGCTTGCTTGCTTGCTTGCCAGGTTGCCGTCGAAAAAACTTTGGATCGATTTTTAACCCTTTTCCCGTGATCCAATCGAGCTGAAACTTTGCAAGCAGACTCGTGGCGACGATCAAGAAGATCTATCAAATTTTCGTTAAAAAATAATAATAATTATAGTATAATTTTGGATTTTTCAAATTTTTAATAGTTTTTTCAAATTGAAATCATTACAAAAGTTTAATTACTAGCAACGGCGGCCCGATAACGTCGCGGAATATTTTCTAGATTTGAATTACTCCGTCGGTATACATAATAGGTACTTCACTACACAAAGCATGAAGTGTCTTATCAAAGCTCAAAACATCTGACATTTTAGAAATATATTAAATTACTGAAAGTCTAGTGTTATGTTATATGTTTTAATTCGTCTTTAATTGTTGTTATATTTTACAAAGAAAGGGAGTATAATAAAAACTTGGTTTTTATTGGTTACTTTTTTACAATTAATTATATTACTTTAACAGAACTTCAAGATATAGATAAACTTCTTCTTCAAATGTAGCAAATTTATTTTGTGGTAACATAATTATAATTAATATAAATTAACTTTGTTTAAACCACTTATTTATTGAAAAAAATCAACATGTCTCAAAGCCAATGGCTTCTTCATAAAGAAGAAGAAATATCATAAAGAAATATCATAAGAATTGAAGAAGCCATTGGCTTTGAAACATGTTGATTTTTTTCAATAAATAAGTGGTTTAAACAAAGTTAATTTATATTAATTATATAGATAAACTCCTACATAATGAAAAGTCAATGTGAAGTTATGAGTCGTGTAATATTTATAAAGTTTTACAGTACTGCAGCTCACAGTACGCGGTCTCCTGTGATTTCGCACTACTAACTTAACCCGGGATTTAAAGTCATTCAAAAATCTGTTGACTCTGACTTTGGTTCCGACCTAAGAGTTCAACTTCAAGCGATTTTAATGTTATGTAAAGATATATCTGTTCGTCGTGAGCCCTATGAAGTGTTCATAGGGCTCACGACCTATCGTACGGCCGGCTTAAGTGATCACTTTTACACAATGTAATATTCACCAATTCCACCAATGATAGTCTACCACATTTATTAAATTTTCGGAAGTTTTAGGAATATGTTTAACTTGCACAACTTGTTTCGTATGTGAGTTGTATTTTTACTACCGCCACCTGTAGTCGAAAGCTTTGTAATTCCCATAATCCAATACAGATGTCATTATTGATAATGAGATATGTATATTTTGATTGGAGCATGGATTTTAAAGCAATATAATTTTTTATATAAAAATATAGCTTCGTCTCTATGAGACATCTATAATATATCTTGATTAATGATGTCCCCCTGGGAATAATTCCACTATTGTGTTCTTGAAAAATTTGGACATGCTCAAAATACTCAGAACGTTATGTGTTCGCGAAAAATTGACAGCCCGCATAAGTTCATCCGGTATGCACTTGCATCCGGTATTGATAATTCGCTCTTGCTATAGACTTCTGAAGCATACATATCCGTTACATTTTAAAGTACCTACGATGATTATTAAGATATGATATACCTATATTTTTTAAAAAGGAGTAGGAGTTGGGTGGTTTCTGAGGACTCGGATACCGCGTCCAGTCCTGATGATATGACGTACCACGCAGCTACCTCGTCAGTAACCACTTGTTCTCCATCTGAATATTATCGAGTGAGCTCCATTTTTGCAAACCAATAAAATATTTTGAAGCGGAACACGGAGTTTTTTCTGGATCCCCGAGTACCTACAAATTTCTCTTCCTAAAACAGAACATCACATTCAATAAAAAATTTCGCTATTATAGTAAATAAATATATCTTTGTGAAAAAATATATATACATACAAAACAGCATACATAGCTCATCCTGGTTCGTTACTAAATCATCCACTAAATTCAGGACACAAAACACTTAATAATATCTGTTTAATATTTTTCATACGTTTTTAAAATATACAAGGTGTCTCGCAGCCAATATTAAAGAGCCCGGAGGAGTCTTCTTCGTAGAATTTTGAATAGAAATTATTTTGCTATTTTTGAAGAAGAAGAAATTATTCTTTCACTATGGGTGAAATGTCAGTAAATGAGCTAAGCAACATCAAAGTTTGCATTTTTTTCTTGCATATCTTCTGACAATCGTTGGACTATCATAAAAGCAACTTACTTTTTCATTATTAATACAACATCGAATATTAAAAATATAACCAAACTTATTTTCTTTAAAACGTTGGGCCATTACTATAGTGACCGGTGTATTAAAAATTCATTCAGTATGGAATTAAAAAAAACATTCGCCTTTAATACAAGTCAAATGATATGATTAATAAATTAAATTGATTTGTTCAAAGCAAATAAAAAGATTATATAATTAATAAAAGTGAACTTTGTTTTCACCACTTTTTATATTGAAAAATATCAACATGTTTCAGAGCCCATGGCCCCTTCGTCAGGATTCAATTGTACAAAAAAAATAAATATTTTATATATAAAAATTATATACATGTATGTCAATATGTTAACATTTTATAGACGACAGGTCATATCGCTTATCTCCTTGACTGCCGAAATTTCGAATGAAGAAAACTTCCCTGAGGTTTTTACAACTAGCTATGAGCCATATACAGGTATGGCTACCTGAACCTGATATATATATGAATCGAAGGAACTCAGTAAACTTCGAACTCTTCCTACGCGGCGAAGTCGAACAATGTATTTTTCGTGCCCCTAACAGCTCTTCTAGTCTGATGAAACTATCCCCACACATAATTTTATCAAAGGAGATCTGTCACGTCTGTGTGCAGTGAGAACACGGTTCTGTAATTAGTTACAGCAGGCGGTGACGGACGGGCGAGCAGTTATCGCCCGTCATGTTGCATTGCATCAGAATGAATTAGCGACCGGTGCGTTGTGTCTAAGTGACTGTAAGACGTAACACAGCCGTGCTGGATGCTGGCTGACAGGCTGATTAATGTCAGTTCTTCAGTCGTCATTATTTTACACAAGAAAAGCAACAATCATTATAAAGACCGAATTCAGCTAGAATGAATTGCTCATCTCCCAAATCATATTTCCAAAAATAATCAACCTACAATTAAATCTACATCAAAACATAAAATGATTGAGTTAAGCGGCTATTAGTGTCCGCAATTGGCGCTCGCCCACTGCCTGATGCTTTTCATATGATTTCGTTATTTTTTTAAACTGGCAATGGAAATGTTGCGCACTGCATACATCATTTTTGGAGCAATTGTAATAAAGGTACGTCGCCGTGTATGCGATCGAGTTCGACATAGGTACAATCCTTACATAAAGATAAATGTCAAAAATATACTAGCCTGCACAAACATTAAATTGACGTCATCATCATCATCATCAATGGCTCACATTCCTCTACATCTTCCTCTATTCTGACCTTTACTTCTCCAATCCCTGATGCTTATAGTTATTACGTCTTGCTGCTTTCCATCCTGCCTTCGGAGTTTGGGTTTACCAACGCTGCGTCTACTTTGGGCTTCTATGTGGAGAATCTTTTTTGGCATTCTCTCTTCATTCATTGTTTCTATGTGCCCCGCCCATCGCAGCCTCCCTACTTTGATAAATTGTATTATGTTGGGCTCATTGTAAATATTGTAGACCTCCTCATTGTATCGTATTCTCCAAAATTGATGTAAGAAAATATAAATATTGTTTTATTTCTACACATTAATTAATATCTAAATGTATTTTATAATAATCTGCACACCTCGTTTCTTTAAAAAAATCTTGCGATTTGGTCGTTTTTTGAAACCGGCAATTTCAAAACTACGCACCGCAACTGCGTTTTTGAATAAATTATAATGTAAATTTTGTACGTATTAGGGGGCATTCAAATATTACGTAAGCAGCAAAGGGGGGTGGGGGGGTTTTAGCTTTGCTTATTTTTGATGAGATGGGGGACGGGGGGGTCTGGATGGTGATTACGTCAGCAATATTTATTTATTTTTTCTGATTTTTCAGCAAAATTTAGTAGATTCTGATTTGAACACATATGGCATATAGGGAATTCACTATTCATATTTATCTATTTTTCTTTTTTTTTGGAAAATTTAGTAGATACTGATTTAAACACATAATATGGCAACCCTACTCATATACAATATATAAATACCAAATAAAAAAATATATACCAATGATTACGTAAGCATAGGAGGGGGGAGTAAGAGCTTTGCTTACTTTTGCTGACAAGGGGGAGGGAGGGGTTAAAAATTTCTAAAATTCTGCTTACGTAATACTTGAATGGCCCCTTATATCAATATTTATGTCACAATTTATGCTACGATGATAGGCGATTACTCGCTTTATCAGTGCTCCCCAATTTATAAATATATCAAAATATAATAAAATAATTTTTAACTTGTCCTTTTGACTCGCGACAGTGTAGTTTTCAGCGAGTCACATACACATCTGTCGATCTGGCGTCCTTGCCAGGAGGGACTGGTCCTAAAATTATTATATGTACTCGTACTTCTCAGCTCTTTCGTCCAAGAGCCGCAGTTTCAAAACTCTCCAATTCTGTTCCTCTATATTTATAGGTAATTAAACATTTTGGAAAGGCCCATTATTTTTGTCCGCTTACTTTGTCGTCCATACCGAAATGATTCCAGGAAATAGCAGTTTTCAGCGCGGAAATGTATGGAAAACCGCATTATTGCTAATGTCGCGCGCGGCAGTGCAGCGGTCAGGATGCAATGACCCGAGGCTCGGCCGTCCTAAGGTTTTATTTAAACCACAGACAACACAGTTAGCCGTAGGTAGGGACCGCCATTCTTCGTAATAAATAGGATTTGTATTTATGTATTGTTAGCTTTATGCACCGTTTGTTTACTACGGCCTGCTAATGTGTTTGATAGTGAGCTGCTGTTATATAAATAGGCAGGTGGGTGGGCGTTTCCGTTAAAAGGTTTCAATGCTCGTAATACAGAGTAAGCCTGACTAAACTCAAACCTAGTAAGAACGTCGTCTTTTACTGAATATCCTTAATACTCGAGTCATTTAAAAATTCTCAATCTGATGTGTGAATATCTAAAAAAATTACTGCATTGTATTGCTACATCCGTCTTATGAACAGCGAGTCGATTGACCAAGTAGTTTTTTTGTAAAAATAATATGAAAATGAAGTCATTTTAGTGTGGTGTGAAAATAGATAATATTGGATATCGGACAGTGATAAAAAAAGATCTATTGCTAACGGAAATTTTGGACCAAATCGCAAAACACATTCTTCGTCTCAATGAATATTTTGGTGAGATATCTTAGCAAAATTTTATATATAGAATACCTATGAGCGGTATTCGTACTTACATTTTTTTAAATGAATATAAGAAGAGTTAGAATTAAAAAAAAGAAAACTCTTAGAACAAAACCACAATTATTTGAATATACAGCATGTTTTGGGGTCAATATTCCCTTCATCAGGATAGGTACAACGTATACTAAAAAAATAAAATTCGAAGTTAACAAAAACAAATATCAAATAACTAATTAGGAACTAATGTGAAAACAAATTTTAGTGTAATTGTATAAATAAAACAAATTTATCAACTAATACAGATAGATATTTTTTAAATTTAATTTAATTTGCTATTAACACCTTATAGTATGATATTAGAAGATGTTATTCAACTCACATTTTTTCATATTCATTTTTGTTTTTGTTAATGTCTATACTTACAATTTCAATTTTTAGTACCTATATCTTGTGTCCTGATGAGGGACCATTGGCCCTGAAACATGTTAATTATTCAATAAATAGTTAAGACAAATTATAGTCTCACAGAGACGAATCTATGAATATGAGGAACGTGAATTACAATAGAATTGGTGAACGTTGCGTTGTGAGTGTGCGCTTAAGCCATCTCGTGCAGGTTGTAAGCCCTGGGCCATCGTATAAAAAGACTTCCACACACGTTTTTCATATTTATAGCTTCGTCTCTGACTCCCAACTATTATAGTATTAAACATTAATTCCATTTCTTGCATCCCACCTAGTGAATAAGTAATAATAAATAAGTTTTTTAGCAGTAAGTTGTTTTGTAAGATAATTTTCTGTGTAAAGCGCCCTTGAGGTGAGTATTCGCGAAAACGGCGCTATATAAATTATCCAAATATTATTATTATTATTATTATCCATATGTGGACAAAATCTTTATTAAAATATATAAATAATGATACCACAAAGTTATTTTCCTATTATTGTGGAAGAATAAGTAAATCCTCGCTCTCTCGATCGTGATCTATTCATCTAAATAACACAACATTAATGCGGTTAAGATAGTGTACCGAAAATTTTATCAGCAAATAGTCGAAATATTAAAACCCATTGTATATATAGTTAGGCCGATATAAATGCGCGTACAAGTTATGGCTGAAATTATTACTCGAAAAAACTGGTTGAATAATTCCCATAAAATGTTCGGTTTGGCACCAATTCAATGTACGAATTTGATTTGATTTTGACGGTGGCAAAACGAGATTTTTTGTATTTTTTCTTGATTGTAATACTTTTCCGTCACGCTCGACTTGTGATATAGTAACACGGAAAGATTGTATTAAAATGGAATGAAAAATGTTTGATATTAAAAAAGAAATAATAATAAACAATGTATATATTATTCACCGGCTTGGATCCTAGAAGTGCGGAATATAATATTTGTCTAATATCGCATCGCGGTGTATTCGGAATTTTTATTTAATAACGAATGAGAACGTCATTATATGTAGGTTCCACTTCTCGATTGCCACGGACTGAAATATGTGACGGCAGATCGTCTATGCTGTCATCTGCAGTTGACGACTGTTTCACGTCCATGACGCGCTCGATGAGAGTAAGATGAAGTGGAAGAATAAAATCAGCCCAAAGCTACAACATCCAAATTTTCTTTTTTAAAATATCCACCCTTTCTTCTTAGTCAGTGTGCACACCTCTGACGCTTGTGCAATGCTTTCTGCTAGTATATAATAAAAACTGTTCATGTAAAGCGCTGGTCTGAAAATGCTTTAAACTCTTTGCCACACTGCCCTGGAAAGAGTCACTATTTGCAGCTAGCAATTACGTAGTATTAAACTCACTTTAGTAGTCTTCAATCAGTCTTTGGCCGCAAGAGATGCTAGACGCATGGTGAGTTATTATTAGCGGCTGATTGGTGCTTCCCATATGTAAAATAACACTTTATTCCAAATTACAAACCAAATACTTAAATCATTTATTTATTTATTTAATAATTTAGTAGGATCAAAAGTGGAAGGCCTCATACAAATTAGACCTACTCGTAGATATTATGGATGGCGAATCTGCCTGAAAAGCTAGTTAAATGCTAACCTAATGTCAAAAAATACTCACAATTTATTTTAAAATGTTTTCTCAATTAACTTTAAATAAATGTTATCTTTAATCTCTGCATAGGAAGAGATGAATAGTTTCGCAGTGTCAAAAAATATTAATTATAATTAATATAAATTAACTTTGTTTAAACCACTTATTTGTTGAAAAAAATCAACATGTTTCAAAGCCAATGGCTTCTTCATCAGGAAAAAATAAATTTGCTACATTTGAAGAAGAAGTCAAAAAATATTCTTTAATAACATAGAGACCTATTAACTGAATATTCCAAACCTTTGCTTTGTTATACTGGTTTTAAATTTACGGTCACAGGTATCTTCACCGTATGAGAAATCACGTGAATGTCCGTGATTCACAAACCTCTTAAAATTTTCCCTTCAGCAGTGAATGCATTATTCTTTCTTTAGGCGGAGTTTTTTTTTTGATCTCGGCGTAAAAGTTAGCGAATTTATATTCTGGAAAAATGGATGAAAAATATTTAATGATTAATAGCAGATATACTTATATAAATGCAATAAACAGATGTAACCTCCACAATATTTTAAGGATATGAATGAATAATTTTAGGATTTTTTAAGAGAGAAACTCTTCCCATTACGCAGGAGCAGAAGTTGCATCAGTAATCAACTAGCTGCATCAGACGGGAAACAATATAGGTGTACCCTTAAGTAATCAATTATTTAAGTGGCAACAAAAAAATAATTTAACAACATTAATTTTATTTTTAATCGATTTAATCTCCATCGTATCTAGGACCTTTTGCCATCTCGTTGGTAGGCTTTTAAGAAAAATATGCTTCTAGGTGTTTTTAAAGCGTCATTATCAAACCCTATCGAACGCCCACTTCGACAAGTCAAAATAACCATCGAATTTTTTTTTAAACCAACGTTGGCACTTATTTACTTTCAGTACGTCTCCATATACATCACAAATTTTCTTTGTTGCAACCGTTGCATTAACACCCGATAGAAAATGAAACAGCATGCAATAAATTTTCTAAGTTAGTTGATTGTCCGCCATTTTACAACAGAGTAATAAAAAAAAAAAAATTTAATTGTCACAAGTCACAAGACTACGGATTATAATATTGCGTATAAAACACGTCTTTACATGTTTACTTTACTGAGCTTGACTGAAGCAACACATTCCACACCAAAAATAATTGATTTCTTATGGGTACACCTATTACTACCTTTTTGCTCGAGGGCGCTAATTAAATTTCGCGCAAGTCAAAATCGTATTAAGCGAAATTTTCCTGTAATAAGCAAACCTGTGAGAAATAAAGAAATAAATAAAATAAAGAAATCTTATAAAGGAGATTTGTCCATCCCTACTAGGGAAAATATGTACATGCCTAGTAGAGCGTGACGTTTTAAAGATCTCATAAATCTCAGTTGTAAACAGAAAATAAGTAGCTTTATAGACACACTCCAATAATCCACATACTCGTATTACGCGTCAAGTGTATGACTCCACCCAAATATCTAAATGCTCAGTCTAGGGTATTTATCTCAGCTGAATGTTAACGCCCCAGTCATTAGGGCCTGCCTATCTCGGTACCTGAAATGTCATTACGCAGGTCAAGAATCTGAAGGTTTCATGTTACGATAAGGTTCTTTACTCAGCGTACAAGACTAGTTTACAGACAGATTTTATACGAATTTGTCCAAGTTTTCAACGTGACAGCGGAGCCGAAACTTTTTTCATTCTTTTAATACATTATCCATCGTAATCCATGACTAGGACATGGGTTCTGGCCCTCAAGAATACACCTTCACTGGTCTCGGCATTAGATTGCTTCACGCCAATTGCCGAAAGTGGTTAATTTACCTATATCATCTTGCCTCGTTTCATTTTGGGTCTACCTATATTTGTCTTCCTTCAGGCTTATTATTGAGCAGCCATTTCAGGTGTTTGTCATCCGTATCCTCCTAGGTATCAAAGCCTCCTTAATTTTATGATATTTGTCACACAACCCCTGGTGGGTGTTAGCCTCTTAAGTAAATTTCGTTCATTGATTCCTAATTCCTAATTCCTATTACTAGTCATTTCTCTCCAGTTCTCGATATCCAAGACAGATACGAATATATCATTAAAGATATTGTTGCACTCTTCAGCTCAAAATAATAGAGGTCGAAAACATTCAGGTTAAGTCTGCGCCACACTTCAGTTGCTTTGAAAGCTCCGGAGATTCTCTCGGAGATCCTTTTTCAAAATAAATTTAGTGTAAACTTATTTTATTTCATTTTAATTTATTTCATAATTATATTTTTTATTAAGACACTTAAACGAAAACCATGACTTTTAGGCATAACCATTTCAGGGAAAGATTAAATTTCAAATAAATATAAGAATAACCATTGACGTATTATAAATAGACACGTCATTCCCATACTATTTTGATTTCAAATGTAGCAAATGCAGAAAAATCTGGTAATTTGAAGTCACGGTGACTAAAATAACATACTCATTCTTACAATAGTGTACGATACTCTGTTTCTTTTTTCCCGGGACTCTTTTTTCGGCGTGCCGTCGCGTCCAATCAAGGAAGAAGGTCCGTTCGATAACGAATGCAAGTAAGGCAATTACCTTGTTTTTGACTTGCCGCGATTTCACGCTTGTTACGTGTCTACAGTTTATTACATCATTGAGAATAACCGTCTCGTAAAAAAATTGAAAATAATCTCTCTTAGTTAAGTACTTTAAAGTCCAATTGTTAAATCTACCTAATTATTAATGAAAACTACCGAAACTAGATTTTCAGCCGAAGCCGAAACTTGATTAAAATGCAATTACTCTAACTGTATTTAATGTGCATTTTAGATTTTTTATCCATTGATGGAGAACTATCATTGACGGAAATTGTGGTTTGCGTTCAAATGCAAGGTATAAAATACACAATGTGATTTTTTATGTATGCCAAAGAAATACAACTTCTTACGCGTGTACGTGCACATATTTTTTAAAAATATTGACTGAGCCTCGACACCATTTGTTTAATACCTCTACCGGCGTTTGTCATGGCGTCCGTAGATTATTTCCATAAATAAAGTCGGACGGCCGGGGCGTGCCACCTCGAGATACCATAGTGGATCATAATGTCGGGGGCTTCGTAATTACACTCACCTACCGCCTTCCAGGACGGCGTTTCTGGTATTTTTGAGATGCGGAACAGGTGCTGCACCGTATCATTAGACGACATTACTGCGATGAAGAGAGTTGTTTACGATGCACTTTTATTTCTCAAGTGTTAAATGTATTTTTTTAAGCTGGTCGTCCATTTCATATTTAGGTTACTGTATAATTACATACTTCTTGGAATTTATTAAAAATATATATAGATACATAGACGGAAATGTGTTATTTAATTTATTAAACAAATCTTTCTTATCTTTAAAAATTATTTAATAAAACGCACCTTTATTTATTTTTGATTAAACATTAAAATGTTTTCGATGCGTACTGTATCATCTTCAGTGATAAACTAAAACTTAATAGTAGAAGACGTTTTATCAACTACATAGAGGGACGGTATGGGAGCGGGGTGGGGTCAGGTGATAAATGAATATATACAGAAATGGAAAAAATGGAATATTTTAGAAATTTCACACATATGGAAATAAAAACACTTGTATTTTAGTTATACATTTTTATTTTTATTTATTAATATACATAATATTTAACCCATGGCTCCTTCGTCAGGATACAATGTATACTCGAGGAGTATTTATGTGTATTGTGATAGTTAATACCGCAGGAGTTGGGTGATTTTCTCGCTTTCTTTCCCTGTCTTTCTCGACTATGAGGGCCACCTTAAAGCTCTCCTCCACATATTAGTTCCATCTTACTTTCTAGATTGCAAAAATATAATAACATTATAGTTTCTTCCACCGTGTTCTGGCGTGGGTTCAAAGCTCCCGCAGTCCTAGCTAGCGGTCATTGTGTAATTTGAGCCCTAGCCCGTCTAGCCAGTAGACCCAGACTGCATTGTTGCCTGCACTCCTGTACAGTTGCCGGCAAACTTCTTGGACATTTTTCGGCGTGGTGGGGGTATGCGCAGAAGACAAATTTTGGGTCTCGTTGGTGGAATGGTACATGCGCAAACTCTCCCCCACTTCGCCGAAAAATGTTCAACATGTTTGCCGGCATCTGTAACAGTGTAGGTGCTTCTGCACTCAACAGTTAAGTGTTGTTTTTTGCACTGCTTCCATTGTATCACCGAGTTTGCCATCGCGAATACACGGGGCCACCGATTGTTGAAAAAAAACAGATTTTACAAGAATTTAGTTCGGGTACTATATTCTTAGTTGAATTGAACAAAAACTAAATCACTTCGATAATCCACTTAAAATACGTTCATCGTACCATCTATTTGTAATGAAAAATCCGTTTACTACTGTTTAACAATGACAAAGGTTCAGAAACGTAGCTAGATTGCATCCCTCGCTAAAAATATTGTAATCCACTTGTGATAATATGATTTATAATAGATATCTATTTGAATAAAGTACTGATACGGTTGTTCACCCCATTCTTGTATGTGAAATATTGTACGTATTTGTCAATAAACTTGCTATCCTTAATATTCACGTGTAAAATCTTTTTCGGTCGGAAGAAATTAGTAAAAATATTACCTTAACAGTATAAAGCTACTTATTATTTGAATTTGTATGTGATTTAATAATGAATTAGAAGACAGATAATTGATATTTGTACGAGTCATTATATTAATCTGATTGAACTGAAGATTTATTGGATTTCGATTATTATTTTTACACGTTTTTATTTTACTTCATTTTATTTCTTCAAATTTAATAATCAAAATATCAACAACTTTCCGCCTAGCTAGAGCTCTGAAATTTCCAGCATTTGTGTATTTGCTATCAACAAATGCATTATTAAATTGTTTCCAACATGATTTGTTTGATATTTCTTGACGTTTCTAATCAAGTTGAACATTATTGATTAAGATTAATTATAAAAGTCTCACGTAGAGGAGGCTATTTAAATGGTAAACGGTAGTGGGCGTCCCAGGGCCTGTGACCTGCATGAGCTGGCTTAAGTGATCACTTTACACGATGCAATATTGTGAAAATGTATTTTCTTTACGAGGACTTTTAATTACGCAACAATAAATACTTTAATTGCATTATAAATATGTACTAAATATGCACGAGGGGGACATATTTCCGCTTCCCAAACCCTCGTCTAAAGAAGGTGTTTAGTTCGTCTCTGTACAATTTTATACTGCGTGGTCAAACCATTATTTTATCCGGTTGCACGTGGTACAGATATTTGAGAGTTGCATCTGATTGAATCTTTGTTTTGTAATTGAGATATAACTGTTGTGTAGTACTGATTTTTACTAAAAATCTGTTGTCAATCATCTATACAATCATATACAAATCTCAAATAACGGTTAAATTACCATCAGTGCTCTTAAATAACGCCGGCATAATTCGCTAGCGCAAAATGCAGTATGTACGACTTATCTCGCGAAAGTTATGATGAATCATCGATATCTCGGTGTCCCGGGTGACTTCCCCGTCACGTGCGCCGCATGATTTGCGTCCAATCAGCGTGCAGTGCAAGCGGACCGCCTGGTAAACACCAACTGGTCGCCAGGCTGCTTCGGCAACCCAGTTTCACAAACCAAACAACCTACATTTTGGAGATGAACCATATTTTGGTGAGACATGTGCGGTGATTCATGCAACACTCATTATAAATCTCCGAGGTAATCAATCAATTAAAGCTTTGTTGAGTAGCTGTTCATACTGTTGGTTTATTCAGCCATGTTACTATTAAATCTTTCGTAGAAGCGTACCAACCGAAGCCACAACATTACTAACAAACGAATATGTTATTTTTCGCTTAGGTTTCTGTAACGGTAACTTACATGTAATATATTGGTAAAATTACAATTCTTATTTAATGCCGCCACAAGCCTCACTGCCGGTGGTTTGAAATTTGCGCATATCTTACACCATCTTCAAAATCTTCATTGGCTTAAATGTCCAGAGAGAAATGAATATAAGTTGTGCCTCACATTTGTCAAGGCTATTCACCACATGACTCCTTAATATATTACCGAATTTTTCATTCCATTTGCCGCTAATAAATAATAGGCAACTAGCTGTCGGCTGGGGGGGAACCTTTAAGTCTAATATATTACCAGTGGAGATAAGTAATTATCTAAGTAATTTTGAGGAAATCTTCAATATTCCCAAAAAGGGAACATCAAAATTTTTAATGTCCTAAATATTAATCAAGTTTAACAAAAATATACGATACTTCAAATTCACAAAATTTACTTCAATAATAATGCATTAAATTTTTTAGTAAGAGACTAAGATCAGCTGGAAATATTTTGTTACCAAAATGTAATACAAAATGAGTATCATTTTTAATGCACTTCCCAATGAAATGAAAACGGAAAAGAATTATAGAAATTTGAAAACTAAATTGAAAAATCTACTAAAAAAATCATTCACAACAACCCTAAGAAAAAAAATCTTATCAAAAACAATCAATATAGGTATGTATACTTTTAAATGTTATTACAATACCTTCTTCATTTTTATAACATAATCTGCTTTAATTTTTTTTTTCTTACATCATCTTACATCCGTTATCACTATTCTAATTATGTCATCCAAATATAAATATATATATAAAAAAATAAATACTGTTATATATCAGAAATTGAGCTGAGATCTTAGAGTATACACAATCCATAGAGACCATATTATTTCGAAACTTGTAAGAATTTTGTTAAAAGAGACGTGGTCATTCGGTGAGACTGGACAATTCGTTTCTAACACATGTTTGTAATTTCTTGCTAAAACAGGGCTACCACAAATGTACGATTCTCTGTGAATTCTCTTACAATAAAGTAGCAATAAATGATAATGCCTTTTATATGTGGGTACATCTATTTATTTTAATTTATTTTATTACAGTTTAAAATATCACCACAACAATAATTATATAAGTAACTGCAATAATAATAATTATAATCGAGGATTATTTATATCATAACAAACATAAACATTTAGATATTTGCATTTGTACAAATATTTAGAAAATTACGCTATTTACATAATATACATTGTTTGTATATACACATAAAATACATTGTTTGAAAAAACAATATGATGAAGTACATTAATGGAGTTAATAATAAATATAAAATTTTAATATAGTACGCTATTGATTTTGGAAGATAATTATTATTTTTTCGGATGTATTTTATAGGGCAATGTATATTTATACCGGACGAAAATATACTACTTCGTATACTAGGAGTTTCAGAATGCACATAACTAATTTTATAAATCCCGTAAAAATTGGCGATTTAAGATATTTTTTATGTAACGAAAAACGAATAAAGAATGAACACTATAGGTGAAGAATGAACTCTATCAATAGCCAGTTCTGTTCTTGAATAATTCGTAGGAACGGCAAATTTTTTTATTCGAACTAATTTGTTTTCTTTCCTTCTGTCAAAATGTACATTCAAGAAGTGATCTGAGCAAACACTACTGTGATTTCCGGGATTCCAATTAATCCTTCCCACAGCATGGATCCATTCACTTTTTCTTATTTCATTTTATGGGAACCTACAAAAAATGATATCCCAATCCGAATACTTTAAATAATAAATAATAAATAATTTGTATTCTAAAATTTTAAGCACAGCCCTGTCGGGACAATATGCTTTGTCATAAAAATACCACATTGAGCTTAGTTAGATCCATATAATGTAGTGCCTTCTCTTTCTTACTCCTAAAAATTCAGAATTTTCAAAGGAGAAAAAAAGAGACGGATATATTTTAAAATGTCGGCTATCTAAGTAAATAATTTTACAGTTCGTGTTGATTGAACATTCATAGACATATTTTGATTTAAGACATCAAAAACATCATCAAAATAGCATTCTCCGAATTATTTGTGTAATAAAATCAATCAAAAATAAACATTCTAGGATTTTTTAAACAAAAGTAAATGTTTGCAGTTGGTTTGTTGTTAAAATTATGAAATAAAACGTATATATGTAAAATTATCATATTTTGGATAAAATACCTGTGATAACTGATATGTTTCTTCCCGTTTCCAGTCCTATTGGAACACCCCTTCATTGCACAAGAAGGCATATCAATTTTTTGTAATATTTGCACGTAAATACACAATAATTTATCGAAAATACGGATAACAAATCTGACAGCTCTGCCGTTCTCTGCCCGAGTTTCAAATTGGATTTGAAACTTGGGCAAAGAGAACCCTTACAAAGCAATTAAAGACGTACCCGACCGGGTGATCTTTTTTGTCCCTTTTTGTCTTATGTGTTACTATATTGTTAAAACTGAGTAAGCTCTATGTTACCACGCGTACGGGTTTGGTAAAATGTTTAGTTATCCCTCTATGGATTGTATATACTCTAAGGCTGAGATAAATCTCGGGACCTGAGTTACACATGTTGAGACTAATCAAGAGAGAGAGAGAAGCCCGTGTACAGCGATACTCGACGTTACTATAACTATTTATAACATTTATTTCGTTTTAACTACTGCTGGAGAGATTCAAATCTCCCAACTGTGGAACGGGACATCAATAGTTAATAAACTGACATCTGACTACAACAAGCGTGAAGTGAGACTCAAGTATATGGTGCACTACGAAAGCCGAAAAATCTCATCGTTGACATGGGACTATTACAAAGCACTGTGGGCGAGTTGATTTTTTTTTGGAAAAAAATATTCTCAGCTGCCTCCATCCTCGTACTTTTGACAGCAAAATGGTGAAGGCGTTGCCGAAATTAGGGTCGGCTTCAACAAAAAATTCATTTCGTTTGGTTTAAATATGTATTATGTGTACGCGTTATGGCAAACTGCTGTTCGATTTTTTATTCATGGCACTGTACAATCGGCCACTGACGAAGCTGATACTATGTAGAATTTATTTTATTTTTCAATATACGTACATATTAGTACATAGATTTATTTTGTTAATGGATTTGGCGTTAGCGTTGTAGAGTTTATTCGTGATTATCATTATATTGGATGGAAAGCATAAACTATGTTTTTTCTACATGAGATCAATTAATTAACATGGTGCCAACCTAATGTTTACTAGACGCTGCAAAGCTGAGAAAAATATCGAGAGCAGGGTGACAGTGGAAATAAGGTAAATGGTGCCCTGAATGTCGTTATGTATGTCAATAAGAATCACACAAAGCAAAACAAGCGGTTCATAAAGGAGTTCTGGCGCCAATTCTATTGAATGAAAGTGAAGCCTGGAATTGGCAACAACATTCAACAACAAGCATAATGAAAGTAGACTAAATGCTGCGGAACTGCGGTCACTTAGGCTCGTGTGTCGGAAATCTGTGTTTGATAGAGTGAGGAATTAACAAATTAGAAGTGAATGTAATACTGGCTGTAGCGGAGTAGATTTTTCATGTAAAACGTATGAGCAAGGAGAGGATAGTGTAGAAAATATATGAGGCGAGTACTGAAGACAGCAGCTACAGAGGGCGTTCGCGAAGGGTTTTGATCAGATAAACCATGTATTGATGGGCCTGTTAATAGCTTTTATAATTGAAGAGCGTGCACGAGAAAATATATGACGGTGGTCGAAGTGGGGCGTTAGGACAAAAGAGCGTTGCGTTCTATCCTCTTTGCCTACCCCTTCGGAAAAACGCTACTAGCTATGAAACCTCCTGTATAGCGCCTTTTTCGTGAGTACTCACCTCAAGGGCACTTCATACACAAAAAAAAAATATATGACAAAACAACTTTCTGGCTAATAAACTTAGTTAAGTTGGTAGAATCCAGTTTGTTACACACGAATCTACTAACTTCGTCGTCCAAAGTGTGTAAATATTAAATTAAACCCAATACATCTGCGACAACGATAAAAATATTGACATTTGACAAATGTCTTGACATTTCTCATAGAAACTTTACGCATACATAAATAAGCACCTTTGTTCATTCTGTCATAGGATATAATAACGATGTTTTTTTTTTGTTATCTTGGGAAGAGGGGGATAGTACTTTGTGGCTGTGGCCGCCTTAAAATTGTATACTTAAATATGCACCGTAAGAATAAATCTGATTTCCTGCGAACTGTATTGCCTCCGTTGCCTCGTATGAACGCCGTGAAAAAAGCGTCTACAATTTTATAACAATCCCGGCTCTTCTGGAGGCGCTGGGACGCTCGCTCCCGGATGTTGTTATTATCATTCTTTTAGTTTGTTTTCATCCGACTTTAATGTGTCCATATTATCCCAGCTTGCGCACCAACCATCGCTCACGTGGTCGTCAAAACAAATTCTTCCAAAGCCCGCTTTCGAAGCTCCGCCGCGCACTTTTCCACTTTCCCGCCTTTGCGTGCGATAATGAAATTAAAAACTCAATCACGCGGCCGTGCTGCGTGATCTATCCTTTTTTGTTTTGCCATCCGAGCACCGAGCTGAGGCGGGATATTATTTTGTGAGTCGCGCGTAAAGTTTCCGTCCGCGTTTTGCACTCGGCCTGTCACGAGACTAGTGGGCTGTTTTTTTAACACGCTAATACACACGTAGGGAATAGGGATACACACACACACACACGCATTGGTTCCCGGACGTTTCCCACGTTTTCAGAGCGGATGATTTACTAACATTTAGTCGGGTTGTGGTGAATTACGCAAGCGGCCTGGCAAGGTCGACACAGCAAACGGCTCGAGTAATTTGAACCTCACATCCGGTTTTTTAGCAATAATTCAGGTTCTGGGAATATTACGTCGAATTATTCGAGACTCTAGATGTGTCATGTATAACCTGTCATTTTTTTGGGGTGAATTAGGATACTGAAAAGGAAGGAACTTTCGAAGCTAACTGTGTAATAAAAATTAATAAGATTTTTTCTGCATTGAAGTGACGTGTGTGTGTACCATAATCAGCATCTCAACTACTACGTATGTAATGGTATATTAGCCGTTAACTATTTTTGGTATGACGTACAAATTTAAACGTATACACGTAGGTACTTCAATGCTTTAAAAAATACGATGAATGAATTTCAATGGCAAAACGGAAGTTATAGAAACAACAACATTATCTGTGTACAAATTTCGACTGTAGGTAGGTACACAGTTAATGTTGTATTGAGATGTGCACATTTTTTGACAGCTTGCCTCGAATGTGAAAATCAACCTTACTTATGCTTAACTCTTTCTATTGAAATCTTGCTCTCTGACACAATTTACGTAATAAATGACGTGCTTGTTAGCCTAGTGGTTAAGACTTGCCTAGTTATCTCGTAGTCATGAGTTTGAGCCTTACTTTGAAAATAGTAATAACATTGATTATTATCGATTGTCTATTTTGTATACGCATCTCTATTAATAATAATAATAATAATAATAATGTTCTTTATATATGCGTTATATTTACAGTCATGTTTTGACCGCTATTATACAGCATTGTATAGGTCTTTTCATATAAGCTTGCAATTGAGTTAGTGTAGGTATAGTGCTAGGTAATACGCGCATAGTTTTGTTGTGTTAAGTTTACGGATACGCCCCCTCGTATCCGTAAACTTAACACAACGAAACAAATTTAACTTGATCATATTTGTCAGATTACGCACGCATAAATAAGAGCGTCCTGTCTACTTTGTCTCATATTATAACGATGTCCCAGATATTCAAATAAGAAAAATTAAAGTCCTTCCCTTAAATAGGGTCCCTACAGGCCAAAACTTTCAGATTTATTGCTTGGATATTTTTTTTTCTTACAATCTAGGCATATCATTAGCAAACAAAAACAGTTAATATCGGCTTTAGTTTATTACGGATTGTTTTGTATTACTGTGGACTTATTTCATGGACACATTTTCAATGGCTCAGTTGTCAACAATGGAATTACAATTTCCACGCCGTAGCATTCTGTGAGATTAGGCTTAATTCAAACTTAATTCGAAACAATTGGGCTAAAACCACGGAAATAATTTAATGGAATTCGACGCTTATTTGCGTAGAAACGTTTTGTTACTTTACAATTCTAATCATGATTAGACAAGATTTTAACATAGAATTCTTTTAGAATATAATTTTAATATAGAATTAAATGGGTAATAATAATAATAATAATGTATAATTTCTATACCGCCATTTTTTCATTTTCACCTCAAGGGTGCTTTACACAAAAACAAATTTTAAATAATTAACGTTTGCGTTTGAGGTGTGTTTTCAGTATTTTTTAAATATTTTAAGATTTTTTCTGATGCTCTGTTCTGCAGGGGCGTGCAGTGAGAAACAAGAAGCATGACTTTTATTTAAACATACCTATATTTGGAAAAAAAATCGAAATTAAATATTTATCTGGCAGAATATTATGAAATATTAAACTCTGAATAAAATGTTAATTATTGTGATAGGAATATTACCAGATATATATCTTATTTCGGTTTCTTTTCAAACTATATGCTTCGGAAAATGTCGTGCTTTTTGTTCTCATTGCACGCCCCTACTGTTCTGTAATATTACGTGGGGTAGAGAGTTCAACACCTTTGAGCCTGACAGACCTACTCCAGAAATATTTGTTATGAAAACTGCGTAAGAAAAAGCGCGTTAGAAAGTTTCATAACATTTGCGTTTGATTTTCACTTTTACCGTAATCGACTACAAAACTTTTTATAAATGAAAAATATTTTAAAGAATAATAATAAAAAAATACTCGTATTTCAGCTACTAGCGTAAAATATTTTACTGAATTATATAACTACTATTTTTTTTTTTAATTTGTGATCTTACCTATGCCCTCCCCGATAACTTCTATGTCAAAATTTCGCATACTGGTGTTATAAGAATATTATGCCGATGACCATTTAATGTATTATGCTAATGGAATAGGTAATACACTAGATAATTTAGAGGCATTAGAGATTATAAAAGCCATTAGTATAAACGATAAAATCATGAATAATCAATTAAATTTATATTAAAGAACACATTCTTATTGTGAAGTTACAATTTCAGAACTAAGTTCTGTGAATTATTATTATTTTTTTTTAAAATAGAGATGCGAACCCGGAATTCGTGTCACATCAATATTCTTACTATTTTATAGCTAAACGCTTTTGCTACGAAAATAGGACTAACTTGCTTGTCTGGAGTGAGATTCGAACCTGCGATCTTTGGATCACGAGGCGAGAGTTCTAACCACAAGACCAACAAGCTACTCAAATGAATGTGTAATTAAATTTATATTTTAGTCATATTTTAAATATGTTCCCCTTAGGCACCCAAATACTCTCTGCTCCTACCCCTACCTACCCACGCTATTGGTAGGTACTCCGCCCTATCAAACTGTTTTATAATTAGTATATAAGCCCATAGTATATTTTTGTACATTTATTATTGATCATACTCCGATGAAGCTAAACCTAACGTAGCGAAACCCGGTCGGTAAAAATACATGCAAAATAATGTGGTATTAAAAACAAAGATTATTATTACTCCCTTTTTTTTAACACTAGCGTCTGCTTGTCTACTTGTCGTCTTGTCTGCTTGTCTGACGAAAAACTTTGGATCGATTTTCAGCCCTATTCCCGTGATCCAATCGAGCGCTGAAACTTTGCAAGCAGACTCGTGGGGACGATCAAGAAGGACTATCAAATTTTCGTTAAAAAAAATTAATAAATTTTTGGATTTTTTAAATTTTGAATGGTTTTTTCATATAAATTATTAAGTTGTATGAAAATATTTCAACGCGTTTGGTAGACGCGAAGCCTGATTATAGTATAATTTTGGATTTTTGGAAATTTTTTATTACTCCCTTTCGTAGCGTCGCCCGACCGAAGCCCAACGCGTAGGTTAAGCGAAAAAAAATGTTTCAACTAGTAAATGAGAAAGGGAGTATAATAAAAACTTGGTTTTTATGGGTTACTTTTTTTTATTAATTTAATTATAGTGTCCCACCACCAAATGTTTGCTCCTTTTGAATATTTGGAATATATTTTATTCGCTGTAATATTCAGAACATTGTTGTGGGTGTTACTAACTTTGTATGCCCTAACGAATAGTAAATATGTAGGAAAAACCACATTCTGTACAGAGTTGGTTCTGTACCTTGGCTATTACATTTAAGATGGTTTCCGGACATGGTCGTACTTTCAATGTTCGCCGACAAACCACTAAACTGATTTTATCGAAATAAATTTTTCTGTAAGATTTGTGTGAAAAATTAATCAAAATCCATTATGTACCTCTATCCCACCACGGTGGAGGATTTTTTTGTCTTTTCTTACTTGTCGTGATTTCCACTAGGCGACTGAATAATTCCGTAAAGTTAGTGATCACAGTAAAATCGAAGTAAGGCCAGAAATTGAGTTGAAACTTTAGTATTATTCTAACTTCGAGTTGAAATAACATCCCAACGGAGAGGTTAACTAGAGGATTCTAATTTAACTCACGTGTGACTCAGAAAATTTTCTGTCTAAGCAAGAAGCAAAAAATTTGTGTCGAATAATGAGATAATGCTTGCATTACTGGAGTGCTAAAATCAACCAAAAATTACTATCTAAAGCTGGATTACGAAATATTTCAGAACTAAACTAAAGCTAAAAGTAATTATAAACCGAATTCTTGGAAATGGCCATTGTAAGACATTTTTAGCACGTAGCATGGCGTAGACGTGGCATAGAAAAATAATAAAAAATAAAAGTTGGTTTACACGCACGTGCACGTCACGTGGCGATGGCGGAACACAAAAAGGAATATAAAATAGGATGAGCGAGAGAAAAATGTTCGCACTTACCTCCAAACTTCCTAATTCCTTCTCGTCCGCGAACTTCCAGGCTGGTTCACACTGGAGGAACATCTCCCACTTTTGCGTTTAGTTTCTTTCAATGGCGTTGATCTCTCGTTTTATCTTTGAAAATACACGGTATTTTTCTGTCGATAACTCGAGCCGATCAAGTAAAATAATTGCTGTTCGCAAGTTTGATTCGCAAGGCGGGGCTTCCAAATTTCAACTGAATGATAGGTAAGGATTTGATGTAGGAACGATATTTGGGAAGGGATTAATTGAAAATCAGGGTAAGGATAACGATGCCATGCGCCAACAGTAGGAAATAAAAATTAGATTCGTTGGTAGTCGATTGTACAGTGCCATGAATAAAAAGTCTGTAAATAAAATTTTTGTAGGATTTGTTATTTCTGTATAATTTATAATATAATATTTCTGTATAATATAAAATGACAGCTAGTGTAAAATCATATCTCGGACACGTGATGAGACCTCCAGAGTAGTAGGAGATCTTGCATGACATAATGCAGGGAAAGATTGCCGGAAATCGGGGCCCTGGAAGAAGGAGAACATAATTTTTTAATTTTTATTTATTTATTTAGAGTATTCACAAGTTCACAGTATAATAAATCAAAGAACATCTTGAAATATCCTACTGGAGCTCAATTACAAACGACTCAATATATCAACGTAATTTCAGATCTTAACGCTAATCTAACCAATTATACAAGAAATAAAATAAGTGAAAAGTGAAATAAACAAAGTATGGCAACAGCAATAAACAATAATCATGGCTGAAAAACCTAAAAAAACGAAAAAAAAGACTGCTTTGGCCAGTTTACTTACTGTAGTGTTCCGAGCCGCGGTAAACAAAGTTCTCATAGCCAACATGATAGCCAACGTCCGTTGAACGGGTAGGTTATGAAAAGAAGAAGATAATTTCATAGTGCACCGTCAATTGATGCGGTCATCAATGAGTATTTCTCGTTTTCTTTTATAATCTTCATGTCCAACGCGTCCCATCTTGGCTCCGATCCAGCACGCCTGAATTATTCATTCTCCCATCACATTTTTTATAAATAAGATAACTCGCTTAAAAATAAATCGTTTTGTCCTTTAAATGGCTTTGAATAAATATATCGGTGACACTGGAAAACAATTAGTGAATGTTGAAAAGTTTAATACTATAATCACTAAAATGTCAAGTCCAATAGATCTTCTTCTTCTTTTATTAGATTCTTGATCTGTATTGACAGATCGGTTCTGGTCTTGTGACGAGGACGTCCAGCTCTCTCTTCATCTCTTTGGTGTTCACCCCTGTAGAATCCCGCGCATCACGGCTGTGGGAAGTCTTTGTCTGTTCCATTCTCTCGACATGGTCCCTCCAGAAACGCCTTCTCTGCCAGCTCCATCGTACAATGTTTTGTATGTCGCTACAGGTTCTGCGGATTTCCGCATTGGGTACTGTCTCTGAGGGTCTTGCCCGCAACGGGTCTTAGGGTCTTTATCTCGGTAGTTCTGAGAAGGTGTTTAGTTCTCACCGTGTCACGTATCACGTAGTTCAATAGATCGATGTCATTTATTGCTACCGTAGATGATAATAAATTTTTAAGAATACAAATATGTTATTAATGGCATCATTAATTATTAAAATAATTTATTATTGTTGTACTGACTATTGCGATTGGTCCTGAATCGCTCCTAGTTTTCTATAGTATCACATTGGACGCTGGTACCGCGCTCCAATCATCCAGGAAGGTAATTTCAGGGGGTCCTAAATTGACTGGAATGGGCGTAAATGTATGGATTTGAAAAAAAATCGCGGTGATTGACTCAGATACATGACATGTATTATACTACTTCGGTATAATATCATATCATTCTAGTTTGAAAAATATTAATGAATTCAGTAACATCAAAATACATAATTCTCTATTTAATAATGTCCATCACTAATGGTATCACATGGCATAAACTAGCAAAAAAAAAAATCTATATGTAACAATGTCCGCCACTAACGCTACCAAATGGCGCAAATATATAGTATATATGTGGGGTATAAAAGCAAAGGCAGCAGTATCCATAACATTTAA
Organism: Agrypnia vestita; assembly: GCA_016648135.1. Taxonomy (NCBI): domain Eukaryota; kingdom Metazoa; phylum Arthropoda; class Insecta; order Trichoptera; family Phryganeidae; genus Agrypnia; species Agrypnia vestita. Next base: position 337,197 of record JADDOH010024439.1, read on the forward strand.
AATATATTTTGACTGCAGTCATCGAGGATCACTAATTTAAAATGTACTGAATTCTAGATTTTATGTATCTATCTCTTCCAAAATCATGTTTCCTATAAATTTGTAGGCTATGTTTCCTATTAAATCCCGAATTCAGTACATTATAAATCCTCGATGATTCCATTAAATTTTTTGGATATTGAAACCCATTGAAACGTAGAAGAGAATATTCGGACATAATTTTAATAAAGTTAATCTCTGGCAAAACTAAGTGTCCATATCTACTGGAAAAGATTAGCGTCCTTTTAGATTAGGATCCTTAAGTATTCAACACGACAGTCGCATCCTTTTTAATTCCGAAATATCATACGAGATCTCAGGGGAACACCTTAATTTCATGAGCAAGTAGGTCTTGTAACGAGCTTGTGAACCGCACAAGTATGATATATTCAATTTGATATCAAAGACTGTATCAAAGCGAATGAATTTTACTTATATTATACTATAAAGTTACTTTCATGATAGTTCAACGTTTTATAGAAAAAATATTGAAGAAAAATGCAAACTTTGATGTCTCCATAACTATTGTTATAAGGACATTGTTGCTTGAATATTTTAGACTCATAATTTAGGCAGGAATCAACCTGTCCAATATTGTGGACTAGCTCTGTTACACCCTGTATATAAGAAGAGTATGTGTATTCGGAATATTCATAGTGTTTTTACGTATGCATGTTTTATGTATATAATCTATTTTAATTCTAGCAATAAATTCAGAAGAGTTGTATTCATAGTACAGAATGACGTCAGTGATGGTTTTAAAGCTCCTGTTGTACGTATATTTAAAAAATAAATCCCCGCGCGTCGGGTAGATGTCACCAGAACCCTTCCAGCTCTCTCAGGAATTGATCTATTTCGGATTGGTCGGCTAAAAAAATAATAATGTCCGCGGCGGCGTCTGCGGCTCGAGACATGGACTTAACCGAGAGGAGAAGAGAGGACCGGTTGGGGAGTTGGTGCCGTGCCAAGGTTTATGTTATTGTGATCCTGGAAGTTCACGAGCAGTCCATAACACGCGATGACATGGCGCTATCCATCTGCTCTGTAACCAGGCAGAAACAAATCATTCGGTCCGAGAGTTACTTCATCTCCCTTGGACTTTCGACCCACCGGGTTTAAAAGCTTAAAAAATTAAATGATATTTTGAAATGTTCCGTAATCATTCATTGATTTTACATACAAAATATTATTTTACATAAAATAAATAAAATATAATAAAAATTTACAAATATGTTTTTTAGAATTCATGAGTTTTCAGCTTCAAAATCCAGCAATTATTATGTCGCGAGATTTTTCACGGATGAACGGCTAGATTGATAGATGAAGGTATGTAGGTACAATTTCTAAACCCTTATTAATATCAAAAGTATGGTTTGTTTCCAAAAAGTGATAACTAAATTCAGAATAGTTATTCAGCCTATATATGTTTTGTGGATCTAACAAAGGCGTTCGACGTTCGGTGTTGCCGAAAGACATTACCAGAATATAATTGGAAAAAGGAATATTGAACACCTTGGTAAAAACTGTCCAAAATCTATACATCAACTGTAAAACTAAAATTAAAATAGACAATGAACTGTCAAAAGAAATGGTATTAGACGAGTAATGGTATTAGACAGGGAGACAGTCTAATCCTTTCCTGTTCAACCTCATAATGGACGAAATCATAGAATGGCTAGCTTAGGACTGGAATACAAAATGGGTAACAAAATAATCAATGTAGTATGTTACCCTGATAACGCAGTGCTGTACAAATTCCACATTGCATCACAAGGGCTTACTTAATATGTCAATAGTAATCAGCAAAACTAAAAGTTTGGCAATATCAAAACAATCAACAAGATGTAAGCTGAGTATTGATAATGAGCCTGCGGAACAAGTCACGAGCTTCAGATATTTAGGTGTAGAAATCTGTAGCGATCTGTATACTGAAGTCCGAGAGCAAGTTAGCAGAGCATCCACCGTATCAGGGTATCTTAAGAATTTGAAAACAAAAATGTGCATATTGAAAGTAAGGTCAAAATATACAAGACATGCGTGCGACCTATTGACATACGCTGTAGAGACGCGGGCTGAAACTGTCCGCACCAAAGGACTCCTCAGAACATCTGAAATGAAGGTGCTGAGATCCATTACCGGAAAAACTCTTCTTGACCGAGTCCGAAATCTAGACATAAAACTTGAAAAATAGAGGACACAGCACGATGGAGTAGATCCAGAAGGAGATTCTGGAGGGATCACTTAGTCAGAATGGACAGTGACATACGCGTGCATACAGCAGCGAATGAAATCCCCTCTGGAACGACGCCTACCGGGAAGACCACCGAAAAGATGGAGGGATAACTGGACCTCATCATGCCAGGAGGCGTAGTTTTCTGTATCACAGATCAGCAGATCTACTAAAAAAAAAGAAGAAGAATCGTTATTGGTATTTAAACATCTTGAATTCTCCTAATACTTCTCTTTATATTTTAGCGTCTTATAAGAGTGCATTTCAGAGCGTATTCGTCTAGGAGGAAAGTGCACTGACCCCTGACGAGATATTTTCACCCAACCAGCTTTCTGGTGCGTTTAGCTGTGGAAGCGTAACGATTTTATGAAGCTTGACAATTTTCGTCACAAGCAAAATTTATTTGTATTGTAAAATTGTTGGCATCCGCGTAACGCGGAATATCTCCACCGGCTGCGGGATGCGTCACAAAATCCTCGCCGAGAGCGTCGGAAAAATGGTCTCCGAGAATAGACCGCGCGGGCTCCTCACCTGCCGCGTTTCGACATTAAACATGGCGTTCCGCTTGACTTTTTGCCGCATCTTATACAATTATACTATTAATTTGTCAATGTTAAATTATATTTTCCGAATAGTCACGACTGCCAACTAATATTGTGTTGTATATTTCTATTTTGCCTACGGTATTCAGTCGCCACATTAGGCGGCCGTTGAATAATGTTGTGCTTTTTTACTCCCTTTATATTAACTCGTGGCGTCTGCTTGCTTGCTTGCATGCTTGCCGTCGAAAAAACTTTGGATCATTTTTTGACCCCTTTCCCGTGATCCAATCGAGCTGAAACTTGGCAAGTAGACTCGTGGCGACGATCAAGAAGATCTATCAAATTTTCTTTAAAAAAAATTAATAATTATAGTATAATTTCGGATTTTTAGAAATTTTATTGTTTTTTTCAAATTGGAATCATTAGAAAAGTTTGATTATTAGCAACGGCGGCCCGATAACGTCGCGGAATATTTTCTAAATTTGAATTACTCCGTCGGTATACATAATAGGTACTTCAACACGAATGTCGAAAGTCTAAATTGACTGACAAATGTTTTTAGAATTTAATCTTCAAAGCATGAAGTATCTTATCAAAGCTCAAAACATCTGACATTTTAGAAATATATTAAATTACTGTAAGTTCAGTGTTATGTTATATGTGTTAATTCGTCTTTAATTGTTATATTTTACAAAGAAAGGGAGTATAATAAAAACTTGGTTTTTATGGGTTATTTTATTAACCTGTTTCCGATTCTTTTTTTTAACAAACAGACCGTCAACAGTCATTGATGACCCTAATAGATGGTCCTAGAGTGACATTAAAGTATAAATTGAATATTTTGTGAACATTTGAATATGGTATAGTTACACAATACGCTTTTTACGATTTATTAATAATTAATAATGAATTGAATATGATATAGTTACACAATACACTTTTTAAGGTTAATTAATAATCAATTATGAAAAATAATAAATGATATAGTAAATTGAGAATAATATTCAGACAAATCACTAAATACAATTTTAGGAATAAGTTCCAGGTTAATATGTTTTTATACAATACACTTTTTATGATAAATAGAAATAAATAATGTTTTAAAGATAGGATGAATTCATGAATTGTAAATAATATTCAGAAAAAAATATCGCAAATCAGTAAATAGTTCAATAATTATTTTTTTCATAAATATATATCACAAATCAATAAATGTAAGTTTTTGCATAATACACAATTAATGATAAAAAGTAAATAAATTAAAAATGAAAAGTGTCTTAAAGACAAATAATTTGTAAATAATAATAAGTATAATATAAAGACTATCTCAAAGAGGTATCTCATTGTAAATTGTAAATAATATTAAGTATAATATAAAGACTATCTCAAAGAGGTATCTCAAATCGAATAAATTTAAGGAATGATTTCTAGATTCTCTAATACATTGTATAGGGCAATTATGATTTTATGTAAATTATCTTTTCTTGTGGCAAAGCGTAGATGACGATTAATTTTTTAAACTATTTGTATATAATGTACTTGCATCTAAGTAAGTTATAATTGTAAACATGTGCTGTCTGAATACAAAATTTTCTTCTTCTTCAAATGTAGCAAATTTATTTTGTGGTAACATAATTATAATTAATATAAATTAACTTTGTTTAAACCACTTATTTATTGAAAAAAATCAACATGTTTCAAAGCCAATGGCTTCTTCATGAAGAAGCCATTGGCTTTAAAATATACAATTAATGTAGAATCCAATGTACAATAAACTGTCATACAAATACAAAGAAATATATTTTTGACTATATCTGCGCTATGTTATACATATTCCGGAGTCCAGCAGCAGAAATATATATAACCATCGCAAAGATATGCGAATAGACAGTGAACATGTGTGTGTGAAAATAGTTTATTTTGATGTTTTTTGAAAATTTACATTTGGTTTACTTAAATCCGATACAACCGAGTAACTTTCCGTGATATCTGAGCGTTCCAAAACAGTCAATGATTTTCTCTGACACACTTAAACTTTTAACGTTTACATTTACGAGAGACAGCTATCTGAGATTAAGAATCGTCTGAAGTGAGGACCTCGGTACACGTCCGCTTTGGAACAAGTTCAACTTGATGTACGGTTTTGTTTGGACGCAAAATATTTGTTTGTTTAGAATACGAATCGTGTGCACAAATGAACTTGAAAAGGAAGGAGACACTCCTCAGACTCGGAGGAGGAGAAGATAGAGAAAGCCCTTACTTCATTAATCAAAGGAATCTTTGCCAAATGCACGGATGTAAAAAAATATGTAAAGAAGTACCACCCCAATAAAGCCCAACAAGAAATAGCGCTGTCTAAAATGACCAGACAATGTTACATTTCCGTATCACAAGGCAGAAGCAGTGTTCTTTGGACTGATTTTTAGTAAACGTCTAACCTGGTCCAAGTAGAGAAACGCGACAGAAAAGATAAAATAAAAGTTTCTTAAATTTTCACTTTTTTGATCTAATTGATTTTGTATTTATGTATTGTTTAAATTATTTTATACAAGACCATCAAACGGACTCAAGAAACAGCAATGACAATTTATAAACCAATAAATGCTCCTCATTTCCACTATAAAACCTCTATTTTGTACTTGAGTAACGTAATTCAACATAACGGAGCGATAATGATGAGAATCATTCTAAAGAGGAATAGACACTATGAAATTAAAAAGATGTAAAGAGATTTAAATTGGATTAGCAAACGAGGATTAAAAATAAACACAATGATTTTCATTTATACTCGTATATTCTCAAATGACAGAATGCCAAAATACTAAGATAAAATAGCATATAAAAAGCACAGAAATAAGAATTCCAAATAGAAAGAAAACATATACCTACACAAAACTATTTGTACTACAAAGGATTAAAAGAATACAATAATCTATATCTCTAGAATCAACAATATAAGATATAACCTATAAAATATATATATAATTATATATCACTAAATATTATTAGTATCCTATATCTCTATATATATATATAAATATTATAAGAGATAAAATGCAACGACGAGCCAACCGTTTTTCCTATCCGCCAAGTTTTCTCCACAACCATCCACTGGTGGTTATGGCGGTGGATAGTCATTGGTGTCACATCGAAAATATGCGAGTTTGGTGGGGGTGGCTGTGCGTGGGTGGGAGTGCGTGACGAAAATGTGCTTTCTAGCACAATGTTTTGTTATGGGAAGGCCGCAAATCCTTCCGATTTGTTTCGAAATAGGCGCGCCGACTGTGTCGGTGAGTCTAGAAGGCATCGGAAAAACTTGCTCTAGAAAGTTCTGGAAGGAGAAGGTTCTAGAAAATTCCCGAAAGTTCTATAAGGTTCTAAACTTAGTGGCGGAATGTGTCGGTGTGTCTAGAAGGTTCCTGTACATTCGATAAATTCGAAGGAGGATGTTCTAGAAGGTTCGCGAAAGTGCTATGACGATCCAAACAGTGTACTAGAAATCTACGCGTGCGAAGCCGCGCGGGCACAACTAGTATCTTATAGAAGAAATAACAGACGTCAAATCACAGAGTAAAAATTGAATTATTATATTTCATTGAATTTATGCGTGGTTAATATAAGTTAACGATAAATTATATTACTAACTTAGAAAAAAAAAATAGTAAATGTGCCAAAAGCAATAGGATTTTTTTTTATGGTAATAGATTAATCATTTTCTCTTTACTTCCTATGGGAGTGATCCGTTCGGTATACGTCTTGTTTGCTACAAGTCTTGTACCGAGGTACCGCTGCACTTTTGTCGCCATAATGGCGTCAGGCCGGATCGGTAGGGCCCGTCGAAGGCGGATGCAGCTCCATCCGGCGAAGGTACCGAAGGGACTATCCGGGCCGGTCCGCGTCGCGAACTCCGCATTAGGCGGGTCAGGGAACCGACAGAACGTTTGGCCGTCGGGAATGTGGCAGTCTAAATATAATGTGGCCGCGTAACATCCATCCATTGAAAGTTTGCAATACCGAGATCGCTCGCCAGGCAGAAATATCCCCGGCCGCCTCGGTCGCCAGTCGTCAGGAAGAGCCCCGATGGGTTCGCGCGTAAATCTCCCCGTTCGCGAAAACCCGCGCCCGTCGTGAGTCACGCCAGTGTTGATCTGATATGTCCACGAAACCATTTTTAATACAATTCTGTAAAGCTCGCCGAGAGATTTAAAACAAAACATCGGTAGAGCGTAACTTAACCTAATCTAACCGGAATACCGAGTAAATTAATGATGTATACATTCTTGTGATGTGTTTTGTTGTGTTCTTATGAAGTGAACTTCACTTTTGAGTTGATTTTGGATTTATTGTAATTTTCGCTGATTTAATTAAGTTAATTGTGCATATTTATATTCATATTAACAAATGTTTTACTTGATGTAAACAGTGCGCGTTTCCACGTATGATATAACATTATTTACTGGTCTAGTGAACATTGATGGGACTTTCTTTCCAAGTGTGTTCTGAGAGAAAGTTATTCGACACATAGTATTAGAAGTGAACACTTTGACGGTACTTCACAATTGTGTGTTGTGTGGTTATACAATCGACAATATAATGGTTGTTGGCACTAATTTCGGTGCTGTTTTGTGGTATTTTTAAACCTGTCCACCCGAAGTCGTGGGATTCGAAGCACCGTCCAATTAATTCTTTAGCATTTGTTTTGAATTTAAAGACTGTTTCGTCACGATACTAATTTAGCGTCTGTGATTTCTAACATGGTACTGACCGTGTCCTTCGAACATAGTTTTAATAACAAATGGCACGATTGTGGGGACGTAAGTATTCCTAGATAACTGATTAAGTAAGTGTTTAGAATGCGACCACTACAAATTGGCGCGCGAGGAAGGGCGTCCCTGTCGCGTAACAGAAGTTGCCAGGGTGTAAATTTATTACACAATACATAATGTACAGAATGTCCGGTAACCGGTGTCGTAGCCTTTAACAGAAATTTGGTCGGGCGGCACTAAAGAAACCAAGCTGTAATGGCGGCCGTTCTATCTGTCAAACTGTCAGACGGTAATATCGGTCCATTATTTGCTTTTTCAGCTTCGCAAAACTTTAATACTTCATTGGCAATTGTTCTTGCACCATCCCGGACTGTTTATAATGTTTTGGATATAATAATTCAGTGTATATTGGTAATCAAGATGTCACAGCTCCCGAGCAAATACAAAATTGTACTGAATGACAGGGCGAGGGGTTACCGCCGGGTGCGGGCGGGGCTCGTTTTAGTTCCAAAGTCGCCGCACGCCAAGTTATTGTGGTCAAGCAATATCCTAGGCTAGATTAGGAAGAGCATTTATTTTCTACAGTTTAATAGAGCATAATTTGATAAGACGGCGGGGATGTAGCAGTCAGGTTAGTGATGGCAGCTGAAGCGACCAGGAGCTAGCTCTTTTGATGGCTTTACAGTCGTTCCAGCATGAGACCCTTCATTTTCATATTGTACAAGCAACTGTGGGTTTTCCTGCCCACCTTCAGTTTCTGGCACCGCAGACCGTACTGATCTGACGCTGACAGCCGTGAGACATTTTGGCACCGCGAAGATCGTCATACATAATGTCTTCGGGCCATCTTACACGTCCGAGCCATGGCATCCGCCTTTCTATAAAAACAATATTAATACAATATATATACCGTATAGCAATGCGTTTACTGGGAATGGACTTAGGTTACGCTGCTAATACACGCTACAAGAGTATTACTGAACTATGTCTAATGTTTATAATGCAGATACTAGACCGATTTCTATTCACTTAGCTTCTCCCTTTATACATCTCTTAAATAAACGCAATCACTTGTGATCTAGCTGTAGTAATATTTACCTAATATACGAAGTTTCAAGGTTAATATATAGTTTCGTAAAATGAATAATGCTTAGTTTATATTGCAGCAAATAGTAAATAATATCTATGTAATGTATTTATTTATAAACTTATAAAATTGCATGATATCTTTGAAATATACCATAAAAATTTGGGGTATAAAAGCAAAGGCAACAATATCCAAAAAATTAAAAAAAATGTTGAATTCGGTCACCGAGGATTAATAATTTAGAATATACTAAATTCTAGATTTTGTGTATCTATCCCTTCCAATATCACGTTTCCCTTAAATATATTGGTTGTGTTTCCTGTAAAATCCCGAATTTAGTAGGTACATCATAAATTAGTAATCTTCGATGACTGCATTAATTATTTTTTTTGGAAATTGCTGCCTTCGCTTTTATACCCCACAAATAATCTTGGCCATAGTTCTCTTATCTTTCGACTATCTGAATAATCTATTAGGTGTTAACATAAATATAGTAATGTCCGTTTTTTTCAAATTTGAAAATACGCGCTAAAAGTAAAACATATTTTTAAAGGTTATAAGTAGATTCTTCATTGGAAAGAAAAATTTCTGTTCTACAAGATGGCGTGTTTGCTTTTACATTACATTTATTGTTCAATTTAATTACGGGCCTTCAAAATAAATGTCAATTAGATAAAAGTAAGCATTTTTGAAATCCCATTCTTCTTTCGTGTTTCTATGTTCTGTTCGTGTCCAGATTCTTCGAGTCAAGTCCGGATAGAAGCTGTAAATAATAATTTTTTGTTGTTTCCTCTTCATTTGGAAAAAAAGGACGAAACTTACGTTAACACCCAATATATTGCCGTAATTTAGAGAAAATAGACTGTGGAGAATATATGTATATTTTAAAAATATTCCTGTTTATGGTTATCATAGATGTAAACATAAGAATAGGTCTTCCCATTTATGAAAGACAATCGAATTAGTATATGTAGGCCGTGCGTACGATGCACATTGTTTCGTTGTGTTAGTGTTTGAGGGTGTAAACACCACCACAACGAAACAATGTACATCGTAAAGGCTTACACATTCTAATTCGATTGTCTTTCTTAAATGGAAAGACCTCTACTCTCTTATTAAAAACATCCATGACGATAGGATAAGAAAACGATACATTTGTAATTTGTTTTTATTCGTCATCATATTATATTTAGTACTTGCCAGTTTTAACCATACTTAAGGCTGGTTTGATCAGTAGAAATGGTCTATAACAGTTTAGCAGAAAGCATACTTTTTTTTTTACGAAAATGGGTTGTTAGAATGTTGGAAAACGCAAAAAATATATGATTTTTACTTAACTATTACCATTATGCTGGCTGTAATGTGGTAGATAGAATTAAGAAAGGAGTGCTGAGATGATTTGGTCATGTAGGACGTATGAGTGAGGAAAGGATGGTTAGGAAAATATATGGGGCGAGTGTTATAGGTAAAAGGAATAGAGGACGTCCGCGAAAGACCTGACACGATCAGATACTACAAGTATTGGAGGATGGCCCTGTTAAAAGCCTCAAACATGCATGAGAAGATGTATGAATATAGCGGAAGCAAAAGTGGTATGTCAAGATATAAAAATATGGCGTTCTATCCTCTCTGAGTACCCCTGCGATAAACGGCGTGATGGTTAGTTAGTTATTACCATTACCACTGATTAAACAACTGGCCCTGGCCAAAACGATTCAAAAGTGGCGGATTTTAATGTTACCAAAAAACTAATTTCTCGAATTGCTCACCTGTTTTAATGTTGGTTAAATGTATATTATTTGTTTAATTTCCAGACCGTGAGCTCGGCGCCAGTAGCGCGGCGCGCCTCGGGCCCGGGCGAGATGGCGGACACGGAGAGGAAGAAGTGGTCCATCGGCAAGCTCTTCAGGAGGAAGAAGAAGGACAGCGAAAGCGAGGCCTCGTCCGCGTCCACGGACGAAAATTCCCAGAAAAACAACGCCAAGAGAAAGAAGACGAACCAGAAAAAAAGATCTTCCGTTTCCAGATCTAATTTCGACGACGTGACCGTCAACGAAAAGCGATCGCAGAGCGTCACGAAGTTTCCGCAGAAGGAATACTTGGACGAAGGCGTCCTGTCCGACCCGTCGGCCGGATTCGTCGGGTACGTCGGCAGAGGACTGCCCCGCTCGCCCCTGGACCACTCCCTGGCCAGGAGCAAGGAATCTCTGGACAAGCGCGGCCCCGGCTCCAGCTGCGGCTCCCAGGACGGCTCCCTGAGGAAAGGCAGGAAAGGCCGCATCAAAGCGAGAATAGAAGCGATACGAAATGTGAAAAATGATTCCAGTAGCGATGAAGAATCCCAAAAGTCCACTTCATCATCCGTATTCAAGTTTAAAAGCGACGATTCCCTCGCAAATCATTCCAAGGACGGCTCGGTCAGCAAAAGGTCGAGAAGTGCTCGAAACGACAGATACATCAAAAGATTATCTAGAGACGATGAAAGCCTCCTGAACAAGGAAGCGGATTTGATTCAAAAAGGTTTTAGCAGATCCGAAGTAGAGTTGCAAGCCTCGAAGCGGCGCATCCTCAGCACTCCTAAAATTAATGATAGAAAAGAAACTATCGACGAACCCGATTACTCCGAGCCGATTAAGATAGTGGCATCTGTGCCCTACGACACTAGGAGGAGCTACAGCGGTACCCAACTTGCCGGGTTTACTCAGTTGGCAAACAGCCAAGCGAAAGATGCGACAAATAGACATCATCCAGTACTCTCAGCCTCCAACTCTTCCGTCTACAGTTACCCGGCTGGAATAATAAATTTTAATGCTCAGGTCAATGACGAGAACATAACGTATAGTGTTCCTTACAATGTCAATAAACAGATAAGGCCCGAAGTGCCGCCCAACAAACAACAATTTCGACGGAGCGCTTCTGTGGAGCACAATGGAAATTATTCGCAAGCTAATTTGGATAATGAAAATATAATGGTGGTAAAACTTCCCCTTGGGAATGTACCCAAAAAGGAATCAGCTCCACCTCCGCCGCCGCCCAGGGACCCGCAGAGGAAAGTCCCCACGCCAATATCGTACATGTATGACAGACCCTTGTCTTATGCGTTTGAATCTGGCTCTCAAAGACACTCTCAACAACATGCGAGTAACGGAAAAGTTTATGAAAACTCGAATCAACATAATCCACAAAATATATACGAGAACAGTTGTCCGACAACTAAAAACACTGGTCTTTCCTGGGGTAAAAGGCCAATATCATCATCGGTAGATCATATTGCCATGCGGCAGAATTATCATAATGCTCCTGCCACACACCAAAACGTGCAACCCAGGAGACCATCTTCTGTCTCTGCAGAAGTGAATAGACCGGAATTGTACAATCGTTACTTAAATAGACCGCAGATAAGTAATGTTAATGTTTCAAGAGAACCACCGAGAAGGCACACTCAAGAAAATGCAAATCCGGAATTTCTCTATTTTGCGGACAAGACTCCACGGTCAAGAAGACCGATACATATTGCGCCGAGTACAGATAATAAAGATAAATTAAATGGAAACGTTTCAAACACTTCGGCACAACCGAAAAATGCGTCAGATTTTTGGAGAAAGATGGATAGTCAAGAAGTTCAAAGGCGAAGGGTTTTTGGTCATAATAGGGCCCTTAGTGATCAGTCTATTGCTGGATTACACACGCAACAAAACCTCCCACTTAATGTTCGAAACAGTAGTCAAAATTCTAATATTGCTACAAGGTCTACGTTAGTTAATGGCAGTGTGGGAATTAATAATAGGGTCCAAGATAGCAATATAAAAAATTATTCCTCCTTTCCGAATAAAAATGGGGTACCTGATAAACCAATACGTATAGGAAATAAAGAAAATGAATCAATTTGTTATTCAAACATCGATATTATACCGATGGATGACGTGCGACAAAAAAGACAAACTGGAAAATATTCCATAGATGATCATTCTACTTCGAGAAGAAAATCTACTAATCTTGAAGATGCCTTATCTGAGTTAGAAGCGATTTATAATAGTCTCGGGCTCGGGGATGAAGATCTTCTAGATAGGGCGGAGCAACAAGAAATGATGGTATCTGAAACCTTACCATATTCTAATGAGAATTACTTCAAGTTTCCAAGTACTTCTGACAATTTAGAAAATAATCTAAACAGAAGAGGCTCACTAAATATTAAACAATCTTTTATTCCTGATAAAGTCAATGACGATATGGCCTTCAGAAGAATGAATCCGCATGAAAGGCCAAAATCAAAAGATGCAAGCAACCTAGTCACGCAAGTGAGTTATATGTTGGCTTCTCCAGTTCTGGTTGATCCTCCAACATTAATAAAAAAAGATAAGGAAGTAGATACGTCAGAACCCAATGTGATTTTCGATGATGTGGTCTTTAGAAATATCCGTCAAGCTAATAATTACTTGAAAATAGAGGATCCACAACCACCATTTGGAATACCTTTGGGGCCAATTTCACCAGCACCCAACAGTGATTATCTGCATGCAGTACCGGATGTAAAATTCAGATCAAGATTTATTCCACAGCAATCGCCCGACATTGTCGCGGATGACTTAGCTTATAGAACCTTGAGAAAGGATTCTAAAAATCCGTCACCCGTCAATAAAGATAATCCAAGTTGCATTTACAATAATACTAGTGATAACACTAATTTGAGTAGACCATCAAAAATATTTGATAATCATGTCATTAAAAAGAAACGTGCGGTGAGATCTCTTTCGGCTAATATCTTTACGCTCATTCAACGTGAAATTGATGATGCACTCGATTTATGTAATAAACCTTCCTTGGAAAAAGCCCAAAGCATTCCTGATCTACCTGAATCTGTTGTAGAATTTGGAAAAAGTGGCAAACTCTCAGAAGATTTTAAATCCACACAGCGTTTAAGTGAAATAGCCTCAAAAAATAAATCTAATAATGAGTCTGACATAAAATCAGAAGCTGAATCTAAAACTGATTTAAGGTCAATAATTAGAAATGAAATGCTTAGCAAGCCAGAGGAAGTACTTCAAGCATCTTCAGTTTGCAGTAAGAAAACGTCATTGAAAAAAACAGAGAGCATGAAATTTCGGGATGAATTGGATACAATGGCGCAGGAGGCCAATGAGACTAGTGAAAATTTAGTCAAAGCATTAGAAGAACTACAAAAAGACAAGCTATCCAGACATTCATCTGAAAGCAAAGTAAACAACAATCCGATACATCAGAGTACTGACAGGAAAATCAACGAATATTTAAAAGATTTTAGTTCGTCATCACAAAAAAGTTTGATACCTCAACAGAATTATGAAATCGGTCAACCGTCAAAAGTAAATGAGACCAAACTTCTTTTGAGCAGTAGCATTTCGCAATCAGTTCCAAATATTAAAATTAAAGGAACTATACCAGCGCACATTAAAGAAAAAATGGAAGAATTTTCGAGGCCTAAGGTATTTGAAATATCTGATAACTCAAATGATAAACATAATTGTTGTGCACAGGCTAATATGTATATATCAAAAGAAGAAATACAGAAGGAAAACGAAGCGGCAGAGAGTACAGGTAAACATACTGAAGATAGTCTGATGGCCATATCAAATCAATTGAAAATTGTTGGATGTAAATTGAAAAATAATTGCGAAAAACCAGATATGTTTGAACAGGAAAGTTTCAAACTGAAGTATTTGGCTAACAAGTGTGAAAGTGACCTTAACGCAAATTGTTTATTGCAAACGTTGAATAATGTGCAAACAACAAGTGAAACGAAATCCAACACAGGTAACCATGTTAATGCTAAATATGAATTCTCTGGTTTTGATGGGAATTCTATTACACAACCAACATGTTCATCCCCTAAAATAGCAACATCGAAATCTAAATTGGAAAGTATTAACAATATGCAGAGTTTTGATGAATTAAGAAAAGGCATTAGTGAATTGCTGGATGGAATTGGACAGGTGAATGAAAAATTAAATTTACCAAAACCATCCACACCACCCGACAACCAACACCAAATATCACATAGTAAGGAATCATCTATTGATGAAACATTACCAGATAAGAATAGTTACAAATCAAGAGATAGTAGAGGCTCACCAGAATACAATTCCTCTGAAGAACTTGCTATGATTTTTAATTTGGCCGATGAACCAAAACCATCATGCACAAATGAAAAGGACATTGTAAAATCAGAAGCAAGCAAAGAAAGTCACTTGGAATTGAGTTCACCAAGGCTGGTAAAAACTGCCAACCAAAATTTGCGTAAACTTTCATTGGAGGAAACTGATACTAAAGTGACGGAGCCCCCGAAGCCCCAAGAGGAAGCTTCGGCTGAAGTTTCGACAAGTAACGGAGTTCCATGGCGAAGGAACAGACGGCAGTCTGCGTCGGATAATGTAAACAAAGGTAAGGACCTGGTTTGATAAGCATGGTATGACTTAATAATTTTGTGTTTGTGATGCTTTATATGTATTATTATTTTAACATTGCGGTTGTCAGGTGTTGGAAGACGTGAACTCAATTCCATGTGGCTTTCTTTGCTTGCTTCTGATTTTCCAATTTCCTTTTTGATTTTGGTTCATCAGCCATATTAAAAATTATTTATAGTGTTTTAGAGTATTCTGTTGATTTGTAAAGGCAACTAATTAATTGACCATACATTCATGTTCACTTTCATATTTGTGAATCAACCCATAGATAAGTGGTCAATTAACATTGTTTTATATTATTTGTAGCTTAAAACTGTTTCGTTTGTAACACAACTGACAACCAAAATTCACGCTAGCTTTTTCTTTATATTAAGCTTTTGTGTTTTAACAGGTACATGCGATGGCTTGAGCCCTTCCAAGCGACGTACTTGGTACCACGATCCCAACACCCTGATGCTAGCATGCTACTACTCGTTGATTTGCACCCAACAGCTTGCTGGCTTGGATGTATTGACATCGCTGGGAGTTTTGCTGGCCATTATTATTATTATTGCGATGTTAATGTTATAACGTGTAGTCCCGCTACTTTGTGTTATGCTGAATGTTTTTATGCTAAATCAAAACTAATGAATTTTGGAAGGATTATGTAAGGCTAGCAACAATCACTTTTATGATAATAACTTATAATAAACTTTTTTGTATGAGATATCATATAAAAAAGGTTTAAAATGCCTACTTTTACTAATTTGGGAATTAATACGTGAGATAATCAGTGTAGCGGGTGTTTAATTACTCTAAAATGTGCTGATAATAATTTGAAAAATTAATAAGGATAATTTAAAGAATATAACTGATTTCTGACACATATCAAAATATAGTATATCTATGGCTGCATATATATATGTATATGCATATGCATATATGTACATATTAAGGAATACATATACATATATAAAAATATTAATACATATCTTTATTACAGTTGCTGTAGTATCAATTGTGTATTTATAGTTATGTAAGTCACAATTGTGAAGGTCCTTGCTTTCGATTGGGGCTCTAAATAATTGAGAAAAGAGGGGAGTCTAAACCAGAAAGAATTTAAAAAATAAAACTTAGAAATACTATTTTGTCTCCAAAAATACTAGCAGATCAAGTTATTCACGGCTCGGTCTTTCTAATTCCATTCTGGAGCTCTATAGTAATACATTCTGTTATATTTTAATACAAAATTCATATGGTCCACACCTGTATTGATGTTTGTAGTTCGAATTGTACTGTGACATTACAAAATATCCAGCGATCAGCCCGTCGGACCATAAATCTGCCCTTGTGTTCACTATTTACCTAACATAACCCTGAAGATTTGTTAGTTTTATTATGATTGTGATGTTTAATATTATTTAACATAAGATCATGTGAGTTGTATTATAGATTTTTAATAATAATATGCATGTACACAAATAAATTATATCATTCCAAAATAGATTTGTAGGTATTATGTACATATATTCAAATATTTTGTATCAATCGGTGCCAAATATAGATATGTAGATAGATTTGTACTACATTTAAAATTTAATTTAAGTCTTTGTTCTTTATGGTGTATAAATAAAAAAATCTTCCACAATGAACACGATCAGTACTTTTATAGGTGCCTAAATTATATAAAAAATAATATGTAATACTATTTGCATTTAAATAATTTTATCTCGATGAAGATTTGGTATTTTTAAGAAAAAAATATATCATTATACAGTTTGCATTTGCACACCATCTTAATACTGCTCTTAAAATAATGATTAGCTTTGTCTGCACGCTTTTGACAGTTAGCACCCACCACCCAATGTGAGCAAACGTCGCATTGTACTTTATTTTATATTTCACAATTTCTTGTCCATGTCAGATGTTGTCTTTTGTTTCAATGTTTAATGTTACTTTTATTTCAAAGTCCTTATTTGTATAAATTTATGCATATACATATCATTGCTAACTCATGAAATTACAAAAAAATGATGAATTACGTGTATCAATTAAATTACTTGAAAATAAAGATTTTTTTTCCCAGCGATTTTTGAGAAAACTGTTTTCCCTGTTCTAAACTATTTTTGAAATAATGAAAACATTATTTTTAATGAAAAGTTCGTTGATTTTTATATCTTATCCTCAAACATTGCATTTTTTAAAACATTTCCTCCATGAGAAAATGTGTTTTTAATAAAAACAATTATTGTGTTACAACTTAGATTAAAATCATTATTTACACAAGGCCAACCGAGCCTATTGAGTCACAGAAAAGTTACCAGACCTAGCAGATCACAAATGATTAAAATATTTAATTTTGTTATTGAATAAAAGCCCACGACCCTCTGAAATGTATCCAGTGAATTGACTTTAATCAAGTCCATGTTTGATTATAGGTGTTGTGTAAATGCAGACTAAGCCAGTTAAATTCCTCCCGAGGCTCGCACACCGGTGACATCTCTCGGCGGATGATGCAAAATATTTTAGATTTATAAATGTGTCATAATAAATTCAACTTTTAAGTTTACCTCTATGTACCTTTATTTATTTTAATTGTATTAACCATAAAAATATTTTACTAAATAAAGATGCTTCAAATAATATTTTTCTTTCTTATTTACTGAGTTTCGCCAATGACTTGATAATGTTTTCCAGTAACATAGACTGCACTTGTGTTCCTAGTAGTAATGCATACAAGCTTCTAATATATTATACTTACCTACTATGATTTTGAATAGAAAGTGTTTGAGTGTGTTATGAATATTTTGGACTTTTAGAATAAGAAAGGTAAAATATTTCTTCAAAACCAGGTCCTGAGGTTTCTGTATACATATCTGCTAATTTTCAAAAATGAATTTGTGATGAAATCTTGAAGCTCTCCAGGATTGCGGATCATGATAGTAATATGGATACAAATTACTGAAGTTGAAATATGTAATCTAATTATTAGTGGTTTATCATCGTCAATGAGAAAATTATATCATCAGTCATTTTATAATATATACAACCCCATGGCACATTTTCCGACCTATAAGTATAATATTTTATTTTAATCAAGCAATTATCCATGTAAAACCAAATATTTGTAATAACATTTGTTATAAAACGTTATAAAAATAAGTCTTTATATGAAGTTTTTATAACATTTGGATACCAAATGTTCAATTCATGTAACCAAGAAAAATACGTACAATGATTAAATCTTTAAAAAAATTTGTTTTTAAACTTATAAAATTATACAAATATGTATGTGTTTTATCAAAAATTTTAATGCTAAGGTTATTGAAATTAGTTATGTTCAATCAAATACTGTTGTTGTAGCCGGGCCTCGTGATCGAGGATCCCCTCGCCATTCTGACTTAGTTGTTGCTGCGCCTCTCATGAGCTTTGCGATGGGAAAATAGCCCTATTCGAGAGGCGCACTCTCCCCCGCAAATACAATGGTAAAGAAATATATAAATATTTAATGTTTAAAAAAATGTAGGATTGATGCCCAAATACCTAAATAAAAAGAGTGACGGTACACTTGCATTAAATTAAATTTCACTTTAAATAAAATGAACAGTAAATTAAGACCCCACCCTTCTAGTTGCTGTCATATTGCTTTATTCTGTGGGACCGAGTGCGTTGCTTTATCCATGGCCTTTAATTAATACAGTTGGCCCTGGATACACAACCTGACATTGCTCGCTGGCAAACATATTACGGGATAAATATATTTCAAAGATGTTAACGCATCTTGACATGGATCCACCAAATAGAATGAATTCATCAAAGTTTTCCCTTTTATCAACAATTATACAATAAGCCTCCTTTTGTCGAAATATATATTACTTTTTTAGGGGGTCCATACATAACTCTTACGAGGGCCATTTTTATTTTTTACACCACCGAGTAAAATGTTTATTACTGTAAGTATTATGTAAAAGTTGCGAGACAATGATCTACATTATTGTTCCTACATAATTCACGTAATGTTTTTGTGAGACTGCGCCACCTAGCTGAAAAATGAAAAATTTTATAGTAAAAACCTAATTCAAGATTTACTGCGCCATCTAGTAACGATATGAAAAATTAAAATATAACATCTTATCATATCATAAAAAATATTTCTGATTATTTTAGAATGAGTTTGAAGTGATCATACATAGGTGAACATTTTCATAATTTATTTTAACACATTATTTTACGGAATTTTTTTTTTAGAATATATAAATGCAAACCGTAATTCGAGCGCTACGGATGAAAATCCTAAATAAAATACAGTTTTAACCCAACGTTATTAAGATAAAATTTAAACGTATTTTCACACATAACTCACCCGTCAATAAATAAAGATGCTTTTCAAACGAAAAGTATTTCTGTATAGGTACTCTAAACCCAACCTGTAATATTTTAGGGCGAGTAAGATTGAATAATAATTACGCAAACCCAATATTTTTGAAGTGTTGGTTGGCATTTTAGTCGCCAGGTGGTGCCGTGAGACGTTTGGCCGGTGTCGGTGCAAGTGTTGGGTGACCGTTTTGTTATCAGCGATGAATTTGGCGTGTCGTGCTGCAACTGTCATTCGCTGGCCGTGTCTGTTACTTCGCTTTGATTTCGTTTAACTATAATGTGATATTGAACTGTGTTTTACTATTAAATTCTTCAATTAATTGTTCATTTTGTCGAAAAGAGTGATTCGATCCTTTCAGAAAGGACGCCGCGGTGTGTCGACCTCTCGAAAATTGGTATTCGATGCGCCCAAAGCTCACAACGTCCTAAATTCGGAAACAACAGCTGATTAATATAAGAAAATGAAGCAATATTATTTTTCGCGATTATTTGTGAGTGTATTTGACAACCTTTTTCAAAAATTGTGAAATTCTCTATGTGACAGCTGCGGAGTTGGTTCTGCGATGTTTAGAAAATCGCGACAGTGTTTTGTTATTTATTTGTGTAGTGAGAGTTATCTGGTTGCAGACCGATTATAGATTATTAAACATTCGTATTTTAGTTATTCGATAGAATTTCACGTGTTGTGTGTCAACTCTTGAGTGAAATACTTCGATTGAGGTTATTGTGGCCGTGCATATTTTCGTGCGGTAGTGTGGATTTCGCTCACGGCTCACGGTAAGTAAATTATGATCTTGAGCGAATTGTGCATTGTATGTACTCGGAGCTGATACATAAACATTCGATTATGTGCGTGTAATGTTGTATACCAGATTTACCGGTCTGCCGGGCTTCGTGGAGCCAGCAGACACCGTAGGCAGCGAGACGCATCTCGGAGAAATTTCCTCGATCTACCTACTTAATCACGTTACTCCTTATTTTCCTCAAGCATAATGCTGCGTGTATTTTGTTTCAATTCTGTTACTCTTATTCAATCATTTAGGACCATATGAAACATAGGTATAAAGAGTTTATACCTAGATATCAATTTCTGACAGTCAGGACTATTCTCATGTCAATATCATAACAATCATGTCTTAACTCCTATTATACGGGGCGTCCCGTAGATAGTATTAAAAACTTCGGGGAGACTTCTTCATTCAATTTTGAATAGAAAATATTATTTACAGTTTAGTTGAAATGTCGACAGTTACGGAGATAAGCGACATCAAAGTTTTTTTTTTTTTTTTAATTTTTGAATTATTTATTGGACCATCACTGTAGTAACTTATTTGACATACAAAAAAAAATCATTCGCCTTTGATACAGGTCAAATAAAATGGCAAAAATATTTTTAAAATTTCTGCAAGGTTTTAATCATTTGATTTGTATCAAAGCGAATCGATGTTTAATATTCGATATTAATTATTTTCATGATAGTCTAATGTGTTACAAAAAATAAGTTGGATATGTTGAAAAAAAATACAATCTTTGATGTCGCTTGTATCCCCCCTTACGAGACACAGCTACGAGACACCTGTATAACTTTGTACACTTCGCCGATTTTGACGTCATGGATATTATATAAAATAAGCACTAACATTATTTTAAAATTTGTCAGAAATCTGTTTGTTTCACACACTTCTAATTTCTTCAACCTAAGTAGTGATTGTATTTTAACCGGTTACAAAACAACCGTTATTTGAGATTTGTATTAATGATTGGTAACTGCATATCGACGGGCTATCATCGGTACTAATCAACAGTAAACGATTTTTCGCATATCGACGGGCAGTCATCGGTACAATCAACAGGGATATCTCAGTTAGGTACCAATCATCAATCAATCTGATACAGATCTCAAACGACAGTAACCAGTTAAAATAACGGTTCGACCATCACTAATTCAAAGTATATAAATATTAAATTAAAGACAGCAAACTTTCACACGAAACACTGTGCTATTGTGAAGTGCAATATTGGGATGTCTTTATCCCAACACTTACGACGAAAATAAAAATAAAGAATAAACGAGAGTACATAAATGTTATCCCTCAAATGTCAAATATAAATAGAGTCCAACAATATTTCTCTTTTCTATGGTCCAACGTGACAATGACAATTTTGCCATAATTTTACATCAGGATGATGTGGTAAAAGAAATCAATAAGTGCATAATCTTTTTTCTACAAGCTTTAAATACAGCATTAGAACTTCGTGTAATTTTAGTCGAAGCATGAGAATTGTGAGGTTACGTTTGCGGCGGAGGGCAGCTGTCAGACCAGACCCGAGAAATCGGATATCGCAAATAAAGGTTTTTATTTTGAGAGAGATACGAGAAAATATACTGATCTTCTTTTTAAGTACGACGAACACCGAATACCGACGTATACCTACGTCTCGTTTATTTTTTACTTTAATTTTCGTCTATTAAATGCTGGGATAAAGATCTTGCATCCCAATATTGTTATTTTCAGAATAGCACAGAATATCTTTAAATAAAATATCGCTTTCTTTGATGCCACTCTATTGAGTCATTACCAACTAGTTTCGGCTCACAGCTGTGCCTTTAAAGGGTGGATATTACTACAGTAATATTCAACCCTTATGAAGGCTCAGCTGTGACCTGAAACTAGTTGTCAATGACTCAATAGAGTGGTGTCAAATAAAGTGATATTTTATTAAAAAATTAAATACAATACTTCCGCTATAATCACAGAAATATTGACATTTATCAAAGAAACTTTGCGCGTGCATAGAGCGTTCCGTCTATTTCGTGTTGGGATAACAATCACCATTACATCACTCATGTTTTCCTAAGAATAGGGGGAATCCAAGTCATCTGTTTTCGTAGTTCATGCTCGACTTTGTAATTAGCCGCTAAATAGGTACAAACCTAATTCTTCAGTTCTCGGATATGTCTACCTGTAAAGGTCAGATACGCTTCCCATAAATAATTACGGGACGCGTATCCATAATTACAACTAAATAATAATAATAATAACAAAAAAATAATCTGGGTTCATTGGATACATACTCAATTTTAAGGCGTTAGTTAGTAGTGAGGTAATCTCCAGAGCCGGAAGTGGGCCGCAACGCTGCGCTGTTCCGGTTCGTCACAGTCGTTTCGGTGATGATTTTACTGCTTCTTCCGGAAAGCAATACTATTATGATACGTGAAATAATAATATTACAAAATAATATACGTTCTAACGTTATTTAATTAACGTCATCATTATTCCGTATTTTACAATAGTATATTTTGAATTGCCGACATCAAAAAGTGCTTAATACTATGAAAGATAAACATGCACAGCATAAAACATTTAACATGAAGAAAAGTTCTGTATTCTGTCTTAATGGACCGTATCAGGGAGAGAATTGAAAATGCAACCGATATTCAGGACAAGACTATACTAACTCAGAATGGACGTAACTAAGTATTCGGACGTATTCTGAACTAAGCAATATTGCTATTTCTGTATCTTGACAGTTATGTTATAACATTGTTATGCCGCCAATTTTGACGTTTTAAGTTTGACAGGTTCAACAATCAGAAAGCTCTTAAACACAAATGTTATAAAGTTATTCACAATTATGAATAATGTGCTTTCTAATTGATTGAATTCGTTAATTTTAAACCGGTCAAACTTAAACGTCAAAATTGGCGGCATTACAATGTTATACAATAACTAATAAAATAATACAGAAATAGCGATATAGCAGAATACGGCCAGTTATCAGTAACGGCAGTAGGACATCGCAATAATAATCAACAATAAAGTAAATTTCTTCAATAACTTCAAAATGACAAATGGTAACATTATGTATATAATTAATAAGAAAAGACTTATTTGTTGAATTATCAACATGTTTCGGGTCCCTTAGAAATTTGAAAAAAATGTTAATAGCAAATTAAATATTGTAAATAAATAACCAGGCCCTTCTTGCAAATTATGCTAACCTTTTAAATTTGTTTTCACGTCTGTTCTTAATTAGTTATTCATCTCCCATATATTTATTTTTTGTGAAAGAATCATTGGCCCCCAAACACTAATTTGTTTAATTACCATTACAACTATTATAATTTGTTGATGATTCAGCAAATTAGTGGTATATACAAAGTGTTTTCTTGTTAATTAATATTAACTTAAATAATTTAAAATATGTGTTTAGCCAAAATGTGTGATTTCTTCCAAAACAGCGATTAAATAACTTTGGAAACCCTTTTCTGCAACTCTATGTCTTTCTTGCCTTGTGCGTGGGTGCACGAAAGGTTAATTTAAACGTTTACATCACAAACGTGTTATTTGCTACGCGCAGGATGACGTGGTTCCTCTCAAGTCAGAACTGGATCCAAGTATAAATAACTCAAGTTATTCTAAATACATAATCATAATATCTAAACAGATCTTTAATCTTCAGAAGGTGAGATCCCTTATTATTATGTTTATTAGAAATTGGATATGATGAAACATTGTAATTGAAACTCTTGTTACTTATCGAAAAGGTCATTTCATTATTTGATACATCTTGTAAGTAATACAAGAAATACAGTTTTTTTGTTGCTGCTCTCTGACGATGCTAATATAATCGATAAACATATTTTAAATATAATGATTTTATTTAAATACAAAACATTTTGATGTGCAAACGGTACGGGGAGAATTGAACGTCAGGGCGTCAGGCCGTCAGGCGAAGTCTTGTATGGAATGAAAAATTAGTACCTTTTTATCGTTTTATTAAAATTAAAAATTATACTATGTTAATTTGTAAATATCATTTTTGAAAAATTTAATCAATTGTAAATTATTTTAAAATAATGTGTAATTTAAATTATTTTAAAATAACGACGAATGTGACCTCGAATCCCTGAATAGATAAGAGCTCATATGTTTACACATCACACTCGCAGATTTATTTTATTTAATAATTTGTGCAATCTACGATAAGTTTTGTATTTCAATGGCTGCGGTGAGAATTTTTCTATTTTTTTTATTAAGTTTAGTAGGTATATATGTAGTTACATTACAAGTACAGATGCAATATAAAAAATTACAATAAGCTTTTTGTTTTCAAACTAAAACTACCCAATTCAACAGGTAAATTAATTCTCGCGTTTGAATTGGGGGTGAGGCCGATTAAGATTGTTGGTATAAAGAGTGTACTTTATTTTAATTGTTTAATACTAAGAACAAAAGTTGCCGATACTATGGACCGTATTGCAAAACTAAAATGGCAGTGGGCTGGACATATGGCTCGACAGGAGGATACTAGATGGGCACCCAGAATCCAACAGTGGAGGCCCTGGACAAAAAATAGAAGCGTCGGAAGACCTCCCAAAAGGTGGTCTGATGACATTGTCCTGCAAGCGGGAAGAACCTGGATGCGAAGTGGGAGAAACAGAGATGAGTGGAAGAAAATGGAAGAGGCCTACATCCAGCAGTGGAGAGAAACAGGCTAAGGAAGAAGAAGAAGAAGAATACTAAGTACAGTTTACTACTTCTAGTCTATTAAAACTATAAAAAAGACTTCTAGCATTTAAAACTATAAATAAATACGCACACTTTATCGCTGTAACTCTCCAAAAAGAGACTTTTTTTTTATAAAAATGTGTTGCTAAATTTTGCACACATGAATTGTTAAACGAATTACACAAATAAATTGTTCATACATATTTCAACATATATGTTTTATCAAAGACCACATCAGAACGCTAAAAATAAAACTACAGAAATAGCGCACTTAAAATAGGTTTAGAAATTTTCAAACTTTTTATAAAAGATTCGTGGGACACTGTGATATACGAGGATGTAGTTCCGGGTATATCTTTGAAGAACCCTCATCATCGAGAAGAAATATGCAGGAAACACAATAACATTATTCTATGCAGAATGGTATGGTACGTGCAACGCGCTGTTTAATTTAGCATTTACGTATCCTTGACTTGTCACAACTGTTTGTTATTAAAATATTCCGCAAAACCTGGAGTACAATAAGCAACGGGAATGACTGGTACAATCTGCATCCGGTGGTTTGAAACACGAGATGATGCGGTTTTCCCGGGATGATAAAATTTCTTTATTCTTCTTACTATTTCTCTACATATACAGGGTAATTTGGAAAACATTAATAATCTCGCAGGACTATATTCCTCCCTTGATTATGAGTCGAAAATGTTTAAGCTATTGTGACCTAATATCAATAGTTAATGAGATATGCGACATCAAAGTTTGCATTTTTTTTCCAATATTTCTGACTTATTTTTTGTAAAACGTTGGACTATCATTACAGTAACTCATATCGATTACGAAAAATTCATTCGTTTCAATACACGTTAAATAAAATGATAAAAACCCTGAAAAAATTCCAATTGGAATGTTTTCTAATTGGAATTCAAAGGTTTTTATTTTTTTATTTGACTTGTGTTAGAGGGAACGAATTTTTAATATTCAATATGAGCTTCTATGATGATAGTCCAACGTTTTACAAAAAATAATTCAGAAATATTGAGAAAAAAAATGCTAACTTCGATGTCGCATATCTCCTTAATTATTGATATTATTAGGTCATAATAGCTTGAACATTTTCGACTCATAATCAAGGGAGGAATACAGTCCTGCGAGGTTATTAATGTTTTCCAAATAACCCTGTATAGATAAACTGCGTACTTCTATAGAAGCCTACAAACCTTAAGCTTTTAAATGCGGTAAAAATATAATTTTACATACGATAAACCGGTGTGTGAGCCCGATTTTAAAACGGTATTTTAAATTATTAACCAGTTTTTATTTCATACCTGCTTGAGGTAGGATCAATTCACCTGTCAAGAATCTGTATCAAAGTATCATAGAAAAATATACCGGGTGTCTCGTAGCTCGTAGAAAAAACTTTGGGGGAATCTTCTTCATTCCATTTTGAATAGAAAATATTATTTTACACGTTGGTGATGTACCGATAATTACGGAGATAAGCGACATCAAAGTTTGCATTTTTTTCACTCAATATTTTTTACTTATATTCTGTACAACGTTGGACCATCACTACAGTAAGTTATATGGAATACTAAAAATTCATTAGCTGTTTCAATGTTTTAAAAAAATATATAGGTACTCATATATTTTACAAATTTCTTCAAGGTTCTAATCGCATTTTAATTACATTAGACTCTGCTGTACCCATCTTTGTTAATCTATCAGTTCCTAGATTTTATTGCACAGCTATTAAAATGTTTATTGCTAATAGCCAGTGTAAGTGACGAGATAAACTCTGCTGATGTTGTTGCCATTCAACTATAACGATGATTGGTTTACCACTGTGATTTAAGCCCATTACTCCTAATGTTAACATAAATTTATATATTGCTTTTGGGAAATAAATCCCAAATCCTTTTCAAGATATTTGAGATTAGTGGGTTAGTTGCGTCTACGACCTACCTACCCTATGAAATCATAATGACGGGATGATTATGTAATTGTTAACCTCGTGTGTGCGAATGTCGAAAATAAACGTCGAGAAAGAGAATATTGAGAAACTTATAAACCATAGCGGATTCGGTTCTTTGGTTTGTGCACCCGATGATGATATTGCAAAATATTTTTTGTCGGATGGATGATAGGAAGATTGAATGTGGAAGTAAAACATCCACAGATTTGCTTTGGCGGTAGTCTTACTCTTGACAACTTCCGACTGTTGGTATACACATATTAATGACTATAAATTTCAGTAATATTTTTTTTAATCTTCATAGTGTCAAACATACTTCAAGCACCCTTCAAGCGGGTATACCCCCTTACGGTAGGAGCTAAAGTCTTCGAAATCAATTGCTCGAAAGTCAAACTACTCGAATGGTACATTGCTCGAAATAAAAGTTCCTCAAAATGCAATTGCTCGAATTTGGTTTTTTGGTGTAAATCCAGTTACCGCCGATATATCGTGTGGCAAAGTATATTATCATCTCTATTGTTCATCATTGCATGTACAAGACATCAAATATGAAATATTTCTATCATCATCTTTTATGAATTATTTCTTAAATACATAAACATAATTAATTACAGAATTTATATGGGGTGATAATTTTTTTACTGACTTAATATTTATTGAAAATTTGCAAAAGAATGATTCTTATCTGTAAACTTATATGGTTCTTCCGAGAAAACCAGGCGATAATTTTTTATGCAAGTCGAAAAAAAACACCACACAAAAATGAAGCAATGAAAAAAAAATTATAATATTGGGTGTACATTACTTTTTATTTATTTATTCTATAAATGTCTATACAAGATAAAACAAAAATACCAGAAAACAAAAGACGATAAACCAAAGATAAAAATCAAATATCAAACATATTAAAATAGAAATACATACATAGGTACCTGTGATATGATAAGTTATGTTCTACATCACGTATATAATCAGATATATTTCATTTGCTTCTGCAGCATGAATTATGAAAACGTGAATACGTACTTTCTTCATATTTTTTCCGAGCATATTGTATTCCGAGCAATTTATTACATTCGAGTTATTGGCTTTTCGAGGAATTTGTACTTAGAGCAATTTCCTTTCGAAAAATTCACTTCGATCAATTTACCTAGAACCCCCCTGACGATACTTCATCAAGAAAAAGACATCGCTTTTCCTCTACTTTATTTTATTTTTATCTTATTTTATTTGTGATTCAAACGACGGCATGTTACAAGAAAAACAGAATTTATGATGTACAAAAAGATCTACTCATATTGGCGAGAGAAATAGTAAATTATATACAATATAAGTAACAGTAGTCAGTAAAATATTGCGTAAATTAATTTAATAAGCTAAAAAAATAGGTAAATAAATTCACTAGACATCAAATGGATGAGAAGAGTGAAGATGGGATGGGATTAAGAACTGTGATAGTAATTAAAAGTTTTAAGGTAAATTATGGTCTATGTATATTTGCGCTTGATTATTATACTTTACATTAATTAAAATATGGCGCAGATACTTTAAATTTATTTTGCGCAATAAATAAAAAAGTTGAAAGATTTTTTTTTAATAATTCTAATTATCTTTTCGCTACCGCTGAGAAAATCACAATATAATTTGTATTCATTAAATAAATTGGTTTGTTAATTTATCGCGTTGTATGTACTTCAATTGGCCCCAGGTCGAGCTGCCCGTTAGTCCGACCTGATCCAAGGGGTCGGGACTCGGGACTGCTGCTGCAGGAAGCAGTCAGCTGATAGTCGTAAAAGAGCGACTCGCACCAGCCGACACAGGATGAGGGATATTAATTTCCACTCTTCCGTCCGACATATCTTGGCCTGATTGCGCTAATGGCGAATTTCGAAATGACTACGCGAATGCAGAATGACGAGTGACGTAACATCGGTGCGATTGTTTGGCTGCCGGGGTCTGCCCTCGTGAGAAGCAGCTATCATCGTCGTACCACGTAACCGGTCTTAATTACACCAAATTTCATAAAGAAACAGGTGACGAAGCCGCAGAGTCACTTAATTGCGAATCAGTTGTAATAAAATATACACTCAACTCTAAATCGTATGTCAACGCACTCAATTTACCTACTGGCGACGACACAACGCGGCAGCACCGAACACCACCTTTGATCTTGCTTAGTTCGCGTCTTTTATCAATAAGTCTAAAACCATGGTAATTTTACTTTAATAAATATAATGAAAACAGTAATTAGTTTCCATTGATGAATACCGGCCTTTCTGCTAACATATGTACCATTAAGAGGTTACACCACCTTGAGGCATCAAAAAATACATTCATATAAAAAAAATTACATAAGTATTATGCATGAACATAAAATTCGTTTTATAATAATTGTTTACGGCACACATTGGTCAATATTTTTCTTTAACAAATTATTTTAGTAGTTTATAATGTCGCCAGTCGTTGGATTGAAATGAAAATGTTCACTATTTATTAAATGATGTAAGTAATAATGTCCATACTCTATAGCGAAAAAAAAGTTTTTTTTTCTTGCGAATGGGAGCAGTTTGAAAATAAGTTTAATTCTTTTCTTTAAAAAAATTGAAGTAAGGTTCTTTAAAGGTGTATTCCTTAAAATTGCCGAGAGCAAAAAGTGTTTGGAAAATATCAATGGACAACCCCCATAAAATTGTGATGTGGAAGTCCGGCAAAGGGCGACTCCTTTGTATATTTATTGTTCAGAGCATTGCAATTTCAAGGGATAAAATTATTTAAATACTAATCGGTTGTTAATGATGCTGCGAATCGCATCTACCAAAATTACTATGATGGTCGTGGGTGAGTTCATTTTTATAAAGAATTTATATCATAAAAAAATATTAGAGAAACGATAAAAATAGAGTAGACGCGGCATTGTACAATTTTCTTTGGGGCCTCACTTTCTTGCTACGTCATTTGGAATGTACCTTGGTCGTATGTCCGGATAAAAAATTTACACTGTATTAATCTCAATATTTATGTTACGAGATGGTGGTATGTATAGTATATATACTTATAATCGATTGTCTCTTAATGTTTTTATACAATGGGTGTGTATAATTTGCACTAAAGTCGCGCACGTAGGATATGTAAAGTACATAGTGTATTCTCAGAATTGCCGCCTTCGCACGCATCGTACCCATGTGTATTTATGTAAATTATGCTCTTTTATGATGACTTCTTTGTTTATCCCCACATAAACAACACACCTACCCACATCCAGCTCATCTCATCAAACAGATCCTCTCCATTCCATTCCTCTCCGGAGAATTTTCACCGCATTTTCAATTAAAAGTGTAGGGAGGAGAATTGTTATTTGATGTCGGGTAGGTAAAATGCTACTTTGCAGAATTGCCGACTTAGGTAGTAAGGACTCGGATAAACCAATATTTATTTTTATTATAATATAATTGAACGTTTTTATTTGAAAGCGATGCATGCAAATTTGTAATTTTTTTAACTGAAGTTTTTGTAAGAACATAGGTAGGAGAAAATTATACCTTTATTAGGAAATTATTATTAATTTATTGCAGGGCTACCATATGATATTCATATTTTTATGCATTTCAGCACTCAACAGTGTTGAAATTATTTTATACAGCCCCATCAATATAAATAACTATGAATAAGAACAAAACGTTGTTTACTTCACACAATGACAGTTTAATTAAACAAATTAATTAAAACGTTTTCGATGCTTACTGCATCATCTTCAGTAATATAATTATCATTATAATT
Source organism: Agrypnia vestita (assembly GCA_016648135.1). Classification (NCBI taxonomy): domain Eukaryota; kingdom Metazoa; phylum Arthropoda; class Insecta; order Trichoptera; family Phryganeidae; genus Agrypnia; species Agrypnia vestita. The sequence goes on from JADDOH010024439.1 coordinate 367,919, forward strand.
ATAATAATAATAATATTATTATTAATATTAATATTATTATTTATATTATAAATACTATTATTTATTTATTAATAAAAATATTATTATTCATTAATAATAATATTATTATTATAATGAAATTATTAATTTGTTTAATTAAACTGTCATTGTGTGAAGTAAACAACGTTTTGTTCTTATTCATAGTTATTTACAATGAACTTCCACAAAGTTAATCACGAAAATTTCGAAATATTATTCCCATCAATATAATATGCCAATAACAATATAATTTTTTTATGGGTACGGATTAATTATATTCATTATTATTCGTTGGCTATACGTCTTGTTTGGTATAAGTCCAAGGATTTTGAAAGGAATTTAAGTACGTATACTGAGGTACCACTGTATAGAAAAAATATATGCTCTGGAGGCGTAGGCGATTTGTTTTTAACGTGTTTTTTTTTCATTTTGACGTTAATATTTTCACTCACGATAAAATACCTCTATTTTTGTTTTATTTTTAAATATCATTATTTCGGAATAGATTATCATCCTTTATCATTTTTCCATTTGATAATCCTAAGCATTTAATAATTTATTCATCGTTATCACTCGGATTTATAATCGACACACTATTTATGGATAATGACCCACTTGAACTTTCTCGTTCTTCATCGGGTTCGGTGTTCACTGGACATTCGGCATCCTAACATTTGCGCCGTGAAGTCGTCAGGCCTTAGGTCATCGCGCATCGGCCGTGCTGGAAAATGAATATACAGGATTATGTGGAAAACATTAATAACCTCGCAAGACTATATTCCCGCTTTTAATTATTAGTCGAACATGTTCAAACAATAATGACCTAATATCAATACTTATGGAGATATGCGACACCAAAGTTTGCATTTATTTTTTCAATATTTCTGACTTATTTTTTATAAAACGTTCGTCTATCATTACAGTAAATTATATCGAATAAGAAAAATTCATTCCCTTTAATACAAGTCAAATAAAATAATAAAAACCTTCCAATTCCAATTGGAATTTCTGCAGTGTTTTTATCGTTTTATGTAACTTGTATTGAAACGAATGAATTTTTTTTGTAAAAATTAAGTCAGAAATATATGCATAGCTCCATAACTATTGATATTAGGTCATGGCTGCTTGAACATTTTCGACTCATAATCAATGCAGAAATATAGTCCTGCGAGGTTATTAACGTTTTCCTAATAATCCTGTGTATAAGTGTAGAGTATATTTCAAATTGACTCGAGTATAAACCCAGCTCGGCATCGCCCAGCCTGAAGTAGGAAACGCCGCAAAATCATGTTTTCATTTATTTAATGTAGCCGAGCCTTTGTTTACATCCGCTACGAAGTTTAGCTTTCGTAATAATGTTTTCCGAAATTCCCAGTTTCGCTTCTTGCTATTTGTGGACTATAAAATATGACTTCGTAGCGCGCGCTGTGGTGTCGTATTTATTCGACTTGTTTTTGCAGTAAATATTTAGTTCCGAGTATTGTTTCTTAACCCCCTCTGCACCTCATTAAAATTTTTTATCAATTCGTATTCAATGTCGTATTTTTATTTATTGTCTTCTGTGTGGCCGCACCGTGACTTACCATGTGCAAAATATATAAGATGACCGGAATTTTTGGACATCGAACCACTTTGAGGCTACCTTGCTACTAATATAGCCTCTGCCTACATCTTTGCACCCTCTTTCACTTGCATAATGAGTTTTAAGAGATCTCATTACCTGTCCGATTCATAGCTTCCCTTCGTTTGATAATTTTATTATCATCCCAATTATAATAATTTCGTTATCTGTCCGTTTCTTTTTTTTTATAAATAAATAAATATTTATTCCTTAGGAACAAGCATGTAAAAGTACCGTCATTTTTGACGGGTTACAGCTAATAGGGATGCAAACACGACATAGGTATTACATCAATATTCTTATAATTTTCATACTAAGTTAATCGATGTAACTTGCTGGTCTCCTGGGATGGGACTTGAACCACCGAATGGCCAATAAGCTACTGTAGGTGATGTGTTGTCGACTCAGGAAATCATTCGCACACTTTGTTATAGCAACATCTTTTAATGGAAGCTTCTTTTAACGTTCAGACTTCGATCCCATCGAGCAGCATGCTCCTGGTGTAGCATTTGTTGCCCTTTAACAGAGTTTCAGGTTTATGTATCGATTGCTCCACAGATTCTTCATTTAATTTCACACAAAGCAGCTATACATATATATATATATATATACCTACCCTTTTCACATCACTACCTACTATCGATTGGCAAATAAACATTCTTAACCTTTTGTCTATGAACCGTGTTTTCCGAATGATTTTACTTATCTCGTTAACTTTTTTAATGCAAAAACTCAAGATATGCAAAATTGTCAGCTGTCATGTCAACGGCGTATCGGAGGTCATTGATCCATCTCTTGTTTACATAAATATTTATCTGTATATTATCTAGGTGTCTTTATATATACAAATTCTGAGTAGACATTGAAAAGGAACTGTAACAAAATGCATTCTTGTCTTACGCCTTTTAAAATTCGGACTTAAGCCGACAATAATTCGAGCTGCTTGGGTGCGGTACAGATTTTGCAATTTTTTTCTATTTTCCATTTATTTCTATACTCTTTAAGAGTTCTATGAGCTTATCGAATGTCTTCCCATCGTTTATAAAACAGGCTAATACATTTTTTCTAATATAAGTATTTTTGGGTAAGGACACGTTCATTAACATTTCTCCAAAGACGACCGCGCTAGACCTTCAAATATACCTTAAGGGTGTTTTAGATTTGTTTATTATACGCAGAAGAAGCGAATGTTCTACTGTGGCAAATTTAAATGACAGACAGACAGACCTTCTCACTCGAGCCTCTCTCTGCCTCATCTGTGCCCGCGGGCAGAACCTCCCAATCCAAAATTAGCGATGTTCTCATATCACCTAATTTTTTATGCCATAATTAATATCGGTTTGCCCCGCGTTGTTCGCAAGAACTCCTTAAACAACCGGTAATTAAATATCAAAGATTTTCTCTTTTATTGCTGAAGATAGATTTGTAGAAGTAATATTTACTTTTCTAAGAGATATGGCTGACTAGTCACGTTGGGAATATTTAGATTTCTTGGTTTCATGGAACGTATTTGACAAGTATGAACTTGATCATTAAAAGAATGGCAAACATAAAGTATGTTATCTCTACTTGAGTTTAATTATATTTTGTATATTTTACTTCGCGTTTCTAGAGTATCAGAATCTCTCATTGACAGGTGAAGTAATTTAAACTGAATACGTTAAAATATAAAAAATGTCATCCAATTCGATGATCAAACGCCAAATCCTTAGAATCCTTTTCGTTACAAGAAAAATCATCATCCTCCGTGGTCAGTTTTCTGGCCGAGTCCTTCACTAGTCGTCAAATCTGTAAAATAAAATTTTAAATCTTGCATTTGAAAGGATTCGCGTGTTGGTCACGTTTGTAATTAATTTACTGAACATCTTCCGTGCAAGTTTAAAGATATTCCTGCAGCAAGTTCTCCTCACTCGGCAACGGTAAAAATCGTCTCATCTTCATCTTTCGTGGAACACAATTCTTCTTAATTCAACAAGAAAACAGGTGTGCAGGTATGCGGTGACCTCACCGAATATCTTGGACGGTGTAATTCGTTTGGATGTCGGATGCTGTTTGGTGCTGGAAAATTTATTATTCTACCAGGTGTAAAGAGTGACCTTTTGAGGTTTACAAGTTTTCAAAAAAGAGCGGCACTGACACATCCAACCCTATCCAAACCTCACCGCACTTATTATGATTACAACTCACCGCGGGTGTAATGGTTGTTGTGCGTTATACTTGGGGGTTTTTACGTCCCCAAATGCGACAATTTTGCCTGTTGATATATTCGTTGGGGATGAAAATGAACTTTAGAATTCTGACGAATTGAGGCTACGGCTTTTTCGACGGCATTTTCACTCATTCTAGCGATCTATTCGATTTCCGTTTGAATGCATAATACGACCGTGCATCGGAGACTTTGCGCCAAAAATCTACGAAGAATATACGAATCAACTATTGCGAATAGATGTTGCGAATTGCTTAAGCAAACATGATTACGACCATAAATAGTAATAAGTTTGCGAATCGTATTTACAACAAATCGCGAATTTTCATAAAAGGTTCGCAAGATTCATGGACGTTCATTCGTTTTGAAGTGATTCATCTTTTAGTTTTATTTAAGAGACTTAATAGTTCAAGTTCAAAAAAACATATTTTATGAGATGTCAAGCAGTAACGGGATCCAAAAATGCTGAAACACAGTATTTTAGTACAAGTTTTCTTGGTCAGGGCACTTCAAGAATGTGATGTGTACCGATATACGTGTGTGCGTTAGCGCTATCTATGCGAGAGGGAGAAGCAAATTTACTTATATAATTTTTCGAAGACCATTTCTTCTGAAAGAAGTGTTACACATTGTGGTGACAATTATTTAAATAAAATCAAAATTGCTTTGTAAAAAATCAAAATCATACTAGTTTTCCTGAAGATGAGAACATTGTCGATTTTAAAGATTTTATTTAACAAATTTATATTATATGACCTCTCCAAGGTAGATACTTAGATAGTAACGTAATAACCCACTTGACGTTGTTGTTTAAAATAAAAGTAAATTTAACGCATTGATGACATTAATTATTAACCTATTTTAAAAACATTCTCAAATTTAAATGTGGTTATCATTTACATTAAGAATATTAAAATAAACGGTTCAGTTTTAACCAACATTTATTTCCTTCACCAACTATTTCAGCTGATAAAGAGTTATTTTTATTACTAAGATGTGATTAATATTATTTCATAATATATATCCATAAAATAATTAAATATTAAACAAATCTGTCTACCATTATAGTGTAATAATAAAATATATAATATACTAGAAACGGATTCGTCACCGGCCGACTGTGCAGTGCCATGAGTAAAAAATCGTTGTGTAAAAAGTAACAAAATGTGAAGTGCAAGTGAAAGATAATATTATTATATTTCACTTGCACTTCACATTAAAGAGGGAAAAAAGATTTGATGGAGAAAGAGTTGAGGTAGAAGGAAAGTAATAAAATGTATATTTAAATTAAATAAGTGATGATATTGCTTCTTGCGTTAAGTAAATTATGTGATATACATATAGGTATATCACCTTTTTTTCGTCAAAATTTAGGAATTTTAGGCATAAGATGTTCTACTTTTGGGTATATGGAAGAGCGCGGTGTGTCGAGTCTGTCTAGTTGGAACGAGAAAAGAGATTAGGTCCAGTTAACTGGAGCAGTCAATATTTCCTTACAATAATTTCAAAATAAATTTTCGACGAGTTCATGTCTTTAAATGATTAATTTGCCTGGCTTCTAGATAACAAATGTCAAATAAAATAATTTTTGGTTAGACAGATCAAATGACGTTTAATTCTCTTAGAAAATGAGACACCACATACCTACATTAGGGTGTGTCACTGTGTATGGCGAAGAAAAAGTATTTTCTTTTTGGACGTAATGCTAATTAAGAGTTGCATTGCGTTTATAGCCGCAAGGAAATTAAAAAAAAATGCTATTTCACTATACTTTTGGCTTACTCAAACGAGTCAAATATTCTGAAAATGTTGGTTTTTAGTAATTTTATCTGAGGTGCTATAAATCTTATATTGAAAAATATATGTATGTATAAGATTTCTTATATTATTTATAATTTAAAGTTTAATTACTTAAAAAAACAAGCTGAAATTGCCTAAACGAGAATAGTTATTAAATGCTAACAAACAATAGCATTTAATTGCAAATGCAATGTGTAAATACCTACTACAAATATATCTTTCTGATATCTCTATATTTCAAAGCCATTGAGCGAGCCAAAAGTACGACTTATGTGAAAACTGTAAATGCGGTGTTTAATTACATACGAAAATGTAACTTGTGAGTACTATTAAATTCGAAAATTGATAAAATGGCACACCCTAATGAACATATAACCATTTTCCTCTTTAACTGTGTGGGTTCGGTGTGTTCGTGCTCCGAGTGTGTGCTTAGTATATATTAGTGCTGATACTGGCCGATCGTGTAGAAGGCGATGGAAGATTCCTCCTTATCGTGGAGATTGTGGCTGCTCACCTCCTCGCGGCCTGACTCACTGATTCCGCTTACCTGCAACCGGAGGATGACGTCAGCCAACAATATCAAATATGCCGTCTTGAATTAAGTGCCAGCGGTCCGTACCCGGCGTCGCCCGGAACAGGTTTAGGGAGATGAGGGTGTCTTTATTTTGCACGAGCTCTGAATATTAACGATGTGTAAAAATTTGGGAAGGGTGAGAAATCCGGGGGTTTGGGAGAAGGTGACTGTATTCTCGTCAGGGTCCTTAAAATTAACAGTGCAAAATTTGCGACGGATGGCATTCAATATAATACGCATCTATATCGGGGAAGGGCGCTTATGTTTTGCGCAGGGCCCTAAAAAGTAACTTGCAAAATTTTGATCGTTCAAAGCGATTGGTTCATTTTTATATATTGAACATTTCAAGTCATTTTTAATTTAATTTACGATTGCTATAATTGTAGTAAAACGTCTTGATTCCGTTTATCATTGTATCATGTCTCTACTTATTGTGGAGTAAAAAAGCAAAGGGAGCAATATCCAAAAAATGTTTAAAATTCAGTTACCGAAGATTGCTAATTTAAAGTACTGAATCTTAGATTTTTTATGTACCGAATTCAGTACATTATAAATTAGTAATCAACGACTGTATTCAATTTTTTTTGATATTGCTGCCTTTGCTTTTATACCCCACATTTTAAGAACTAAAGTCATATGAAAAATAACTGCTCCATTATTTTGCTGTTCTGTAATTATTTTTTATTTTCCTTACATATGTTTATATACATACAGAATATAGATATTTAATAAAATGTCAGCATTTGCGTCGATTTTCAAGGCTTCAATCGCTTCGGCTATTCTATGTTATTTTATACTAATCACTTACGCGATACACAAGTTGAACATTACAAAAATCAAGATCCGTGTCGTATCCTGCCCACCTTTATAAATAGATAATGAAATCAGTTTGTAAATGTGCATATTTTGAACATTGAGCTGGTTACAATCATTTAAATATTATCTAATCGAGTGCACTCAAAATACGAGTTGCACCTTCGGCTTTTAATAAGCATTAGATTAGATAACTATAATAATAAGATAATTCAATCGCGTGATTGCACAAACGTGCATATATTTTGCATAAAGTGTATTAGTGCGTGTTCAGTCGCTATTATTTCAATACCAGCCGGCACTAGTAAGTAAGTAGGTAGGTACTATTAATTTATTTTGTTTTTGTTGATGATGTGATCTAGTCCTGGCTCCCGCCTGATAGTCGATATGTCTATAATGTACCACAATGACGACTCCGATGTTGTAATGTACAGTGTTTGAAATTGTTTTTATTGCGAATTGACAGTTTGGTCATTCTCACAGCTAGCTATAGGCATTTTTAACATGATTTAAAAATTATGTAAATTAATAAATATCTGCTTTATTACATCACATACTCTTGTATTCTCTTGTGTCACTGTTCACTATCCCAGCGATTCCCAAAGACGGGGTGATTTCTCACGCGACTTATAATCTGTTTATGAAGAGCGTTTATCACGCCTTACCAATTACTTTGAAAAATACTTTCAAGGAGGTAATATCGACAGACGGAGGTTTTTGAAACACATTCGCAGAGGGTCGATTGTAAAGCCGTGGAAAAATACCAAAGCATGGTGAACTGAAAAAGTTTGGGAACTGCTGCGTCTAACCTGTTAGTTTTCGCTCTTTCTCAGAATGTATGAATTCGTGTGTTATAAATAACAATTTAAAAATTACCGCTGCAATCAGCAGGGCGCTTTGAATCGTTAACTCGAATCATATAAATTCGAATCCAATCAAATATCTAATCAGACAACTGATAAAATTGAGAAATAGTACCTATTAAATGAATCGATTTTTTTAACATTTTAAAAATAAACTATTTAAACAAAATGTTAGTTATATTAGTATATAAGCACTTAGTATGGTTACTTGCAGTGGTTATATACATATCACTAACATTTCATTAAAATGCCTTTAGTTAATGCTTTAAATATTAAAAATATTAATAATGAACTATTTCGAGTTAATTAAGGATAAATTATAGAACTCTCACAGCTATTTATATATGAGAAGAGTGAATGGAAGTCTCTTATACGATAGCTCATGGCTTACAACCTGAATGAGCTGGCTTAAGTGAACACTGCACAATACATCGTATACCAATTCCATCGTAGGAACATCCACATATTATAAAAATTTTGAAAGTTCTATATACTCGTATATTGCTCGAATCAAAAACATTTCATAGAGACATCTGTTGTTATTTGACACTCATTAACAAGTTAGTACACATAGATTTCGCAACTTGTAATGACACCCCTATATTTTATTTATTTTTTACCTGAGCCATCGTATAAGAGATTTCCATCCACTTTTTCATATATAAATAGCTTCGTCTCTGTGAGACTTCTATAATTTATCCTTAATTAATTAATCATACCTCTGGGGACAAAATCCAATATTTTATAAATATTAATTTCAAATTAATTTATTGCATAGATAGGCTTATTATACATATTTAAAAAAAATAATTCACATATGTATCCGATATGGCGACATGTTGGCATGAACCTACCTGCGATATAGATATTGTCTTTTTTATTTCAATTTATTGTACTAAAAATAATAATTAGAATGTACCTGGGAGTTTTAAATTTTTATATACCCAATATTCTAACACATTATCATCCTATATCATCAATAACATTATTAATTGCTCATTTGCGTTCATTAAGAGAGTTCTTGCTATTTTCCAAACATTGTCGATTCTTTGCAATGAGGAAGAATCAGCGAATGCCGCACATATTTAACATTTTTCTGAAACATTCTTATACGCATCAATTCAGTTCGATATGAATCGTTTTTCTTTCAATTTCGTTCTAAGCAAACATATTAATCCAAATCACAATTTACATTAATAATTAAAAAAAAAAAAACTTTTGTCAATTAAGTAAATAGGCATGATAACCGGCTTATATTCTATTACGGTTTCTATTTTTGATATAAAACAATCGATTTAAGTCCTGACAAGATTAAACCTTGCCAAAATCTCAAATTAGTAAAGTTTGGAAATCCTTCACGCCTTAACTTTTAAGGGGTTGGTGCTGTATTTACCGTTTTCTTTAAGCTTAAATTAATTATTTTGACTTCGAAGTTTAAATATGAAATTTTTATTTTGGGCGTAATCACGAATATTGTGGTACCAATTAGTAACTGCAAAGACAAAGAAAATATATTAAACCATTCTGGTATTTATAAACTTAGCTGCAATGATTGCCAGCTTTCTATATCGGTAAAACATCGAGAAACGTAAATATTAGAATAAAAGAACTCATTAAATGCTTAACAAATGTATGTTTTTCTGAATTTGCCGAACATCTAATTAATTTTGATCACACATTTGATAATAATATAGGGCCAAAAATTTTACACAAAAACGGACTAGGTTTGCGAACAATCTAGAAGCATTAGAAATTAATAAAGCCATCAATAATAATAGTCAAATAATAAATAAACAAATTATTTTATCTAATAATCCGATTTTAAAGCTGTTCCCTCTATCATCAGTTAACCCCTCCCCTTTCCTCCACGCCACCTAGTTGACACTCTGTCCCTCTCTCTTTTTCTTTCCTCCTTTATAAATTTCTGTACCTAGATTAGTCTATATTTAATTGTCCTGAAGAAGGTTGAGTCCAACCGAAACTAGTTGACAAATATATAATGATAAAGTGGTTTAAAACATAGTATTTAATTTATTCTTAAATGTCTTAATATTGTGGTACCTATGTAAATGATTTTCACTGCCGTTCAGAATATTGAATTTAAGAATTACGGTCGGCTTTAGATGCATTTACATAAAATTCATAAGAAATCTATTCATGGCATTGAACTTTTCACTACTTCTGATAAAGTGGATGTAGAATGGGACTGGATTCGCTAAGAAGTGTATTACCGCGCTCGTGTGGGCCGGGATTACTGTTGCAGGGATTCTCTTGAATGGGAGATTGACATTTTGCCACGGCTACCTCGTGCTGCAGGTGAGGGGATCCTTATGAAGAGGGAATGTGGAATTGTGCCGTATCGTGGAAAATACTTCTTATTTGTTCGACTGTGTAAAAAAAATTCATTTGCTAGATTAATTAAAACGCCATTGTGTGCCACTTGTCTGGCTTCCTTTGGCAGATTCTTGTTGCCCATATTTGCATTCAGAACAAATTAATAGCGTACTAGTGCCAACTCTGATGTATGGAAGTGAAGCCTGGAATTGGAAAAACAGGAATGAAAGTAGACTGAATGCGAAAGATAGAAAGTAGATTGAAATGCGGTCACTATGCCGATTGTGTGAAAAATGAACAAATTAGAAGTGAATGTATTGTTGGTTGTAGCGAAAGAAAGGATCGCTGAGATGGTTTGATCTTATGGAACCTGTGAGCGAGGAAAGGATGGTCAAGAAAATATATGAGGCGAGTGTTAAAGGCAGCAGGAATAGAGGACGTCCTTGAAAGACCTGGCACGATCGGATACTACAAATATTTAAGTGTGGTCCAGTTAAAAGCCTCAGCAACAGTAGAGCATACATGATAAGATGTATGAATATAGCTGAAGCAAAAGTGATGTGCCAATGTAGAAGAATGTGGCTGTCTATTCTCTTTCGAAGCGAATGAATTTTTCAAAATCGAAATCAGTAACTGTAATGATAGTTCAACGCTTTGTACAAAACAAGTCAGAAATATTGAAAAAATGCAGACTTTGATATTGCATATGTATCTCCATGATTATTGATATTACGTCACAGTTGCTTGAAAATTTTGGACTCATAATCAAGGCACGAATTCACCTGTGAAGTATTGTGGACAAGCTTATTACACGCTATACACAATCAGCTATAATTATCTTGTTGACAGCCTAACGGAAAAACTGCAACGTTGTCTGTCTAAACCCATTGTCTATGATAAATTCTTCAGCCGTAAATTCGGCGTCTTCCTGGCTCACGCTGTCCAGGTGCAGCAATCTTGGATTGTGAGGTGTGTGGGATTTAATTCTTAATGGTTATTTCGTAATATGTCCGAGATCATCCGTGTATTTATTCATCCAATTCAAAACATCCTCGTTATATAATCTATCAGCATTCTTTTATAGATCCACTTCGGTGAAAATAGTATGAAAAATTAATTTTTTAAATACTGCATCGTCATCTGCAGCTCCGCGGTGCGCTCTTGATTTGTGAAGTTATTGGAAGCGGTCACGTTCCAGCGCCGAGAGCGTCGTGAGGCTGCGTCACGGCTGAAGGAGCAACCCTGCCAGCCAGGCGTCGGAGGAAACGCTTTCTAGAGTCGGACGGCCGGATACCCACCCCAGCCGCTTGATTCTCGCAAGGAATTTTGTTCGCAGCTACGTGCTGCTTTAGATTGAAGAAATAGTGATGACGTTATCCACGTTCAGTATTTTAACCCTATAAGGCTTTTGATATTTTTTCTACGCGGTGGCTTTTTATTAATTGATTAGGCTAACAAGCACATCGCAATTACCAGCGTGACATGGCCGTCTCTTCCAACGTCCTGTCGGTGACTGAGTTGTAGTGATGGGTCCGCTCTGTACTCACTACTACAATGTAGTACTACATTACATTGAAGTGCACACTTCACACGTTTTGAAGTGTAGTGCACACTACAAACTACAAACACTAAAGTTGTTGAAAGTATATACTTCAAATAGTACACTTCATTTCAAAGCGAACACTACAAATTACACACACTTCAAAGTTATCGAAAATTTTTTAAAAAATTTTTTAAAAAAAGTTATGAGAAACATACTTTAAATAGTGCATTTTTTACGTGAAATTTTTGGGAAGTTGATGTAGCTAAACGAAGAAATCTCTGGATTTTTTTTTATGTCGCCAAATTTTACTTCGGAGAAAATATCGTCATTTATCTTAAATATTTTTCTCGTTGTCCTTTTTTTTTAGCTCGCCAAATTGTTATTTGGGAAAAAAATATTTACGTCACTAGTACTACAAATTTATAGTACAATTACTTCATTTCATTACTTCACTTCATTTACTTCACTTCATTTCGTAATACTACAATTACTTCGCTTCATGTAGTTTTTACTACAATTGTAGTGTACACTTTGTAGTCTTCAAACTGGTGAACGTGTGTGTGTTGTAGTCTTCATTTTAAAATGTAGTTTTCCCTTCGCTACTGAGTTGACACGAAGAACAATGCGATATACTCAAAAGTTCGAAAGAGAGCAACAAATGATCGCCGTGTTAGTCGAAGCGAATAATAATAGCCTTCCAGGTTTAAACCAGTAAAGCCACTTGAATCGTTGGCGCGGGGAGTTGGGGGGGGGGTTCAGTTATTCGGCAACGTAACAATTTTTACTAAGAATTTTCGCCTAACGATTAATATATCTTACGACGTCTAATAAACCGATAATTTAAAAAAAAGTATCGTAGCATAAAATGCGACGTAGACTACAGGTCTTGTATGTAAGTATTTGATTGATTTCTGCATTTTTCATTAATTCATGTCCTAAAATTACCGGATCTCTTTTTAAATCCAGGGAACAATCCCGGTCCTAACGACAGTCCCCAAAATACAAGGACTGTGTAATAAGTACCCGTGTTTAACGATTGATGGCGTTACTGTCGCAAAATCCTTATAACCCCGTCTTTTAAACGATGCCTGTCTAAATTTCAGACAGATTTAGCGAGTTTTTATATAGCTATTGGAAATAGTCAAGTTTGTGTTTGTTGCAATCATGGAAGAAAGAGCAATATCGGTCAACGATTCGATTTCTTTTTTGGACGTTAAGACGTGTGAGGAAATCAAAGCGAGGCTGCGTGCCGTTTATAGGGACTATGCACGTTTACATATTGGCTTAATGAATTGGCCTAATTGGCAACACCGAAGACTACCTACCATTAGATATTGGCTTAATGAATCCGTTCAACGTTGACTATCATAACTTTATTTACCACGGCTCGAAATAACTCTTCAGTGGACTGGCCAAACCACTATCGTAGATTTTTCAGCCATTATGTTTTCCTTCTTCTAGGGCCCTGACTTCCGGCAATCTTTCCCTGCATTATGAGGTGCAAGATCTCGTACTTCTCTGTATGTCTCATCACATTCGAGATATTAATTAAAGTTTTCGGATTTTGATTGTTTTAATTATTTATTTTTCTTTATTCATTCGTATCATAACATCTTCATTCGAAACTTTGTATCATTATTCTGTAGATCCGCGTCTCCAATGCTTCCAGTCGCCTTATCAATTCTTCGGTAAGCGTCCATGCTTCCAGTCCAGTCCATAAAATGATATTGAGAACACGTTGATTATTACGTGGGGTATGATCTACAAAATCCACGATATTGCGTTAAAGACCGTGAAGATCAGAGGAATTGCTGATACTGTAAACGCCTACAAAAGATACTCCACTAGAAGTATGAACCATAATCTTTATTTTATTAGTATAGTAACAGACTCGAGTATAAGCCGCGCTTATCTGTTGTTACTTTCATCGTGAATCGGTGTCGGTAGGTTCCTCTGGAAAGGCGGATGAATAGACGAGTGCTGTTGAGACCCCGGTCACGTCTGCCCCGATCGTCACCTCGTGTCGTTTCCACGACGATGGGGACCTTGACCAGCTCGGGTCAGCGGCCACCAGCGAGGACGCGCTGGACGGTCTTGAACTTCCGCCACCCACTGACACACCTTCGCCGCGATGGGCGCGGACATTCTTCACAGTGCATAGTCTCTATTTATTGACTTGAATAATATTACAACAGTAACGTTGAAATTACATCGATTTGACCGGCTTCCTTATTATATCTTGATGAGATGATGTAACAGGTTGCTTTGGCACAAAGAAATGGTGGAATATGTCATCGTTGAATATAATTTTATTATAAAAAAGTTGTAATATGTTACAAAAGCCCAGTTTTTAGATTTGTATGTAAAAAATATAATGGCATTTATTTGTTTTATTCTATTATATTTTCCTATATTCTAAGCAATAAGCTTCTTTACACAAACACTGAGGAACTTATTCTAGGCCTAGTTGAGCGGCAATATCCAACATGAAAAATATCTTATAATATTGTGTGTAAAAATAACATTCAAACCGAAATGTCAACATATATCTAAATTTTGATATATAAAAGTATAATTTGCGGTCTCCAGACTCGAACCCTTTACCAGAGGATCAGAAATGGGGTACACAACCACCAAGACACTCTTATTTTGGGTCGTAGACCTACTTAACCTAACTTTGAAGCACTAGTATTGTTTTATTTTAACTAGATATGTTTTTATTTTATTTTAATGAAGCACTAACACAGTAATATGTACCAAATACGTATAAACCAATACATTAATTATTTCAAACTCAACCCAATATCCTAATTACAAGTGTCTTTGGCCTGCTCTAGCAACATGTGTATGGGTAATTCTCACCAAATTCCGAAATTCCAGTCCCGAGTCATTAGTGCTGTGTCATATGCATTAATTATCGATGCAATATTTTTTTATTTAAATGCAAGCTATCTATAATACTATTGTTTAAAAAAAATTAGATATTGTATAGAAAATAAAAAAAATGTGGTCAATTTATTACCTTAAAAGTCATTCCCTCACCTTGTCCCTTAGTCTGTTCATCTCAAATACAACAATAATCTTATTAAATTAATATTGCTAAAATATTCGAAACATAGTGTTAATTGTATGTGAAAACTTTCATTGCACTGCGTCAAATACGAAAACGAAAAATCGATTTTAAGTGACTGTCCCGCAAAATAAAATCATTCCCTCACCCTGTTACGAATATTCGATTTACGATCGTATCGAACGAGATTTATAAATGAGACCTTATATTTTTAAGACCTAGTAACACTTGTGATGTGTCAATATGGCGGTTTGTTCTCAACACTGCGGTGAGTATGTGCAAAAAAGTATTTGGTTGAAATTACTTAAACATTACATTTCCGTCATTACCTCACTGTACTTATATAAAAGATTAATTAATATTTTTACTATGTTTTAATTCTTTTTCATCCGTTTTGGGGGGTAAAATGCATATACAAAGAAACTTAAGCAATTGGAGATTATTTTCCAGTGTTTTATGAAGCTTTTGTTCGAATTCGTCATTCCCTCACCGTCATTCCCTCATTATATTTAATAGTGAGGGAATGACGATTGTATGAGGGAATGATTTATACAGTTTTATATCTTAATAACTTTGTATAAAAATGACTTGGATTTATTAATTGTTTTCCTTCAAACTAGTATTATGTGGGTTTTAATTTTATACAGGTATATAAATAAGAAAAATGGCAATAAGAAGAATGGTAGTTGAGTGATAAAGAAATGAAATTAAAAAAGAAAAGGAAAAGGCGAGAACAAATGAAAAGTAATGTCGAATCTTTGGAAAAATTACGGGACAAGGAAAGGTAAAAATATTTAAAGAAAATAGAGAAGGGTTAGCTAAAATTAATTACTACTAAGTTACTACTAAGTTAGACAAAAACGAAAACAATGGAAACAAAACAGTAGAGTGTACAGTAACAAAAAAACTATCTCCAAAAAATCCTATACCATATTTAAAGCAAAGAACATAGTCTTTAGCTGCTCGTAATCGATGTCAAATGCGATTATGCCCTGATTAAATGGAACAATGAAAAGTATCCTGTAAAAATTCTTTCTTTTTTGAAGAAGATAAGGTGCATGAAGGATTGACATTCCGGAGCAGCCAGCTATTAAAGACGAACAATTATATCGTTGGGAGGATATAATTCAGAAATTAGAAATATCAAAGTTAGTTCAAAGGGGGAACTACAGTTTTTCAGGTTTAGATGATTCTGCCATTAATTAAGATGGTAAAATTTAGTCTAAATGATTAAAAATTCTATTTAAAAAGTCAAAACCTGTATGTAATAAAGATTAATTAATCTAAAAATATGTCATAAGTTTCTCTCCATTTAAAGAACAAGATTTATTGGATAAATATTAGGTCCTTACATATGAAATTGGCGTTTAGTATGGGAGGAACATAAAGCCGATTTTTTTTTATTATAATATATTTATTTAATCAAAGTATGTACCATTGCTATTTATGCACTTTTGCCATCTCATAGGTAGTTCATCGATCCCTTTACTAAAAAAACCATTCGGACGGGAATCAATAAATTCTTTGAAGGCGGTTTGGACTGCCCCATCGGAGTTGAATTTTTTCCTTTGCAAGAAGTTATCCAAATTTCGAAAAAAATGGTAATCTATTGGGGCAAGGTCCAGAGAGTACGGTGGATGTCTTAGACATTCCAATTGAAGCTCCTCTAATTTGGTAGCCGTCTGTTGTGCAGTGTGTGGTCTAGCGTTATCATGAAGCAGCAGTGGCCTAGAGCGATTAACCAGCCTCGGTTATTTAGCAGCTAGCTTTTCCATCATGGTTTGCATTTGCTGACAATAGACATCTGCCGTAATCGTCTGGCCAGATTTAAGAAAGCTGTAGTGAACGACACCAGCACTAGTCCACCAAACGCTCACAAGTAACTTTTTTGGAGTCAATTTTCGCTTGGGGCATGGTTTGGCTGGTTCGGCAGGGTTCAGCCATTGCGATGAGCGCTTCCGATTATCGTACAGGATCCACTTTTCATCACAGGTAATGATTCGATTTAAAATCCCTTCATTATTGTGCCGGTTGAGTAATGCAACGCAGCAGTCAACGCGCGTTTGTTGATTTGCTTCACTCAATTCGTGAGGTACCCACCTTTCAAGCTTTTTCACCTAACCAATTTGCTTCAAGTGGATTAAAACAGTTTTATCACTAACACCGCAGCCTGCAGCTAACTTGGATGTGGTTTGCGATGGATCCGCTTCCACAATAGCCTTCAATTCTTCATTATCAACTTTGGTCTCCGGCCGTCCACGGGGCTTGTTCTGCAGGTCGAAATTTCCAGAACGAAAACGTTGGAACCAAAACGCACCGTGTTTTCTTTTGCGGCACCGTCGCCATACACATCATTAACCTTCGAGCCGTTTCTGCAGCACTGGTGCCACGGTGGAACTCGTACTCGTAAATAACGCGATATTTCAAGTTTTTCATTTTGTAAACTGAGTGACGCAAAGAAAAAAACAATTGAGGAAAAAACAAATGAATTATAATTTTCAAAACACAAATATATGAGTAAATAGCTGTATAAATTTGGATTTGGAATTCCTAACCAAAGAGAAGATATTTGAGATCAAATTTGCCAGTACGGCAAAACGCCAATTTCATATGTAAGGACCTAATATAAATAAGTTTAATTAATAAAGATTTATACTGTTAAATAGATATCTTAAGTTAGTTTTCTTGATTTTAAATTTTAAAAATGCATTGTGTTTGCTCAGAACGTGATACTACAGCTTATAAGTGTTTCTTTATAATTTACTATAATACTAATCATATCATATAATTTCATATATTATAATTTGTTTTCAACTATAATAATATTAAAAATCATTCTCTCAATCTGTTAGTCATTCCCTCATTTTTTAATTTTTGGAACTCATTTTTTTATACGTTTAAAAAAATATGGAAGACCATTACTTTTAAACAAACCTCATATAGTTATATATTGCATTTCTGTTATAAAAAAGTATTTTCTCAACACAAAATATTTTGATGAAATCCAAACTGGAATTTCGGAATTTGATGAGAAATACCCATATATTTAATGTATCAACGTCACGCGATGATGAATTCGCACATGTCCTGTACAGCGATCAAGCGTGTACGTTGCAAATGGCGAACAAACAAACAAAATACAATTGGTAACATTTATTGATACTGAGTAACATGAACATCCCAAATTTAAGGATGAATGTTGCGGTTGTTAGCCCTAAGAGAATTATAGGAGAATTATAAATTTAATAAAGAATTAATATTGTGTCGTGTGCCTAGTCTAGACTATGACATGTCAAACAATGGCATTCTGAGATAATTGGATTCAAAGTTTAGTTCTCAAAAAGAAATCAAATAATGCGTATAGTTAACCATTACCTAATTTTTTTTATTGTGCACCATAATTTGTATTTTCAATGTAATATTTTATAAAGTAAAATATGAGAAGGAAATTGTATTTTTAATAGATTATTTTACAGATATGAAACTCTATGACTAGACAGCTATTTTCATCAAGTAATTTTGAGATATCTCATCATGTACGTTATTATATATACCTACACAAATTTTTAACTGGATTAAATTTCTTTAAGAGAGCATTAAAATTAATAAATGGAACATTATTTCTTCAATTATTTTTATTTGTTTTTCTAAAATAACAGAAATCCAAGGATTTTTTTTCGAGGGAGTTAATTATCAACTTTTAAATTCACTTTGGGTGTGATTAAATATTTTTGTGTGATAGATTATCTCTTTTGTTGCAACCAATATATTGCAGCTAAATATTTTTTTAAATTCGAGACTAAACATAGTATTTGTCCCGAAAAATCACACGGAATGAATTACGAAAAATCGAGACTTTATTTTCTGTTTTAATATTTTGTACCAGGTAGTTAATAATGTTTTCAATATTTCTGAATTATTAACTCAAAACTGAGTTCTTTTGACTTGATATAGTCTAAATACCCATAGAACACATAAAAACAATTACTTATTTACATAATCACACTACATTGATACACTAAATATATTATATTATGTATGTTGCTAGAGTAGGCCGAAGACCCTTGTAATTGGGATAGTGGGGCTGAGTTTTAAATAATAATGTATTGTTTCTTATAAATTTAAATCCAGTATTCTGTTAATGTCTCATTTAAGAAAAAATAGACTAAAGGTGAAAAAACTAGGGGTGCGATGTGTTGTAGGGGTTCAAATTATTATGAAGAAAATAAATGTAGGAGTGAATTATTAAATGATTAAAGGGTATCTGCAAGAATATCGACGTCAATGTTAGGGTTAGCACATTACATATTATATGAACTACACGTTTTGTGGAGAAAAATAACTAATATTATATCCAACAGTATATTCACTAACTTGTTGTTATTATATTGCTATTCGGCCTCTGGCTTTCGGTCAACAGCGTCAAGCGCTTAGGTTCCAGATCCTCATTGGCCGATCGATCGAGAAGTGTTTTTTTTTTGTTTTTTCACAGCCAATGACGAATCGACGAGTGAGAATAAAATAATGAATAGCCTGTTTGTAACGGCACACTTTTTTTAAATGATTTAATGAGGATATCCATCGCGTAAGAAATACAAGATTAATGTATCGTGATTAAAGCGAAACGGTAAACGTGTTTGAGCGTTTCGTGGTGCCGAGGCGTTTATTGGCGTAGTTGGTACACTAACCCACAAAGCCAGAGGTCGAGGGCTGAAATCGGTCCAACCAATCAAAATTGTGCAATGCTAATCAAATATATTTTCACAGTGATCGCGCATTTAGACCGCCATTTTGAAAATTTGATAACACCGCTATTGTGAAACTTTTATGGCGATAACAGCAAAGAGTGGTTTGAAGATAACGTGATATTTACGTCAATTTCGCATCGACTTCAATTGCGCACAATTGTTATTTTTTTTAAAATGCAAAGTCATTATCAATCAACTCGGTTTCTAATGACTTAATGAGCTTCCGCCCTCTCCTCCATCATCCCCGGCATCTCGCAGACCTTGGGGCTGTCACCAGACAAATGTCTGTAGCCTTTTCCACTTGCTCGGTCCAACGAGTGGAGGATTTTTGTCTTCGACTCTCGACGTGGCCCACCACAAGAAGCTTCTTCGGGCTATCTTCTCTGCTGGCAAGATGTCCAAACAATTCGTCTCAGACGAGTTGTTTGGACGAGTTAAGGGTCTCTCCATGGTGTTGAGTTCTTGTAACATGAAGACATTTGTGCGTCTCGCTAACCACGGTATACGCAACACGCGTATTAAACACCATATCTCAAAGCGTCTCGTCTCTCTTTTGCTTTTTTTTTTTTTATAAAATAGAGGTGTGAACACGGAATACGTGTCACATCAATTTTCATCAACAATCAACAAAACACAATCAAATCACACAAATTAAGCTAAACGCTCGTGCTATGAAAATAGGACTAACTTGCTGGTCTGGAGTGAGATTCGAACCTGCGACCTTTGGATCACGAGACGAGAGTCCTAACCACTAGACCAACAAGCTACTCTTGTCCACATTTTAAAGTCCACGATTCCACATCACAAATGAATGTTGAAAATACGAAGTACACAATACTTATCATATTTCAGCAATATTCTCATATTTAAAGAACAATTTTAAAATGGTCTCGCGCTCCTAGAACGATGACCTTACCTCCGTCATTTGTTTGAGGGTCTTGTCTTTCACGTGGTGACGCTATCCATGCGAGTAATGACATCTTCTGAAATAACTTCACACTTCACATAGTTGCCGCAATTCAATTCAACTTTCGAAAAGAGATCAGAAGTATCAGTTAGTATCTATACCTATTTTTGAACCCCCAATGTACATGAAACTTAATTAGCAGATACAGTAATTTCAATCGACTCAAAGCAATGTAGATAAATAAATAAATACTTATAATTAAGGAATAAGGAGGAATTTTTACAAGTTGGTTCCTCCTAAGGAGGAACCAACTTGTAAAAATACCGTCATTTTTGACGGGTTACAACTAGTATATTAATAATAATGACAACTGTTTCGATACAAGTCGATTTTTTAAAGAACGGACTTTTTCGAAAATTTAATTACAATTGTAAATTAAAATAATTATAAATTACAAAAAAGTTTTAAAAAAATTTAAAAACATCGGAATAATGAATTTTTTGAACAGGATTTTACTTAAGTTTCTAGAACTTTCTAGAATGTCGTAAAATGTAGAACGAGAGAGAGAAGCGGGCGTCGGATGAATGGACATTGCAAACATAACAATTAACGGTCACACCTATTGCGTACATTGCAACATTCTTCATTGCGTTCAATTCAAATTCAAAAACTTATTCTGAAAATATTATACGAGTATTTCCAAACTGAAAACTCTTTCGGCTGCAAGATTTGATCCCACACTATTTAATCTGTGGTTTCTACAATTGACGACACGTTCAACGCAATATAATAGCCATCAAAACATAGCTGTGAAGACGCGTCAAACAATTGGCGGGGCACAAAACGTATTTGAGAATATGTATGGGGCGGGAAAAGGACTCCATTTTATTATCGACGTTGATTCTTTATGTTTTGATATTTATGCAACCTTTTGGTTAGGTTAGGTTAGGTGTTATGCTTGCTAATGCGATATAAATTCATATTCAAATTAAATCCGATAACAGAGAAAAAAATAATACAAAAACTGACTTAATAATACAAAATCGTATCTACAAAAAACTTGTTCTTGAAGTATGCAAATTTTTTATAAACTGTTCTATACGCAATGCAAAGGAAAAATTCAAAAACTATAGGTAGTGAAATAATCTAAAACGTATCTCACGTTCTAAGTTTTTACCAAAAAACTTTTTACACTTTACTTTTCAGTCCAATTAAAATCGTAAATGCATTAAAAATATATACTTTTGTTAAAATTTGGTTTCATTGTCACTTTTAGTTAGCTATAAATCAATCTTCAATCTTGAAAAAAAAATTTCTTCTTTCCCGAAATCTTAAGAATTTGAAGATAGGTTTTTGTGTTTCTAAGCTATCGAAATGTAATAAGTAATTCCCCTAATTATCTTTAAAAAATACATCGTGCCTCAATGACATTCCATGTCTATCCGACAGGATCGTTAACGACCTATTAATTATTTATACATACATATGTATATTAAATATATATATTTTTATATTTAAAATAGAAATGAGTACACGGAATGTCACACCAATTCTTACTATGTTCATAGTTTGCTCAATGAATATAGGATTATCTTTCTGGTCTTCTGGATTGAGGTTCGAACCACCGACCAACTCGATCACTAGATAAAATATGTAGGCAAGTGTCTTGCCAACAAGCATGACGTGTAGTTATGCCCGTTCCTATAATAATTTATATATGTTTATTAAAAAAACCTCTTGTTATGGACAATATAAGTACACGACAATGGGAAATATAAAAAAAAATAATTACGTAATAGTTAAGACTGAACACTCGATGCAGCGGGGTGTAATTGTTTTGTGTCTGGATGAGAACGTTCACCACAGTTTCTGTTTGGAAGTTTTTATTTTCGAAGTTGTATTCCTAAAGTTTCCCAGCTGAATGCAATCTTTAGAAGAATCTCTCCGTTGGCAACAATTAGTTCTCGTCTGCCTGCGCTGGTGTCCAGCTCTTAGTCTACAGACGGTATTTACTGGAGGGTGAAATTTTCAGACCAAATACTTCACTCGAATTCACAAAAATATTATTTTTATTTCATTCCATCATTCGGTCAGTCGCCCAGCGTGGAAAATTCGTGTTTGATTGAATTATTTTCATCGTCATTCTAATTTATGAAATTTGATTTGGAACTTGGTGTCAAAATTATGGGCAGAATAAAATTTCCATACAGAACGAACACAGACGTCTTCCGACGAACGGAATTTTATGGGATAGAAGCACGGACGCTTATTGACGAATTAATAAGGTGACAAGATGTAGATCTACAGGAGAATGTTCAAAATATGCTGAATGCACAGAGTTGCGAAGGAAGATGTTGTGGTTCGGACGAATATAGAAAAATAAGTAATTAAAACAATAAAAATCCGATAACTTCAAATCATTAAAAAAATAAACAGGGTGTCATATTTTTTGGCAAGCTGTTTTAATATAGTAATATAAAAATATTGTATCTACTTAAATTTTTATCTCAATTTTATATGTATATTTTCTTTTGTTTTAGATGTATATATTCTTATTATTGTATGTATTACTAAATTCTATTCTGCTTTCTTTTTTACGTTAATACTTCTTTACTATTGTTATTTTTTACTATTCCTACATAATTATCAAATGAGAATAACTGCCACAGAACAGGTTTTACCTAGTGTGGCAGTTATTAGTAACATATATTAACAAATGTAAAATAAACAAATAAATTAATGAATTTAAAAAAACTTTGTTTATTCAAGATACAGAATTATGAATAGTACGTTGATCAGTCTTACTTTGAAGAATGAATCCATTAGCCTTTAAATGGATTTTCATCTTCAGTGCAAGACTAAGGCCATATTTAAATGTTAATTAAATTTCCGTTACTTAACAGTGACAATAAATTATCCGTCAAGGAGATTCGAAATAAGCGAAGTCGTTTATCGCGCGTAAAGCGATGAACGATTTTACAAACTCGATTTTTGGTATTATTACCATCGCGACTGAGACGAGTTATAAAATGTCGAAAGACGAGTATTAAATAAAATGCGTTTTAAATTGAGTCGCTCGCCCGAAAATGTAGTCAATTTGGTGGAAAATCGCGCATTCACGAGTCTCGCTCCGGGCTCCTGGAGCTAAATAATCCCATCACGGGCCCAGGGTTGGCGTCCCGGCCCAGACTGATGGGCAGACGGTTCAGGTGTGAGGGATTATTTCGGCCCCAGGTTTGTTCACCCCAGCCCTGGGCGACAACCCCTCTCTCGAACTCCAAAGCGTCGTTGGGTCACTTTATATGGCTGGCAACATAGCGTTTTACGCAATTTTTATGTAAACCTTTATCCGATATTTTTACATAATAATAGGGTGTGTCGTTTCATACCTTAAATATTCACCTGAGGGATTTACACCTACTGACATTTTCGAAAAATTGTTTTTTTTTTTTACTTTATTGCTTGAAGTTTTAAGAATAATTTGAGTTATCACTCGGTCGAGAATTCCAAAAATTGGCAGCAATTGGAGCTGTAGCAATTTGAAGCTAGCGTGGTAGGTGAATTTTAAACGAATTTCATTATTCTTTTGCGTTTTTCTCGAAAATCCCTTTTTCAAACTGGCGGAGAAAATATCTCAAAAACCGTTAGGGCGATTTTGTTCAAATTTTGCACACATCTTACTAATAACGTCATATAAAATGCGCTCTTTTATCTATATTATTTTATCGCCTATTTTTTTTACTATATAGGGATGCGGACACGAAATGCGTGTCGCATTAATATTCTTACTATTTTCAAAATAAGTTTAGCGCTTGTGCTATGGAATGCTAACTGTCCTGGAATGGGGCTTGAACCACCGACAACCGGATTACCAGGCGACGGAACAAACATAAATATTTGTCAGTTATCATTTTTTGAACTCTAATTTTGTTTTTCTTATTTCATGTAGAAGAAATCATGTGAACACGAGATTTTTCTCCTACAGGGAGGTGGCACTTTAGTCATTTTAAAATGATATATTGTAATAAACACTCAGACAACACTTTTCTAAAAATTGTTATGAACAAGTGAATTAATAAAATATTTAAAACTGGAATACAACATTTTAGAAATGGTTAGCACAATACAATGAGTATAAAAAAGTCGACTTATGTATGCAAAGTAAATCGTATCAGTGCATTAGCATTCAGGTAAGTTAATGCTTCATCAACTTGTAACAAATTATTTAATGTATTTTTAATATTCCAATTTAACGACCAAATAATTACAGACTAATATATTTATGAAAGAAAGTGGAGCGATATTTTGAGTGGAGGTGTGTTAGGGGAATGGAGGTATTGTGGTTATTGGAGGTATGTTTCGTGTATACTGAAATTAAAACTGGTGTAGAAAAAGTTGATGGTTAATGGCCTGTCTTATGGGGTTATGCCACCCTGTGGGAGTGACATTAAGGTAGACACTGGCTGATTTTTTACCAGGTGATTAATATATTTTTTTGTTTTATTACCAATAATTAAAATTCATATTAAACTATTATATTGTTTGCAAAAAATATAAGATGGCCGCGTTCTGTCTATTAATTTTCAATTTTTCATTTCTTAACAAGTACCATGATCTTCCGTTGTCTCGAACAAACGTGCAACGGGGAACGTTGTATATCAGTCACGAAGGAGGAGTTCTACGAAAATTACCGCGAAACGCGGCCATTTTATGTTTTATCATAGTTTTAGTGTAACGGGCACAGTCCCAGCTCTTTTTTTTTTTAAATATATTTATAAAGGGTTTAAGGGTTTCCAGTACATTCCATCATGGTTCCTCGATGAACTGTATGTTCTACTTTGGACCTACAGCGAGTATAATAATTTCTTCTTTTCTCCCACAAGGCCTATCGGGGCTCGCTGGGTCACCTTAAACTTGCGGCTGAGGTCTGTCGTGAGTGCCAAAGTTTCAGCACCGTAGGTCAGGACTCGGAGGAAGCAATTGAAAAGTTATGTTTTTGGTTTTGCGAAACTTTGCTTCGAGCAAATGTTTTAGTTTACTAAATGCCCTCCGGCGTGCCTAGTGATCTGTGTTGGTCGGTGGTTCGAGCTTCATTCCAGAACACCAGCAAGATAATCCTATTTTCATAGCATTTAGCTTAGTTTGCAAATAGTAACAATATTTATGCGACATGTATTACGTGTTCGCATCTCTATTTAAAAATTCTATACCGCACTATAAAAAGAAAAATTGACAAATTAGTCGAGTATGAGAGTATGTAGACGTTCTACAAGGATTTTAATATTCTGCCCAGTAATATGCTGAAGATGATGCAGCTAGCATCGAAAAACTTTTAATTTTTTAATTACAGTGTCATTGTGTGACGAAAATAACGTTGTGTTTTATTCATAGTTAAATTAACTTCCACAAAGTTACTTAATCATGAAAATTTCGAAATATTATTAACACTTGTGTTCTCACAATAGATGAGACTAGAGATGGTGGGAAAAGTAGTATGGATCCTGGGCCCACCTTCAATCAAACTGAAATTTGTATCGTTAGAAAGGTCTTCGCGTGCAGAATATAAAAAAAAAGCGCTAGTCTCCAATCGTTGTCCGATCGGAGTAATTTGACATTGAAAGTATCAGTATCTTCTGAGAGGTATATTTAAAAATGGTCAACGAATTACGACTTGTCGCCATAGAAACTTATGGCCTACTCGAAAAGAGCTAACCAACGATGTATCACTCATTTTGATTGGACGGTGGGCCCAAAACGCCCATCATCCTTTGACAGTCTAACAGAATGTTAGTTAAATTAGTATAAACAACTACCAGATTTTAGGTCTACCGGTTTCGAGACGTACGTGATAAATATTGGTGAAAGTTTAACAATACCGTGGTTGTGGTGTATAGTGTTGTGAACGCAGTAATGTAGTGTTGGTCCTGACGAAGAGACGCGCACGAGTTTGAGTTTCTTTTGAAAATTGATAGACAGACTTTATATCTGCTTATGCGAAATAGCCGCTGGGATATAAATAAATATATATTATATGTTTATATATTTTTAATATAATAACTGAAATTGTCGCAGGTAAACGATTTTGAAAGTAATTTCAAAAGTTCTAATATTCTGCATGTTCAAGGTATATGTAGACGTATATAATGTTTGCGTCGGCGTCGGGCAGAATATTAATTTCCATGTAGCACGTCTACGTGAATAAAGAGAATGTATCTGTCTTTTGAGAGGATTACATTCGGTTATTTTAAGGCTTTCAAATAATCTGCCGTCTGTTCATCGTCCGTCGCAACCCTCTCCTGAGCCGGGCACGCGCTTGGGATCAAAGTTTAATATCGTATAATATAGAGGAAAACATTTTTACTTTCTTTTAATTTAACGTACCACTTCAGGCCACGAGGCCCGATTACATATTTACCACGTCACGGAAATACCCAGGGTTGCGAAAATAACATACATTATCGCCACCTCATCGGGAATCGATCCCAGAACCCTCGGTATCAGATGTCTGTATATAGCAACCTGTATCTCAAAATAGTCAGTAGAATAATCGCTGCAGCGGTTTATTGTAGACTTTTAGATTAATAGATTCCGGGTGGAAGAATAATAGGCAGACCTAGGCTGCGATAAAGGCTGGGAAGACGAGGTCAGAAGAGATGCGGACCGAATACTGCGGGTGACAGACTGGAGGACCGCAGTGGGAGACAGGAGGAGTTGGAGGCGAGGTCTAATATAGACCAAGGCTGGATACGAGCTATGGAGCCATTGAAGAAGAAGAATAAGTGATTGAACAACCAATTCAAAAAATAATAATTGAGGACACGCTTATTATTGAAAAAATATTTAGTCATATGAATCTATTTTAGTGACTATGTTTCTTTTATCTACCTGAAATATTAAAATTTATTATATCTCTCAAAATATCAAACAAATTATGCCGGAAACAATGAAATAATTTATTGTCTTAGAAAATACAAAAATGCTAAAGTTTCAGATTTCTGGCTAATCAGGAAGTTGTTGATTATTAAATTTGGAAACAAACAAACAAACAGACAAATGAAGGTAAACAAAATGATGCTATCTAAAAAGGACCAATTCGCTCTTTTAATTTTTCTTAATTTAATAATGAACACATTGAATTGAAATCAAATAAAACTAACCCATAAAAACCAAGTTTTTATTATACTCGCTTTCTTATTTGTATTGTTTCCAATTTGATATTCTATCAACATATTCCTCTTGCTTTAAGCTCATGTGGAAAATCTATTCCATGTATATTATTATCCTCAAAACTTATAGAATATTGAAAACGTAATAATTGGAATAGGGGGGCACGGCATTGGTGAAACCGCCTGATCGGACCCATGACTCGAGTCAGACTAGTTGAAACCAGTTTCGCGCCTTCTCCATGCGCCGGGATCCTTTCTCATTTGTATGGTTTCCAGTTTGAAAAAACCGTTAAAATTTCGAAAAATCCAAAATTATACTATAATTATTTTTTTTTAATCGAAAATTTGTTAGATCATTTTTATTCTCGCTACGAGTCTGCCTGCAAAGTTTCAGCTCGATCCAAAGTTTTTTCGGTAGACAAGCAGATGACAAACAAACCTACGAGTTAAAAGAAAGGGAGTAAAAAGGGTATATGTTGTGTTTCAATACAATAAATATTAAAAATCATATTTTACGTGTATACAATTCCATCTAAATTCAACGACTAATCGTGGAAATAATTCCATATTTAATGATTAAATATTTTTTTGTTATGTCCGAGAGAAAACAGCGTTTATGTTATAATATGTTTTTTTTTTACTACTATATACTTTCAAACATGCTTTATGACACGAACCCAAGTGCGGTACGTGAGTTATTTCATACAAAATTACAAAAAGTCTGGAATAAAACTGGAATAACGTACGACGTATCATATCTGGGTCCTTGGAATATAATTTCCCAATGTTGTCAGTCACGTACAGCGGGACGCTATCTCACCCGCGCTCTTCGATTGTTGAAGCTCGTCAAACAAAACAAGGTCGTGCAGTTTACCAAGAGGAAAAAAAACAGTTAACAAGCGCCGAGGAATTATAAAAATATACATTTGATTAAATGTGATTCAAATGTTTTTAATGAGTGGTAATGCATGTCAGTTATGAATAGTTTAAAATAAAACATAAAACAGTTGCAATTAATTTTTTGTTACATTACAGTGATGAAAAATTAGCTAAAATGAAATATGGCTTTATTGTGTGTATTGGGATAATAGATTTTAAGGTATGCTCTCAGGTTTTCACGGCCTGTAGAAACTACATACACAGTTTTCTCGGATATTCTGCCGTGTATATGTGACCTCTTTGGTCGATGTGCACATCAGCCCTGATGATGGGATCCGAAACTTCGGCCAGAGAGGTCAGATATACACGGCAGAATATCACGGAAAATTACATACAGACATTTTAAGAAAATTTATTACGATTAGGTACTTAGAAAACTGTGTATGCTCGATCGTTACCTAAACCGATATAAAATAGAAAATTTTCAGAAATAAAACACTAGAAACACCTCGATGAAGCAGCGATAATATGGGAAAAAACGCGAGAAAACTTGGCCTTCACGCCACGGCTGGTTGACTGCCTGCGGAACGGACGGCGTGGCCAAGTATTGGGAAACCTAGAGATCCTCGATGGATCGTATGTAGTCACTCAATAAAGATGATGATGATTTGCCACTGTTTTAGTTTTTTAGGTAACAATGATGGCACAGGTCGCTTATAACCAAGGATACAAGCGAAAATTAATTTGCCGTATCAAACTTTGATTTGTTAATTATGACGGATTAAATGATTAATTTGTAAATCTGACAATTGATTCGTATATTGTCATCGTGTATTGTCATGTGTGCAAAATTACAGCTCGATTGGACATCAGGAAGCGGCTGAATATCGCTTGTAAGATTCCGTCCCGACAGACAAACAGGTGAAACTCATATAATCGTGGTAAAATGGTTCGGGATCCTGGGATCGGATTCCCTGTTAATCAACCGTCAAATAATGAGCGATATGTGATTTTTTCGTTCCCTATAAATGCATAACTATAGTAATTATTTTCTAACTTTATGATTAGGTACTTGTCGTCAGCGCAGTGATTGTAGTCCGTTTTCCTGTGGCTTGTAACATATTTTGACAGCTAAATTTCTAGAATATGAAGACGAATTTACTGCCAAAATATTAAAATTTTATAAATATTTGAATCTTTAAGACTAAAAGTTGTTAAAACTTTGTACCGTTCCTGCAAAACTTTCCTTCGCTGGATAATTGACTGAAGCGTCTCTCCGGACGACTTGGAATAAAATTGTCAGATGGCCGCGGACGCTTTTCGCTTTCACAGACGCAAATTGGATTTAGTTCAAAACTACTTCATCAAATTAATCTATTCAATTACCCTTAATTATTGGGATAACCGGTAAAATCCATTAGATTTTTTTTTCTCAATATCATCAATATACATCATCCTGGGAAAGAATCTTCTTAGGTTTTCACGGCCATTCAGAATTTTCTGGTAGTATTATGCCGTGTTTTTACGACCTTTCTGACTGACGTTTCGGATCTCTTTGCAGCCCTGATGATGGACCCTGCAATGGGATCCGTAAAGAGTACTAAATGTCCGTTCCCGTGGAGCAAATTTTTATATTTTATTTCATTTACGCTTCAACAGGCCAAGAGGCGCAATTACAGAAGCGAAGCGTATCACAAAACACCCAGGCTCGAGTAAATCACATAGATTAATTGTGATCTCACCGGAAATCGAACTCGGAACCCTCGGTGTGAGGAGCCAGTGTCATACCCACTGGGCTTCGAGGGCCGCCAGTACACGTTCATAGAGAGTTTCCCCAGTGTACGTTTTTTCGACCCAAAAAAGATAATGTACATATTTAGAAATGAAATAATTAAAACAAATATATTTTTAACAATATTTTTATATGCATCTTCTGAGACAATTATTAGATTTTGTCCACAGGGGAATAATTATTAATTAAGATTAATTATATATGTCTTACGGAGACGTAGCCAATTATTTATATTAGAAAAGCGCATGGAAGTCTTTATAGGTGTTTACAGGTCGTCACAGGGCTTAGAATTGCAATTTTTTTTTACTAAGCTACAACAGGCCATGGACCCCAATTACTGTGTACGACAAGCGTTTGTTTCTCTTACAGGCTAGATCAAC
Source organism: Agrypnia vestita (assembly GCA_016648135.1). NCBI lineage: Eukaryota > Metazoa > Arthropoda > Insecta > Trichoptera > Phryganeidae > Agrypnia > Agrypnia vestita. The sequence goes on from JADDOH010024439.1 coordinate 398,633, forward strand.
AGGGACGCGATCCCCAAATCCTCAAGTCTGAAGAAATAGTATATCAATACGATCACGAAGAAAGTGATACAAGGATATTGTTTCATTTAGATAAAAATGCAGATGACAAAAAAAAATGTCTTGACACCGATGTAATTATATAGTTCATGGCAATTTAAAAAATATGCCAAGCAAAGAAGTGTGGTAGGCTTCAGGCACAAAAACACTCCAGGCTTCCGTTAATCACACATATGTATTTTGATCTCACCGAGAATCGAACCTAGAACCTAGAAAGATTTGAGAAGCCAGTGTCATGTCACGGGGCCCGCCAAACGACCTGACCTGAATTAAGACCTGTATGATCTGCTTTAAGTCACCACTTAAACGAGACTGAACGCATAACGATTCCTTCAATAATTTTTTTGTATGGCAAGCTAAGTTCGGCCAATTCTGCCATTGTTTTCCTTGACCGTTGCAATTTACATTAATCACCGCAATTCTTAACATAAATCCAAATCGATCCCTCCCCAACCGCGGATCGGCAGTCCGGACAATGGGCCATTGTCTCGGCCGCTGCTTGACGAGCGCCGAGGGGCAGACAGGTCCAGGAACTGAAGCGACACAAAGAGAGCCAATTAACAGTCGCGGTTTTCCTAGCCTTCGTTTCGCGGGAAATTTATGGCGCCGCGCCCGACAGCCGGCGCGACGTCACGACACTCGCGGGACGGTGGTCGGCGGTCATCCGGCCAACGTGATGCACAGGGCGATTTCTCGCGCAATTAGTCGCGCACGAGACAAATGTTTTAAAAATTTCCCGTAAAACGTAAACGTGCCGAAGTTTAGTGTTTTGTATCGATATTCAATTATTCTTACGTAATTTGTTTACACTATGACATCCAGCCGTCGGGCTGACCACGCGTGGAGAGCCCTCAGGAAGGAATCGTCTAATTGAATATAATTATGATACCACGTCATTATAAATAAATTTGCACAGTTCGCAACGTTGTTCTAACTTAAGTCTACTCGTGGTGAAATGGCAAACCAACTGTGTACTTTGCAAACAAATTCACTATCTCTGAAAAAAGGTCGCCAATTCGAAAAACAAACCATTAAATAATTCCCTATATTTAAATACTGTCATAAGACTATTTTTCCAATTAAGTCAATACCATGGTCGTTACCACGATTTTTAAATTTTTTATTTCATTTCAAGTTATACCTTTAAAAAAACACCCCTTATATTATGTTAATTGTATATTTTTTCCATAAAACATTAAGTACTAGAACACAGTAAAGAATGTATTTTTAACACTGGATAACAAATTTTCAATTTGAAATGGTATTCCGCATAAGTAAACTAACTTTTCATATAAATTTAGGTGTGCTGAATACAAAAAAATAACAAAAATTGAGAAATTAGTTTCAGAGTCTGAGAAAATAATATATTTAATTTAAATTTAAAAATAACAAACATCTTTTTTTCTGCCGCCGAATGTTGTCGTCGTCTTTTCGCTGCTCGTTTCGTTTCGAAGCGCTCCCCACCCAGTACTAGGGTTGTCCTAGTACCCAATGCAATATTAGCACCCATGGCTCCATGCGGCTAAACAGGTACCGGTCGCTGATAGGTACATTCACTCTGTCGCCGACCGCCGTAGCATTCACGAGTAATATGTCTGTACCCAACGCCACGTCTGTAAATTTTTGCCAATAAAATAGTACTGTTTAGCCTCTGACTAAGACCTGGTCTAAATCGCAATCAACCAAGGAGATGCTTCCCCTCGATTACAATGATCTTCGATCTGAAGAGATGTGTTCCTCTTTTATGGCAACTTATCACACAAAGCACATTTGATCTTTTCATATGGTTCTGAAGCGGATATTCCTTTCGTCGCAGATATCACCAGTCTTTTATAAAACGTTAGAAATGAAAGAGATGCTTCTCCTCAGCCTTTATTGTTTTGTAAAACCACAGAAGCAAAATATAAACTAAAAACAAATGCATAAAAAAATGCCACATTCCTTCCTCGAATATACATAGATGTCGTCCTCGGGCGCATTAATCGTAATTACTTATGAACAATGTTAATGGTTTTAGCAGTGACCCAAAGAGTTCGCTCGAACAACTACAATTAATCGTGAATATAATTTACGCCCTGGATCTATCCTCTCATCCTGCGTCTGCTGAATCATCTCATACATACCACGCGCACAATACACGTCACGCGCCGACATGAGAAGATGCGTTTGGACCAAAGGATTATTCACACATTTTCGGGACATTTTGTTAAGAGATAACTATATATTGTTGCCAACGGAGTGAAAAAGGTTTGCGCAATGTTTGCAAACCTGAAATTGTGATGATTAATTTCTTGAAACACCGCGTTGCGTACTTCAACCAACTTGAAACGATAAAGGCCGACGGTATTACACTTGCACCACCGAATCGGGAGCGCGCCTCCTCGTCCCCATATTGTGCATCTTCCGACTGCACGGACCGGTTCTGCCCGCCGCCGCCGGACCGGCTACCCTTGGACCCATTCTCGTACATCTCGTCTGATCATTTTGGCACTCTTGGACCGTAAAGAAGTCACGTCGTCAGCGTCAAGGCAACTCGGCAAGTGCTAAGTGTTTAACTCCACGCCAGGACGTGCTGCAACGTGAGGAAAATCATGTATAGCGCTTTCTTTTATGTCTAGCTGCGTTTTGACGCAGTCTTTGTTTCCACGTTACAGGCAGAGTTGCCTCGCGACGGAAATATAGGTGATGAGACATTACTTTCTGAAATGTAATTTTTTGCTTACGTTCAGTTGTTTGACATTATGTAAAAAACCAGGGTTCGAGGATATATATCCGTGGATATATATCATGATATATATCACGATATTTATGGCTCGATTTTTATTTTTGATATACATCCTAGAAAACTTTCTGCAAATGTTAATAGATGGCGCTAGTTGTATTTTAAAAAATGCTACAGGTTGTGTGCTACGGTTATTTTTTAGTTTCATTTGTTTCATTTAATCCGTTTTTTATTTCACACAAAGTAACAAACACCCATAACACTACATTATAGAGCAACTTTTATAACTTATATATAATAATTGCATATATAATCTTTTTTCAGTATGCAATTGATTAATTTAATAAATAATAATTCATATACAAAATAAAAAAATAAATTTCCTAATTATTTCGAGTTTGTATCAATCGACGTGTGCAAAAAAGGAGAAAAAAAGTTTGGATATATATCAAATTTTTTATATATATCGGATATATATCAAAAAATCAGATTATTTGATATTTATTATAAAAATCAGATTTTTTCGAACCCTGTAAAAAACAGACTTCCAGGTTACCGAACCATCTCACTTCAGTCGGAGTTATATTTTAAAACATATTTATATGTTTTGAGAATTTGTAGTGATACCCATCGAAATAATTTTTGTATTTTTATTCAATTTGTAAACAATCCTGTCTTTTCTCATTCCTTTGGATTATCTTAACAATAATATTTTGACCTCTATTCCATAACATTGTAAACTTCGTTGATTTGGACGTGGTGTATATTAAATAAAATAAGTAGTAATATTATTTAAAAATATGGTAGAAAACATTATGTTTTTATTTTTATTTATTATTGTTTTTTTAACGTTTCAGTAGGCCAAGAAGCCCAATTACTGAAGTCGTTACATCATAATAGTTGTATAAATTGTAAAGGAAATCTGGAAAAGATTCACGACAATGTCGTACATTTAAAAATATACTTTTGCTTAATAATTAGTTCTATCCTCTCCAGGTCCCTCCCCCCCCCCCTCCACAAACCCTACACACCGAAACTTATCATAACGCATTCATAAACTGACTTATCATCCAAGCGGGCTATTTATTTATTTTATTTTTATTTATTGATTTATTTCATGATCATGGAAGACCAACAGCACAACAAAGAAGCATAGAAACACTGATACAATATAGATGGCCAATTACAGGTCTCCACATTTAGAACCACTATGAACAAACAAACAAATACTTTGCCATATGTACGTTCTGATTGTTTATCATTATATTAGGTCCTTACATATGAAATTGGCGTTTAGTATGGGAGGAACATAAAGCCGATTTTTTTTTATTCTAATATATTTATTTAATCAAAGTATGTACCATTGCTATCTATGCACTTTTGCCATCTCATAAGTAGTTCATCGATCCCTCTACTAAAAAAAACATTCGGACGGGAATCAATAAAATCTTTGAAGGCGGTTTGGACTGCCCCATCGGAGTTGAATTTTTTCCTTTGCAAGAAGTTATCCAAATTTCGAAAAAAATGGTAATCTGTTGGGGCAAGGTCCGGAGAGTACGGTGGATGTCTTAGACATTCCAATTGAAGCTTCTCTAATTTGGTAGCCGTCTGTTGTGCAGTGTGTGGTCTAGCGTTATCATGAAGCAGCAGTGGCCTAGAGCGATTAACCAGCCTCGGTTGTTTAGCAGCTAGCTTTTCCATCATGGTTTGCAGTTGCTGACAATAGACATCTGCCGTAATCGTCTGGCCAGATTTAAGAAAGCTGTAGTGAACGACACCAGCACTAGTCCACCAAACGCTCACAAGTAACTTTTTTGGAGTCAATTTTCGCTTGGGGCATGGTTTGGCTGGTTCGGCAGGGTTCAGCCATTGCGATGAGCGCTTCCGATTATCGTACAGGATCCACTTTTCATCACAGGTAATGATTCGATTTAAAATCCCTTCATTATTGTGCCGGTTGAGTAATGCAACGCAGCAGTCAACGCGCGTTTGTTGATTTGCTTCACTCAATTCGTGAGGTACCCACCTTTCAAGCTTTTTCACCTTACCAATTTGCTTCAAGTGGATTAAAACAGTTTTATCACTAACACCGCAGCCTGCAGCTAACTCGGATGTGGTTTGCGATGGATCCGCTTCCACAATAGCCTTCAATTCTTAATTATCAACTTTGGTCTCCGGCCGTCCACGGGGCTTGTTCTGCAGGTCGAAATTTCCAGAACGAAAACGTTGGAACCAAAAACGCACTGTGTTTTCTTTTGCGGCACCGTCGCCATACACATCATTAATCCTTCGAGCCGTTTCTGCAGCACTGGTGCCACGGTGGAACTCGTACTCGTAAATAACGCGATATTTCAAGTTTTTCATTTTGTAAACTGAGTGACGCAAAGAAAAAAACAATTGAGGAAAAAACAAATGAATTATAATTTACAAAACACAAATACATGATTAAATAGCTGTTTAAATTTGGATTTGGAATTCCTAACCAAAGAGAAGATATTTGAGATCAAATTTGCCTGTACGGCAAAACGACAATTTCATATGTACCTAATATTATTTCCCTGACATTGTGTGGTGCATGTCACGTAATCGATTCGTGCATGATTCGGTAATCTTATTCTTTGTAATCTAAAAAGCTTGTATGCATGTACTGTATTGCACCAATATATATAAAATAAATCACAAAAATATCCAATCTTGAGTAAATTACACAGACTTATTGTGACTTCGCCGGGAATCGAACCTGAAGCTCGCAGTGTGAGAAACCACTATGGTACCGACTGGGCTACACACATATCTAGATTTTAGTAGATAGGTCATTCTCTATTTTGTTGTAGTTAAACTGTCCCTGCCCATTTTCGTGACGTAGTGGTATGATGATATGATATTTGATGATATTTTTTCATAATAATACCATTTCATTAGAAATTATAAAGAAATGAGGTTTTAATTGTATTTAATAAATAATAAAAAATATATTTATGTTGTGATAGAGTTGTTTATTATTGTTGGGATTTTGTATATTGTCTTTATCTTTGATATTGTCTTGTTTAGTACAAGACAATAAAAAAGAGAATGACTTACATACGCTTTTTGCTTTTCACACATATCTACTTATTTCTTTATTCAAAGGGTTCAAATATTAAGTTAATGTTAATATTTCTCCTATATGATATAAATATGAATTTTTGACAGATGTCTTGACATTTTGTCTTTGGATATTATAACGATGTTGTTAACCCAATAGGTGTTTTTTTTTCCAAATCCACTATTTTGACTGCATATTACATTTATTGATATTAAATTCGCGTCATTAAGTCACTTATAATTCTACAGAGTTGCATATTAATGGGTTTACGTATATTATAAAATCACATTGCAATGCATTCTAGAAGCATTAAAACATAGAAAAAAAAAACATTTCATAACAATCGTTTGACAATTTGACTGCAAAACACACGGTGTAAATAACGCCTCACATCAGTAAAGTTTTCCAAAACAAATTTGTCAGTCTGTAATTATTCTCAGCTTTACTGGAGCAAAATATAAAATCGCCATCTATTAATTACTGTGATACTACCATTACTGTTCTGTATAATTGTAACTAAAGCACTTGAAATTCACACCTCCCGCTCCCCGCGTTTCGAACTCCCCTGGAAAGCTGTGCATCTAGGCCATGTGACTAATCGCCATTCGATATCCTCACCTGGGTATCGATTCCAGCTTCGGTCGGCTCTCCGCTGCACGGCTGATTGGGAAATGCATCCTACCCGTGCACCTACTGTGATTCTGCATGTGCCGTAGGAGGAGAAACGTATCTTGGGATAAAGATTGAAAAATTAAAAGAGTAAAAACAATTACAGTTATATTATTAATGAAATCTACACGGACAAGGGATCTACATAAATATTTGGGTTTATAAAAGCAAAGGCAGCAGTATCCAAAAAAAAAAACATTTTTATGCAGTCACCGAGGATTACTAATTTAAAATGTACTAAATTCTAGATTTTATGCATCTGTCCCTTCCAAAATCATGTTTTCTATAAATTTATAGGCTATGTTTCCTATAAAATCTCTAATTCAATACATTATAAATAAGTATTCCTCGATAATTGCAATAACTTTTTTTTGATACTACTACTTGTTTTTATACCCCACAATTGTCTTATTAAGAATCGGACATTTACTAAAGATCTGATTTTGTGCAGTTAGTTAGTGGCTAATAATGAATTATTTTTGTCAAAGTCAAAGTAGTGGTGTTTAAGGAGGACTGTATGCGTGTAATAAATAGTAAATATATAGATTAATATAGATGTCAAAGAGATTTTTATTATTTACGTTAATAGTGCTCGAGTAGCTTAGTAGTAGTTAGTCTAGTGGTTAAGAGGCTCACCATGTAATCTAGTGTCGAGGAATGCAGCCTTATTCCAATCCTCGACACCAACAGGAGAGTGTGTTTTGCCAAACTAAACAAAATGCCTGTACTTTTTTATAGCACAAGCATTAAGAAGTTTAGCTTAGTTTGGTAATAGTAGAAATATTGATTTGACATGTATTCCGTTTAAGTTATCTCTTTATTTAAAAGTTGCTTTGAATTAATTTAAATTAATAGAAACTCAATATCTGAAATAAAACTGACGGTACTCAATAATATATGTACACTAATATGTGCACTGTAGTATGTTTATAAAACGCTGTCCAATATTCAATAAAAAAATCAACACAATAAAAAATATTTTTAGACGCACTAGTATCTAAGTATTGTTTGTTCACTATTGTTGTTTATCTATATATAATACTGCACGAAAAAAACTATCTTCTAACATAGAAAAAAGTCTAACGAAGTATCTAAGAAAAGGCTGAATCTATTACAGAATATTCTTTATTGCATCCCACACAAAAAATAAATATGCATCGTAATTTTTTCTTCATAATCTAATTAGTGTACATGAAGTTTAAAACTAGAAAAACTTAATAAAATTAGTCGGAATTCTACGGTAGAATAGGCATTTACATTCTAATATGTAAATTTACGTAAAACAGCTTGATGTCTTAACAACATTGTAATACAGTTAACAAAATTCAGAATACGTACTTTTAGTTTAGCGTATGGAACTAGAAGGCGAAGTAGATATCTTATATAATACTATTGTTGAAGGTAACAGAAAAAACAGAACGCTCGAGAAGTACCTAATGCTATTAGACGTTAGTCCTGTTTGAAGCCTCAAAAAAGTGCAATAGGTTAAACGTACGAATGTAGGGTTAGCGGAGTGAGGCTGTTGTCTACAGCAAGATAAACTGGGCCACAGTCAACAGTACGTAGAACCACCAGTTTTATTTTTAAAAAAATAGTTCAATTCATAATCACAAAACCGTGTAACTTAATGAAATATTTAATAAAGCGCAATTATATACGACTTCACAAACTACTCGTGTGTTATACATATATTCCCTTCGTATCCTGTGCGCTTTCCGAGGCGCACTGTTATGCAGACAAATTTTTATGGAAAAGTGGATGACACCGCCGAAACACGCGACGACATGTCAGTCAATTTTTGAAGTCAAATGATGGATTATGTCGGTGCGCCGCACTGCTTTGCAGGCCGCACTCTAATAAAAGTCAAAAATGGATACGAAATTATATCACATACTTTATCATCATCATTATATCACATACTTTAAGATACGTATATTTCTGGTGCCCAATCTGTTCAACGGACGTGGGCCGTCATACTATCATATTTGTCTTCACTTTATTAATAAATTGAATTGATAAAATAAAAATTAATAAAAGCATTTTTAAAGTTATTTAAAAAAACCTTCCAGGTCTACAAGATCATTTCTAAATTTAAAAACGCCCAAATATAAAACAAGCGCAGTCCAGAACCATTATTCCTTTATAGGAATTAAAATATTCAGTTCATTAGGGATCCGAAAAATGTAATCAAGACTCCGTAATTTAAAAATAAACTAAAAAGATTTAAAAAAAAAAAACCTTACAATTCCAAGCTTCATATATATATTTATTTATTTTGTTTCTCAATATTAGAAAAACGAGTAAAACGTTTTTATTGTACGAATGTATTATTGTATTCATGAAATTATGTAGATACTAAGATATGACTATAGTAAATAATAAAAAAAATTACTGCGGCCCGGAATAGCTCTAAAGGAGACTGACCAAACCACTGTCTTTTGATTTTTCAGCTGTGATGTTCTTCTTCTTCCGGGGCCCTGACTTGCGGCAATCTTTCCCTGTATTATGAAATGCAAGACCTTGTAATTCTCTGGATGTCTCGAGAGATTCTCTGGACGTTCGAGATATTGAAGTTTTCGGATATTTATTGTTTGCATTGCTTTGTTTATTCATCCGGACTGTAAGGTCTTCATTCGTAATACTGTCCATCCAGCTTATTTTTAGTATTCTTCTTGTCTTCTTATCTCTTCTCATAAATTTTATCCACATCTCGAATGCTTCGTCGAATCTCCATGCTTCCGTTCCATAAAATAATATCAAAAATACGTAGCATCTGAACAAGCATTTGTATTCGTGATCCAAGGTTGTAAGTTTTAAGTAAAGCAAGGTGTTTTAAATTTTATAATATTAATAAAGTCACATAATTATATAATGGTAACGGTTGGCTGAGCGAACTGACCACGTCTAAATATTTTTATATTAGCCAAGTTATGTTAAAATGAAGACCACATTATACCAACGTAATATATGCTAGTGATTCAATTATACGAAGGCATAAAGAAATTGAATAATTTTAATAGCTATTTTGGCAGTCAAATTAAGAGGAAAGAGGCACTATCTTAATTAGATCTGAAATTCTCGTTAACATCGTTGGATTAATTTAAACATTATGTATATTTATTACGCAGAGGCAAAATTCTTCAACGGATCGTAGCCACGCGATGATGCTGATGATATTTAGTGCTGTTTAATTGTAATTGCCAATTACTGTTATATAAAAATGACTTAATTTTTAAATGCGAGATTAGCAAGGTCAGTTGTACATACACAAATATCTGTCAAGGTTACGTGATTCAGGCCAGTCAGTATCGTCTTAGGTAGGTAAATATTTTTAATTTAAATTATTCACCTGTTTTAAAAATACTTTTTTATTTTCATGAAAATTATTTTTCATGCTAATCGATTTTTTTAAAATAATAATGTACAATTGGTGCAGGGATTTTAAAAAGGCTTTTAAAAAGGCCCACACAGGAGGTGCCATATTAAAGAAGAATGTAATCTGTATATTCAAATAAGATTTGAATATACAGATTACATTCTGTTTGTTTGTTTGTGTGAAAGCTGAAAATTTGTTTGTGTGAATCACCAAAAAAGAACAATTCACTCCAGCGTCATAGAATTTCTAGGTTAACACGACAATTTTCAGCTCGCAACGTCATTTCCGATAAAATATATGAACATTTGATATGTGTATTTAGTATTTATGTACCTTATTTTACATATTTGAATAACAACATGAAAATTTGTCATGCCCATGAAACAGTATTTAGATGTCGCCGCTGGTAAATGAGACTTCTATATTTTTTGACTACAGTATGAAGCAATGTTCTTTTTAATGTACGAGCATATATGACATTCATCCGAATTATTTAACATATACACTAGAATACGCCTGAAAAAATATTTTTATTTTTTACTCTTTCTTTAGACTAGTTAAATTCACTTATTTTTAGTGCGGTTGATCTTGGGTAGAATCGGCGAATGTTGCATTGTGTGTAAAGTGATCATTCTTCAAGCCAGCCTTAAAAAGTGGCTTAAGCCTTGTGGATTCCCAATACAGACTTCCATACATGTTTTTTCTTATAAATAGCTTCATCTATAATTGATCTTAATTAATGACTATCCCTCTGTGGACAAAATCGAATAATGTTCTTAGAACATACCTACCAATAAAAATATGGTGATCTTTACTTTTCTTACATTGGTTACATTGCCAGCGGCGGTTATGACTCCGCTTGTGGTTCCGCTCTGCTCGTCCGCTGGTGCGGGCGACAGGCGGCTCCCATTCTCCTCGGCAGTCTTGGCAGGTCGGTGCTGGTCGGAAACCCCTGTAGCCTCGGCCCAACCTCTTCCGTCCGATCGGCTCACTGCGAACTGCTAATAATCCAGGTCTACTGTAAGCATTCATGAGTCCTCATTTACGAAGATGGCCAATAAAATAACCCAGTAAATGTACTGATAAGATCACCAATTATCAAGCGGAATTGAAAATTATTAAACAAATACACATAAATAACGGTTACGTTAACGATTCTATACATAAAATATAAAACAAAGAAATTATAATTCGCAATAAATATAGTATCCCCCATGTCCTGACGTACAGTAATGTAAATCAAATCAATTTTCATCTTTGAACCAGATATTCCGGCCTATTCTAAAAATAGCAACATTGCTATTTTGATAATGTTTATTCCAGCACCCAAAAATGGAGAAACGTCAAGACACCTGTCAAATACCATTGTGATAAAAATGTTACATTTAATTTATTATTTGAACGCTTTGGATAAAGAAATTGATAGATGTGTGTAAAACAAATTGATTTTAACCAACTTTTGAAATGATGTTAGTACTTATTTTATATCAAATTCATCAAAAGCTTATATATTTTAGATAAAACTACAGATTACAGTGACTAGTTTATATCATGATAGAAATTTGTTTGACATCCATGTCGCGTCGACAACAAATAAACAGGTTTTTTTTTATGGTCGATGACACTTCATCCATGTATGTATGTATAATACAATATTAATGAAGTTTTTTTTATTTAAAATGATCTATATGCCATTACTGTACAACTGTTGGGCTTTAAAAAGTGATATTGCGCCGTAGTCTATGCAGACAGCAATATAAGATGCAATTTCTGTTTCTCGTCTTGATTTTTAATGACAAGCGTTTATAAATCCCTTATACTCCTCATTCCCCTCACTCAATATGTCACATTAATTAAATCGTGTAGATTCACTCTCGTATTTAAAAGTCTCATCTTAAAATGCAAAAATCGTAAATGTAAATTAATTGTCAAGTTCGAAGATGACCAGAGGAATATCACCTCGATTGTGGTGTCATTATGATCGCAGTTGCAATATAGTATAAAGCGCCATCTTTCCCTTGATGTCATGTTTGTGGTTCAATCTTCTGGACATTCCTACTGTTTGTAGATTTACCTTGACATTATCCTTTCATCTGTATCTTGGTGTTGGTCTCGATCCTGTTGTCTCGTTTGTGAGTCGGGTCTTACGAGAATATTTTACTCTCACTTCACAATATTGCGTTATAATACATAATTGTAAATGTATTTTACACTACTGATGAAACATAATTCGTTCGCAAATTTGCGTGGAGTTTAATTTGTGGAACTCTAGAGAGTACATCGATAAATTATGAATTTCTATCGGTCATGGTCACCGACTGAAAATAACTGAAAGATGATTAAAACTTTATTCTGAACAGAAAACTGGGAATATGATTAAAACTTTATTCGAGTGGATTAATGGATATGGAATAATTTCAAAACTCGTGTTGTGGAACCTCGGGTAATATAATACACTTTAGTAATTTATTATTAAAAACTTTTTTAATTATAAAAAATAGTGTTCTTTTGACAATCGTTTGGAACGATCACTTCTCTAAGAGATCTTGTGTCAAAACAGTGTGAACATATCGACGTTCCCCACGTATTCTGCCGATTCTGCGAAAATTCTTTTTTCGTGTGAATAGGTAGGTACCTTAAACCATCAAATTTACTGTATATTTTGGACAATGTTAAAAAAACTGAGTTTTTGTTTAGAAAAAGAAAACAAATATTACAAGGAAGTTAATATTTTTTAACATTATCCGAAAGTATAGAGTAAATTGCATTTGTTGACTTGTTCGGTTGTTCTTTTCGCCCACAGATATATCGGTTAAATTAATGTGTTTTTTTTATTTCCGTCTTTTTTCTGTTATCGAGGATGTTATCGTGCTGCGGTATCGAGCTTCCTGGAAACAAAAACAAGGGCAGGTACTTAGAAAACAACAACGAATTGGTATGAAATCGTTGTAGATTGATGTAGTGTTGTGAAACTTGGTTTGTTTTTGTTTCTTTTGTTTTCATGAAATATTTATATCTACCCACATCCCTAGCTGCAGACATCCGTTTACATTTATAGGCAAACAGCTTCTCCCATCCTGCCTGGTGCGAAGATTCCTCGCATCCTTTTACTTCTCTTCCCACGCTGTCTAGCCACGATCAGCTAAGATCAATTCTATATTTCTGATAAATCTCTTAGGCATTACAACCGCAAAACTCGCCTTTCAATTTGCGATGTTCATGTTACTATCTGCCGTATTCTTAACTAATCAATATTGCTATTTCTGTATCTTGACAGGTATGTATAACATTGTAATGCCGCCAATTTAGATATTTTATGTTTGAAATGTTTGGAATTGATCTACACATACAATAAATGTCGAGATACAGAAATGGCAATATTGTTTAGTTCAGAATACGCCATTTGTGTCAATGATTGTTTCAGATTTTATTTAAATACGAATTAAAAAAAATATGTAGAAAAGTTGTAGAACTAAAAAAGTGCTATTAAAAAGTCCTCGACGACATATACACGTTTAGGTTAATACAAAATTGATTAAATATGACTAAAAGGTACTAAAAATCTACGCGTGCAAAGTCGCGTGGGTAAGCTAGTAAAAAATAAAATATGACAACTGCGGGAACTAATTTCAATTAAATTTTCTGATGATTTTCCCACCGTACGTTTCCTTGCGTTTTGTAATATTCCAACATTTCCCCACTTCTACAATACACAAACTCTCGTCTACACTTCTGCAAAATGAATATCCAAGATTAATTGAAAGTTTTCTGATCTCTGCTGTATTATGTACGTTCTTCAGTTCTACTTACATTTATTGTTAAAAATTACACCATTTCACAATGTGATATCATATGTACCGAAAAATATGATAAGATAAAATAATTTTTTCCATATCTCACATTCATACTGGATTCGAACATTAAAATTATTGTTTGATGTGGAGATGGAGAAAATGTGGATGTATTCGTCAAATTAAGCTTGTTCTGCTAAATAATAGTAATGATTTGATTTCCCGCGGATCCCCGGTTGCTGTGTCACCAGGAAGAAACAAATGCGAACAAAAATATGATAGGTACAAATATTTTTACCCTTTTTTTAAATTTTTTTTTTTTTATTATTTGTCTACCTTTTCGTGTTTGGCATCTTTGTACACTTCTGGCGTTAATTATTAAAATGTCACCATAAAACACATTACACGTCAATAAGCCCTGAGAAATATGTCAGCGTAAATGTTTATTTTTATGGCCGGCGCCAAACTAAGCACGACTTCCGCCGCGTCTTTTCCGTCGCGGAACGCCGCTACGTTTCTTTCCGTACAAAATGCGCTTATCAAACCCACTACGCGGTCGATCAAATTGCTTGGCCGAATTGACGCGGCGGAAAAAAAGCGGCGGATCAACCGCTTAGTGTGGCGCCGGCCTAAAAGGCTTAGTTATAAAAAATTTCAAATTCCCTTTGTGGCACCATTTTATAAATCAAATAAGTAAAACTTTGTTTTAAGCAAAATTAAATTGTCTTAAAAATTCAACACGTAGCGATGCTCCCTTCTTCAGGACAGTTAATGTATTCATGTATGTAAAATAGTGTTTTAATTATTTTATTTACTTAATTATAAATTCGATTTCTTCCCTTTCAAATATATTATAGTTTTCTTATTTTGAAGGCTTCAAGTCGTTGCAACGAAATAAATATGCAATTTATTAAAATATACGTACTCATATAGAATGATTTTTTGATTTGAAAAAAAAGAGAAATATAATTTTTTTTTGGTGATATAAACAATAATATACATATGCAATATATTATTTTATTATATACCGTCATCAACTCTGTACAGCCCACTGATACTTACTACGAGTCATTTCTCTTCAGTGTTGCATTTATTAGACACTGTCGCCCTAAAACAAAGTCGCTACATCTTAGCTTAGGCCTTTTTACTAATAAATATCTACTAAATAATAGGTACGTATTGATTAGCGTTTCACAAATTCAGCAAGGACAAGGAAAACTTTATATTTCATTTTTAAATAAAAATAAAACTAATTTTACAGGAATTAAACAGTTTAATCTTCTCCATTTCGTGCTCTATCCATTCAACGGACGTTGGCTATGAGAACTTTGTTTGATGCGGCCCGGAACAGCTCTCCAGTAGACTGGCCAAACCTGTCTCAGGTTTTTCAGCCATGATGTTCTCCTTCTTCCAGGGCCTTGATTTTCGGAAATCTTTCTCTGCATTATGAGATGCAATAATGTCTCATCACATGTACGAGATATTGATATTTTTAGGTAAAAAAAATGAAGAAAAAAAGACGAAATTATTATAATTGGGATGACTTATTTTCCTTTATTCATCCGAAGCATAATATCTTCATTCGTAACTCTGTCGTAACGGTTTAATATGTACAAAATTAAATAAATTTGAAGTGATGCGATGAAAGAATGTAAAGAGAATGTAGAAGAAATTTATTGGCTGGGAATGTGTGTGCCTGTATTATTTACAATACGGCGTTGATGAGATTAATAACATTGGAAGAATGTCCATTGAAATTAATGAATATTGCAAACAGTTAACGTCAACACGGGACTGCGAAACGTGTGAGGAGATATTATTCAGGGTGTCTCGTATTGATGATGGCGGCGCGAGAGATGTGCAGGGATGGGTGAGGACACGGATTGAATGCACGCGAGGAAAGGCTGGCGTGCGCACTCGAGTACTTGGCCGACGCTGGGTGACCGCTATGTTTGTGTTACGTGAATAATTGTTGCTCGGCTTGGACTTTTGATCGGCGTTCGGATGTAATCCATTATGTTGTGTATTTAACTATGCAAATTTATCTCGTCTCGTTCTTTTTCTTAGTCAACGATAAACATTGGTGAACTTCTAAAAGTTTCTGGTAGTTATATTCACATGTTTAGTGATCTTATTTTTTTTTCTAGCCCGTCTCCGCCAGCGAATAGAATTCTTAATTTTATTTATTTCTTAAATTACTTAATATGACATCCCCGTATTTTACATTTAATATTCTATAACCTATTTTTAACATACGATCCATAATAACTTACATATTTACATTTACAAATCCTATAATAAAATACATCTTATACTCTACAATTCTATACTATTTTTACAATAATTATAGTATTTGTTTTTAAATTCTTGTATTGTACGAACGTTTAAATAAATATATTTAGTTTCTCAGTAGATATCAAATATCAACCCTTTTTTTTCTTAAAATGTTATCATATTGTACAATATGCAATAAACATTAAGTCGTTAAGTTGACTGTCAAATCGATATTTCTGGGCTCCATAATTCATGCTGAAAATGATGTTACAGCTGAAAATATATAATCTAGAAATTCCAAAGTTTCATGACAAACTAATTTTCTGCTTAAGATGAGGAGTGTGAACCCAATGGAAAATTTGATGAATCAATATATTATCACGAAATGATAAGCAGAAGGAATAGCGCACTGTTCGAATCCCTTGTAATATGTCACTTTGGAAGGACACTGTGGAAGGCTCTTGAACATTCTACAACCTTCGGCAGATGCCTGGAGCAGCCTAGAAGCGACGGGAACCTTCTATCATTAGACAGGAATATCTAGAGGGTTCGAAACCCTCTAGATATTCCTCTAGAGGGTTTCAAACTAGTCTTGTTGTCTAGGCCGCGACGTGAGAGTTGTTTTTTCGATCGAAAATTGGAATGTTCTAACGAGTGTTAAATAAAGTGTTTCCAGTGATAATAAGTGTTTCGTATACGAGTTATAGCTTACGAAATAGTGTGATTTAAAGAATATTACATTAGTTTAATTCGTAAGTGACTTAATTAATTTCCAATGTTTTCATTTGTCTCCCAAAGCCACGACCACTTGATAATATTATAATTCCAGATATGAAGTTTTGCAAGTAGAATTCTGGAGGCATGTCCTGTTAATCCTCATCATTGACTTGAGGGTTAACAGGACTTTGTTTGGTTCGCGTGCGAGAAAAATGCTTTCCCGAGATTCGTTCGCTAATTTTCTTGGTAAATTCTGGTAATGACATTTTGCATTATAAAATTAACCGCCCGACTTGGCTCACTTCACTAACTAGGCGCTCTCTGGGAAATTCCATTACGGGCGCGTGGTTAGCTGCGACCTCAACTGTTCGCAGCGCCGAGTTTCTCCTAAATAACAGGGGAAAACAACTTCTTCGCCCTTACTTACATCACTTACCCTCGACATAACAGCCTGCCTATATTTGTGTATTACAGGTACCCATAAATGCATAATTTTCAAGAGATAGATTAGCTTCCATTATTGCTCTTAGAAAATTCTTCATAATCATCTATTCTATCACATTCATATGTAGCTTCATTATCAAACTCAATTGCGCCGAGGCTGAAATTGGTATTGTCAAAAAACAATTCTTCTTCTTATGGTGCCATCTTCTATCGGAAGTCGGCGATCATTCTGGCGATTACGCTTTTATTTACCGCCGCACGGAAAAACTCAGTCGAGGTACATTTATGCCAGTCCTTCGAGTTACGCAGCCGTGAGATGCGGCGTTTTTCTTCGCTTCTTTACCACTTATTTTCCCCTGGATGATGATGATTTAGGCTATATGTTGGTATTATCGAGTCGAGTAACGTCATGAACATAACGTTTATAATATTTCTACACATTTAGTCTATATATAATATATGTATTTTTAAATAATCCCTACATGTCACTTCTTTAACATTTTTTCGTGCGATTTCGTTATTTTTTTACATTGGTAATGTGTACTATACGCAACATCGTTTTTGTAGTACTTATATTTTGTACATCGGAAATGAATTTTATCTCAATTTAAATATTTTTCAAACAGTACTAAATACTAAATCAGCGAAAGAAAATCGATTTAATTAAAAAGTACCTTTGCCTCAGGCCTAAAAACTCCAAAGTCAATGTCAGAACTTAAAAAGTGGTTAATAGAAAACGACATTAGTTATTTATGAACTGTATTAAGTGTTTTATTATGATAATGACTTTGAATAATTAGTGATGTTTATATTTATATATATTTCTCTTTCTTTTTCCTTAATTTTTGCTATATATATTTTTAATTTGCTATTTTCTTTATTTATTGCTGTTTTCTTAATTTGCTAAAAATTTTAAACTTTGTACCGAAAATTTCTTTATGTTGTTTTTTGTACTTAATTGTTTTCGTTTTTTATCTCTTATGTTTATTAAGTGAATAATATTTTGTAATAGTGTAACTTACAATTGTAAAAATGAACCTACAGACGAACGTCTTTTTAGTCGTTTTGTGGGACTAAATATTTTAAAATGTAAAGAAAATAAATAGAAAAAAATCGGCATTTGCACCCTGCACGAAGGGATTGATGTAAAGGTTAGAATGAACGAACGTCGATACTGTCGATGCGCGGTGCACGCCCCCGCGACACAGCTCGGCGCGCCGCGCGCGGCGATCTGGATCGCGGAGACGTGCCGGGGATGCGGGGCAGCGCGCGCGGTCGTGCGGAGAGCGCGCGCCCGTTTCCCTCCACCGGCCACCGGTGCTCGTGCCGCGGACCTGTTGCGTGATGCGCGATTCTTCGACGCAACCTACCGTCTTGCATCTCGCTCAGACGGTCGACCGGTCGCTTCTCGCGAATCGCCTTGATTTTAATATTACGATCCTTGGCATGTTTTGCCAGGCCGTGAAGTAGTATTTTCAATGTCTTCGTATAATTAATAACCGAATAGTGAATGCATGGGAGAATTTTGAGTTAGAACTTCATACAACTAAAACAAAATAAATGCTTATTAGCAAATAAAACGTAGTTGACAAATGAAATTGTTTATATTGCTAAAACGAAATAAGACAAGATACAAGAATACAAAAACCAGAACTTACATAGGCAGCTAAGACATGGGTACTAAGAGGAACGAGCAAACACCGGAATCCCTGCTGAATACAAGACCGTAAGGCAAAATGTAGCTATGGAAGGCCAAAACTAAGATATAACTAAAACTAAGAACGTATCCAAATACATATCTGCCTATGAGATACAGAATTGGAGAGAGCTGGCACAAAACCGAAAACGGAAGAAAGACTCGATGAGGCCAAGACCCACCAGGGGTAGTAGAGCCAACAGTGATTATGTAGATGATCTAATTTATTTTGATTTTGCTCTCTGAAGTACATTCTTGTTTAAATTAATCTTCTTTTGCTCTTTCCGTTCAATGGATGTTGGCTTTCATGTTGATATAATCAGTTTATTAATTACAGTACTGTCCAAACCACAGTTTCAGGGTAGTCATGATGTTCTCCTTCTTCCAAGGCCTCAACATCCGTCAATCTCATACTTCTCTGGATGTCTCCGTTTGAGATATTGAAGTTTTCGGATTTTTATTGTCTTAATTACTTATTTTTCTTTATTCATCCGAACCATAACGTCTTCATTCGTAACTCTATCCATCCAGCTTACTTTGATTGTTCTTCTCTAGATCTACATCTCGAATGCTTCAAGTCTTCTTATCAATTCTTTTATAAGTGTCCATACTTCCATTCCATAAAATAATACAGAGAACACGTAGCATCTGACCACTCGCATTCGCGAAGTTAATAAGCCAAACTTATTAAATAAATTTATTCTACCGCATAATTGGCGGTATTTTCGTGCACAATTTTCCATTAATTCCGGCATTTAATTGTGGGTATTACGTACTGAATTGTACTAATTCTGCCAACGGAGAGCTTGCCTAATGAAATCTCGTGTGAATGAGCGTGATTAAGCACTAGGGTGTGTCTCTTTTGAATTTTAATTGTAGGTACAGTAAAGTTGCATTTTCATGTGTAATTAAATAATGCATTAAGAGTTTTCATTAAAAATGGTTCTTTTGGAACGCTCAATGGACTTGAATATAGATTTGTTGTTTAAATATTGCATTTATTATTAAATGCTCTTGTTCTGATACTTATAAAGCTAGTATTAGAATTAAATCATATTTAAGTTCAGAAATAACAGAAATGTGAATGTTTAATGGTCGTTAGGAGTAGGTATCACTAAAATATAGGATTAAAGTTCACGCATTCGTGAACTTTTAATCCTATATTTGGGCGTCACGGTGTCACGGACATACGCAGTAAGCTGAAAGAACTACAGCTGAGATGGTACGGGCACATAAGACGGAGACCATCAGACCACACGGTGAAGCAGGCAATGTCTATGGAACTTCATCAATAGTCATCCAGAGGAAAACCAAAGAACTCCTGGATGACTCAGTGCTCCAAAATCCTACAGAGGAACGGCCTAGATGAAAGCGACAAGCTAGAACCGAAGAATATATAGCCTGAAAAGTAGAAGAACCGAACCATCAGCCTACCTTGCAATAATTTGGGACAGTTCCAGGGAGAAGAAGAAGATAACACTTCATCAGCTCTGAAAAATCAGTAGAAACCAAGATTTTCAGAATATTTGGCTCGTTTGAGGGAGCCGAAATTATACTAAAATCGCGACTTTTTTGCAGTTTCTTGTAGCTAGGAACGCAAATCAATTTTTGTTAACTATTAAGTTAAAAAAAATTTTTTTTTCGCCGTACATAGTGACGCACCCTATTATTGCTTGCCCGACGTAACTTGGCGTGCGGCGAATTTTGAACTAAAACCCGCCCCGCCCGCACCCGGCGGTAACCCCTCGCCCTGTCATTCTGTTCATTCTCGTCTTATTGTTCTCGTCTCTTGATTACCAATGACACTGAATTATTATGTCCAAAACATCCTATCAGTCCGGGATGGTGCAAGAACAATTGCCAATGAAGTATTAAAGTTTTGCCAAGCTGAAAAAGCGAATAATGGACCGATATTACCGTCTGACAGTTTGACAGTTAGAACGGCCGCCATTACTGCATGGTTTCTTTAGTGCTGCCCGACCAAATTTCTATATTTAATACGACACCGGTCACCGGACATTATGTATTGTGTAATAAATTTACACCCTGACAACTTCTGTTAAGCGATAGGGACGCCCTCCCTCGCACGCCAAGTTATAGTGGTACGTCTATACGCGCGGCTTTTTGCCGATTGCATTCTCGGCGCGGGTCAGCCTACCGGGAAGTGATAAGCGCGGTCATTATGCACGCCATCACCGTGAGAAGATGGCGGCCGGCGGGCGCGGCGCCGCCCCCCCGGCGCAGAACCGCCCGCGACCGCGTCCCGGAGCGGTGTGGTGTGTGGTGTCGTGGGGTGCCGGATCGCTCGTGTTGCGGCGAGTCGAAAGTGTTCGAGATTCAAATTCGCTCGTTTCGATTGTTGTACGTTCGATTTCCGAAATCGCGTGGGAAATCTGCAGTGCTGTGAACGTTGATAACATATTCGTCGAAGTTTAGTTATAGCCATTATTAAAGTTTGTTTTCAACATGTTGCTATCACTTCGTTAAAATTAATTTCCGTATTAAATTAAATTTTTTATTTAACCAAATTAAAGTATTTTTTTTTAAATTAAAGGATTTAAAATCACTTTAAGACTATCATTTTTGCAAAATATGCGTTTGGAAATAATGGGGTTTAAACACACAACCAAAATATAAATTAACATGAACATGAATTAACATAAATATCTTGATACACGGTCTAGTTCCACGGCTGGTTCAAATACGTTTGATACGCTCAAAAAAATACTACGAGGTTGTCGATCACGGGTGGATTGGTGAACGTTACATTGTGTAAAGTGATCACGCTAGTCAGTCGTACGATAGGTCGAAAGCCCAATGAACACTCAAAAAAGACTTCCATACCTACTTTCCCATATAAAAGTAGCTCCGTCCCTATCTGACGTCTATAATATACCAATATCTTGATTATTGATGTCCTCCTGGGATAAAATCCAGTATTGTGTTTTTTAAATTTGAACGTGCGTTTTATTTACGGGGATTTAATTATGCAAGAATAAAACTGCATTATAAATGTGTGTAAAGTATATACGATGGGGGACATACTTGTCCATCCCCTCGCCTAAAGAAGGGGTTTAGATCATCTCTGTACAAGGGGTTTAGTTCAACTCTGTATACTGTGTAGGTTTAAAGTTTTTTTAATTTAAATATTACTGTAGGTATAAAAAGTGATATTTTTGCAATTCAGTATGACTAAATATAATTTTTTGACAAATTTTTTTGGAAATCGAATATGAATATGAATTCCAGTAATAATAAAATTGTTAGAAACCGACAATCTGTCGATGCGTAACAAATATTCATATTGTGCTTCATACGCGCGCGTGCGTTCAATAAGATTACCATTTCAAGATTAAACAAAACTACATTAAATTATTCATTTCGGAATCAGATTATGTTTTAAATTTGCATAACGATTCTTCACGAGAATTGTGTTCATTCATACGTTAAAAAATATCCATTAAACTTTGCGTGTTTTATTCATCTATGTTACTCACCTAAATAGGAAAAAATGCGATTCATCATTTCTAATTCTATTGTAAATTTATAAAAATCATTGAAAATACGATTGTTTATACCGATAATAATATTTTAAGACGCGAATACGAAGTGTGGCACAATGTCGGGATATTATGTTTCCTGATTTTCGTCTGAACTGAAAACAAAAAATACGAAATCTTGAAGATCAAAAATAAATGTCGCCCACAACGCATTAATGTCGATAATATTTTCTAAAAATAAAAGATGTCACTTTATTTATATTTGTTTATATTTTAAGTGAAGCGCAAGCTGGGTTAATCAGTGTTGAATAAATAATTGTCGTTAATAACGATTTCATAATTTTGACATTTCGCTGTCAGTCGATGTTTTTATCGGTAGATTGATATAAATTAAGTTTAATCTCTGAAACCGTGCGCGACAGGGTTTGTCGTGGAATTTAAATACAATATTATGGATGGAAATTAAAGATGTTTTGCGGCGAAATAAATATTACGAAATAACTATAAAAAATAAACTGATAAATCACTATGAACCTACTACGTGTGACTTTAATTCCTTCATATTGACGATAATAAATTGTCGCTTATACAAAGTTACCTACGTCTACATAATTAATTAGCTACCGAAGTTTAAAACAGAAAAAATACAATTTGTGTGTGTAATACTCTTCACCTAAATCAAGGCGACGGAAAAAACTAAAACATGGGTAGGTTTTTTTAATTTTTTTTATTTTTTAAATATTCTCACTAACTGACCTTAAGTTCTATATTATTTATATTTTTTGTACGTTTGTTTACGCGGAATATACTTCACATCAATATTATTACAACTTTCATAATCAGCTTGACTGTTATCCGATTGGTGTTCGCTTGTAACTATGATTGATAACTGTAGTGATTCATGATTCGGCAAGCATATTATTCAAAGGTATTTTCATTATTTGAATGTGACATGAACTTAAGTTTTAAGTACTTACTAAAAGTTCTATAGACATATACAATTAAACATATAAAACATAAAAAATTATGATCAATCCCGATAATCACGTCCGATTTTCCGGTTCGGGATTGATCTCGTAAAATGCCTCCAGATCTCGATTGCATTCCCTAGTTAAGACACTTGCTTAGCTATCCAGCGGTAGGAAGTTTGAGCTTTATCCCAGGAGACCAGCAGTTAGTCCACTTTTCATAATACAAGCGTTTGGCTTAGTTTGAAAATAGTAAATTTATTAATGTGACACACATTTTGTGTACGCATTCTATTTTTTTTAAAACAAAATATGTATAACAGAGTTAGATAAATTGCTGCCAAGCCTGCTTTCAAGTTATGAATCGAAAAGGTTGCAACATCAATGTCCTAATATCTATAGTTATGGTGGTAAGCGTTGAAATTTTTAATTTTATTTCTGACATATCTTGTCAATCCTTGGACTATCATAAAGGTATCTTCTTACTTACTTAATCATTATTATCACATAAAATATTACATTTTTGCCGCACGCTTCAAATAAAAGGTGGGCGCTTACGATACTGATATAAATTATGGAATTCTGTTTTTTAATGGAGGGAAAGCGCCCACGCTTTTATTTGGAGAGTGAGACAAAAAATTTTTTTCATGTAATATAATTTTCTTCTTTTTATGCTTAATATATAATTACCCAGCTTACAAAATCACTTCGGTAGGAAAATTGCGCCATTTTTGGCGAGCTAATTAACTAATTTCTTATGTAAAACTTCGATTAATTAATTATGATGAATTAATTTATCAATAAGTCTAATATGATCATTAATTAATGTATTGTTATCGAGAATACGTCTGTGTGCAAAATTGGATTTGAGAAGCGGGTGAAATATTGATTATAAGATTCCGTCCAAACAGATGAAGCTTATATGTTGTAATAAAATACAACACAAATAAAAATATAAATTACCTACTTGCAGAAAAATTCTGGTTTGAGTTTTTGCAAGGTATAAATAATTTATTTGATTTTTATTAAAACGAATGTGTTTGTAATTTCCGATATAAGTTACTTTCATGATATTATACTATGTATTGAAAAAAAAATGAAAACTTTGATGCCGCTTATCTTCATAACAACAGATATTAGGACATTGACTATTAGAACATTTTTAACTCATAATTTAGACAGACATTTAACATCCTGTATATTTTATATATAATATATACATATAATATTGATTTTCTAGTAATTTCGTGGTGCATTTATCAATTAAAAATGTTCTCAGGTTTTCACGGCCGTTCAGAATCTTCTGTGTATAGCTTTCTGGGATATTCTGCCGTGTATATGTGACCTCTCTGGCCAACGTTTTGGATCCCATTGCAGGGTCCATCATCAGGGCTGATGTTCACTTTCTAATTTGATTGTCGATGAATTTTTCTTCTGGATTGGAGTTATTGAATTACGATTGTCAATACGCATGTCAAAAAAAAAAAAATTTGTTGTCGAATTATTGACCCCTACTACAGTGTGTTACGTCGAACCTGCCACTTAAAGCTCGCAACTAGATGAATAATGCACCATACAAAAAAATTCAATGCGGTCATCAAGGATAACTAATCTATAATGTACTGAATTCGAGATTTTATAGGAAACATCTATACCTGTCTGTATGTCTGTCTGTTCTCTATACAAATCTACACTGTTTATCCGATCTGACCCAAATTTCGCATACTTATTCTTTAGGACCCGGCGGGTAACCTAGACGACATTTCTCGCTCCCCCTTACCCCACCCCTCCCTTGATATATTTTCTTTACAAATCTACGCCGTTTGTCCAATCTGACTAAAATTTTGCATACTTATTTTTTAGGATCCGGCGGCTAACAAAGATCACATTTTCCTCCTCCACCTTTACCCCCCCTCCTCCCTTGATATATTTTCTATGCAAATCTGTACCGTTCGACTGATATCATCCAAATTTTGTATACTTTGTATACTTTAAGACCCGACGGGCGACTTTTCCACCCTCCTCCTATACCCCTTCTTCCTCTGATATAATTTCAATGCAAATCTGTACTGTTCTACCGATTTTCGCATATATGTATATTCTTTAGGACCTGGCGGTAAACATAGTGCATATTTCCCTCCTAGATATCCCATCCAATCAACCCTAAATTAAATAGAAACATTGTTTTTTTAGAGGCTTTGCAAAACAATGGAACCTTTGTTTCCAATCACAAACTTATTTTTTTACTTAATACTTAACTCGTTCAACGCCGGGTACGACCAGCTAGTAGCATATAAATTTATAGGAAACATAATTTTGGAAGGAAACAGCAATTTTGGAAGCAAGCAAGAGAACATAAATTTGGAGACGTAAATTGGAATTAAATCTCGAATTCAGTACATTTTAAATTTGTAATCCTCGGTGACTGCATTCAATACATTTTTCTATTTTTTTGGATATTGCTGCCTTTGCTTTTATACCCCGCACATGATGTATTATAATTGGCATTGTTTGTTAGGACGCTGCGTCTGTTTATCATCTGTTGGCCGGTCACAGAGCACTGGTTTTGTAACACAATGTGAATTAATTTTAATTGTAAAATAACGTTAATGTTACCAAAACGATGTGCCTGTGTGTAACAAAAATAAACAACTTTTGTTTTCCGTTTCGTGTAAACCTATTCAGATCTCGTGACGCAACTCTCTCAATGGACGCTGTGATTTTATGAGTTAGTAGAGAGAGTTTAAAAAATATCTAGTCCAGATTTTATCGTTTTGACACCTGTTATGGCGGTGTTTCGTTGTTCACCTCTGTATCTTGAATCTTTTAAAAATATTTGAATGAGTTATTTCCATTGTGACTACTTTTTAAAACTCTTTGTTGTAAATGTGTGGATATGGTAATTTTAGAAATGAGTTAACCCTTTTGAGGCCAAATTACTTTAAAAGGACGCATACCGTTTTTCTTTTTGCATACAAACAGAAGATATATCTATATATATATTTGATAAAATCTATTGTAACAAAAGTGGTCAGCGTACTTCTGACGGAAGTTATATTAACACGTAATAGTGAAAAATTAAAATGCATATGCGAATAAAAAAAATTTATCATAAAAAAATGTATTGTAAAAAGAAAGTTTACTTTTGCGCTGTATTATGTTTTTTTATATTTTGTAAACCAACATTTTAATTCTTTTTATTTTACATTTTTAATGTATATTTTAAAAATTTTATTGCCATGTATTATTTATCAAAATTAATTTAATTTAAAAAAAGTAACCCATAAAATCCAAGTTTTCATTATAATTCCTTTCTCATTTACTAGTGGAAACTGGTTTGGCGCTTAACCTATGCGTTGGGCTCGTTGGGATGCGACGCTACGAAAGGGGTAAAAAAATTAGAAAAATCCAAAATTATTATTTTATCAGTTTTCGCGTCTACCAGATGCGTCGGAATCTCTTCATACAAATTGTATGAAAAAACTATTAAAAATTTTAAAAATTCAAAATTATACTACAATTATTAATTTTTTTAACGAAAATTTGATAGATCTCTTTGATCGTCGCCACGAATCTGCTTGCAAAGTTTCAACTCGATTAGATCAAGGGAAAAGGGTTAAAAATCGATCCAAAATTTTTGCGTCAATCAAACAGACGCCACGAGTTAAAATAAAGGAAGTAAAAAAAATAAGAATCCTCCTGGCAACCCCGGAAGGAAGACGGCCGGTGGGTCGACCCAGATTAAGCTGGGAGAAACAACAGAAAAATGTGTACGAAAACAGAATGTGTCCTAGACTGGTTGACTCGTGCGGAAGCAGCGTAAGACAGGGGAATATGGAAACACCTTGTCGAGTCTTTGGGCCCCCGACCCAATAAATAAGACGGAACTTAAAATTTATTTTACATATTATACCTAAACACTGTCCAAAGAACATAAATATGTCATTAAAATTTTTAAGTTCATAAAATCTTCAATATTAAAGTTAGGTAGGTTAGTACAAGCCCTGAAAAAATTAACTTTTTGCTTCCGTCAGGCCGCCGTGTGCCCTCGCGCGTGCGAACGTCAACAATTGAAAGTTATGTATGCTGCTTTCGGCACGGTATTGCAGGCTAATACTTAACCTTAACCTCAACATTTACTCATCACATCAGCCCTGATGATGGACCCTGCAATGGGATGCGAAATGGCGGCCAGAGAGGTCACATTGGTTTTTATACACGGCAGAAAAAATAAATTGTGACCGAATTGTTTATGATTCCATCTCCCAAATGTACCGGGTTCAACAGGTTACCGTTTGTGTAGTAATAATGACATTCGTATTAAAAACATCGGTCATATTATTCATTGTCCGCGGGTCACGGCGCGCGACCACTGCCTGGGGGTCACGCCGGTCTTGTGTCGTACGGTCTAAATATGGGGCCCAGCATGACGGATAGTAGCGACCCGCCCGACAGATTAGGTCGCGTGCAGATCGCAGATTGAGCACCGCTGCCGTGGACAGGGACTGCCATCTGTCACTACCGGTAAAACCGGTTATATTAAAAAATACTTATTAGGTAGGCAAAGCGGATAGAGCGCCAAACTCTTCTGTCCCGACACACACCTCTCGCCTCATCCACAGTCATACATCTTCGTTAACATCAACACTTGCGTTATACATCTTTCTTACCATTCTTTCCTCATTCATTCGCTCAACATGCCCAAACCATCTGAGCGACCTATTAGTTATGCTAAGATCAGCTTTACATTAATTCCTAATATCTTCATTCTTTACTACAGCTATATTTATTGTATTTCATATTTTATACACTAACTGGGATTCTATCACAGTCAAAATTATTTGTTTGAGGTGATACTTCTTTAGGAGCATTTATAGTAACATTTTAGTGCAACGGGAATATGCTTGATGTCTATAGCGTTAAATTTTTGGTTGCCATGGTTGGAATTATTAATTATAATTAATTAAAAATATTGTTTAAACCATTTTGTGTAACTTTATGTTGTTATGTCATAAATAAGTAATGGATATTAGTATGCGTCCTTTCTGACAAAGATACAGTGGTATCGAAACCGGTAGACGTAAAGTTATTTCGAATAGTTTATACAAAGTTTTTAATTAATTAAAATTAATAAGGAATGTTTTCACACCGTGAAATTACGACTCACCAATCAAAAGCTAAGATGGTGGTGTGATGATATTTAACCAATAGCAGTTCTTACACATAATTGACGACATTGTTGTTTGTTTACTCCATGAAGTTAGTTTATATAAATCTGTTAATTTTTTATTAAATTGTTATGTTTACATGCAAGGTATACAACACAGCACGTTTTTTTAATGTGCGCCAAATAAGTGTAACTTCTAACACGCGTACACAAGTACACGCACCCATTTTTTTTACTAGGTACCTATATTTACTTTATCTAAAAATTATAAATGTGTTGTAAGGATTGGCCGGTTGACCTAATTGACAAGTAAGATATTTGCTTGGTAATTTAGTGGTAGGAACAATAATCTTTAGTTCTATTGTTTATTTAAAAAAAAAACTTTACCAGATGCCACAAGATTTTCAAAAATGATACAAACGGAAGTATTTTGCTATACAGAAGTTCTCGAGTAAACACGAGAACTCGTTTACCAATATTTAAGAGTAATTCGTCTAACATTCTGTCGATAATAGAGACTAGGCCGATAAAACAGAAATGGTTTTTTGCTTGTTGAACGATTGACTGTTGTTATTTTGTGTATAAGCTGTAATCGATCGCTATATAACAGTTCGGAAAGTAGGTTTTGTTTAATTTACCGGTATCGCCGGTAATGGTAAAACCGGTGCTGGGATCCCTCGTCGAGAACTAATGGCAAATTGATGATCCCACTTGTTGTAGTTTATTTTTAGAACCGCTCATCCTGAGTTGTGTAAGACCGTATTCGATATGATAATGAGCGTCACCCACGCTGACAGGCTTGTGTATTATGACTCCTGATTAAATTTTGCGAGGCCCCGAGCCATCGAGCGAAACAAATCCAAGTAGGATGTAAAGATACAGAGATATAACGTTTTGAACGCTTTTAGTGTCGAGGATACTGCGCTTGTACCATTTTTAATAATGACCGTTTGTCGACAGGAAACGTCCAGAACCACGACGAAGGCCATCGTGGTGAGCGCCGCCAATCGCCGGAACCCGACCCGCAGCCATCCGAAGACCCTCCATCCGGAACGTGTTCCGCTTTCCGTCCGGTGAAGCCGAGGCGGTTTCGCACCGCGGCTCCATCCAGCTCCGGCAAGATCATAAGGGAGCGACCCTTCTTCGAGGACATTAAGATCATAGCTCGCGGCTTCGGGGAGATCATCGAGTTCCCGAGCCGCCGCGGATGCGCGGATACCGACGATGACAGAGAGCCGGGCGACGCGGAGCCCCGCGGAGACAGCGGCCACTTCAGCAGAGCTCGCCTGTCCCAGGACCTGACGAAGGCCGCCGCCGGGTGCAGGGGGGCCAGGAGGATCAGGAAGAGGATCGCCAGGAGGGCCACCATCCAGACTGCGGAGAATCTGTTCGCAGATAAAGAAGGCGACATCGAGGATCGTCAGAGCGTAGATAATCCGATTCCCGCACGTCCATCTTCAAACGCGATATCGGTAGAAGCCGATAAAAACGAAAAAGATAAAGGAACTGCCAAGGAAGTCGTTGACCGATCATCGGGGGGAGAGTTTTCTTCCGATTTGGATGTGGACGGTTTTAGAGAGTTGGAGAGAAGTATGAGTTCCGGGCTGATGGGCGGGGATGCGGCTCGGGCGGAGAGGATGCGAAAGTACAAGGAGAACAGAAGGAAGCAACAACTCGCGCAGAGCCTGGAGCAATCGTCCAGATTGTTGAAGTACGTATTTTTAATTTATTTTATGTAGGACATTATAAGTTACAATACAAAAATGTAATCAAATCCCTTACAAACGCACACCCCACGTGCCTACTACGTTTTGACTACCCACCAACATTGCCTCATAAAAAGATACCTACTTCAAATACTACAGTGGGTAGGAATTGTGACGAATCGAAACAAGATCGTAGAATCTCCTCGCGTGTATTATTTGGAAAAAACATTATGCTCATATAAAATATGTAATTTGATACAAACCTATCTATCTACTTTTTTTAGAAATCTTTCAAGTTGTTTGTATAATTTCTGATTAATTTTAAAAAAATCATCGGGATTTTATCATTCTCGAATTACAATTATTGGGAATATTCAACATAAGAAATAAAAAAGCGCAGCAATATTATATTTAATACTATTTTATATAACTAGAAAAAAATGTCGGACTTTTTATGTTTAAATTTCAGCATTGCGTTTATTAATCGCAACAAAAAATATATATTGCGAAATCAATTTGAAATGTCATCAAATTATTTTTTACATTAAAACACATACTCTATTAATGAACTCACCGTTTCGTTAATCCAGATGACCTATGATCTCCAATTGCTGAAATTCTACTTATTCTGCTCCAGTTTTTCACAAAATGCCAATTAAAATTTAACTTTCGCAATAAACAAAATTATCGTGAAATCGTAATATGCTTGTGTTAGCGTGTTAACGCCATCTGGTAGTGTTGGTTTCGTTAGCGTTGTTACATGTGATATCAATGATATATTACCTACCTAATATAAATTAAATTACAATTTTTTTGTGTGCGATGCAGCAGACGTCACATTACATACAAGTATTGTTATAAGTTAATATTAATCACTAATAAATATTTACAATTTTTCCAGGGTCCAATCGAAGCAGGTATCCGCGTCCGCGGTCTCGGAGTCCCGCACGGCCGAGAAGAGTCCGACAGACCGCAAACTATCTCCCAGCCCCGGATCCTCGGCGTCCAGGGTCCGCACCACCAGGGCCTCCCGACTGCGGGCCGCGGCCTCCGTGGCCGACTCCTCCACGTCGAAAGCGTCCGAACGAAAGTCCCCGGACTCCAAGAGCCACGGCCGTAAACTAGTCCCGATCCAAAACGAACACAATGTGGTGCGAAAAGTGTCCGATGAATCGGTCGTCGTGGATTCCACCAACGGCGGTGGCCGAGTGTCGTCCGGTGCGTCCGGCAACAGTGATGGTGATTCGGTGAGGTGTGCCGGTAGTGATGCTGTGATTTCCCTTTGTGATAGCTTGAGTGATAAGATGACCGTTTCTTCAGGAGGCATCTCGTCCAGAGGAAACTCCAGAACGGTAAGTGAAGCCCGTCTCGGCAGTTTTCTATCTAAATCTATTGTACATTGGTTTCAGCTTCCGTATCATCACTTTACTTTTCATGAAAATACAGAGTGCACGTTTGTTCTGACGAAGATACTCTGCTCAACTTAAGGGAAACATCATCTTGACATTTTCAAAAATTTTTTTTTTTACTTTATCTAATAGTTTGAAGTTCTCAAAATAATTTGGGTCGTTACTCATTCGAAATATTCAAAAATGGTAATTGGAGTTATAGCAATCTGAAGCTAGCGTGGTTAAACGAGTCACATTATTTTTTGCGTGTTTCTCGAAATTCCCTTTATCAGACTGGTGGAGTTGATATCTCAATAACTATTAGGATGGTTTTATTCAAATTTAGTACACATTTTATTTCTTTTTTAAATGACTAGACAGTAGACAAGTGAACAGACTTGACATGGTCATCATGGTCATCATAGCACTTTACATTTTGTGTTTTTCTTTATTGATTATGGATAAATTACGTATATTATGTAATATTATAATTATTTTTAGAACACGTTATAAGTCATTTTTTATAATTAAAAATTAAAGTAATTTTAAATTTTGTCATGATTATTTTTAATATATTAAATTGTATTAAAAGCTATATTATAGACTATTTTATATTTCTGCAAAGTTTTATGAATATACGTTTAGAAATAAAAGAGTTATTGACTTTTGATCCGAATAATATCGATTTAATCCGATATAACGGACCTCGATTTTCCATAGTGCGCTGGCGTCTTCTGTTTGGTGTAGTGGAATAGTATCCGGCTCCCACCCGGGGGACCCGAGGGTTCGATTCCCAGTGCCGGATTTTTATTTTGTTTTAATTTTATTTATAATATTAATTATAAATAAATTATTTTATCGCGTTAGTTTTACGCACGCACAATCCTCAGGGTTTAAAAAAGTAGGTGCCATTAACTGCCGGGGAAAAAGGGTGTTGAAATATTTAGATAAAAGTCGATATTATTATTTCACGGATGTCGGCTGTCAATAAGTAAATATTCTTTAGCAACCGATATGCAAAACTACCGTCATTTTTGACGGGTTTCAGTTAGTAGTATAATACCAACTAACCTAAGTGCACGCTTTAGGGTTTTGTATTACTTAATAAAACATTTTAATAATTTAAAATAAAATATTTTAACAATATTTTTATATACTTATACGTTCTGAGAACACAATTACTGGATTTCGTCAACAGAGGGGTAATTATTAATTAAGATAAATTATACAAGTCTTGCAGATACGATGCTATGAATATGGAATACGTGTTTGGAAGTCTTTTTATAGGGTGACACAGGGCTTGTGCCCGGTATGAGCAGGCTTAAGTAATCAATGCAACGTTCACCAATTCCACGGTATGTCAGTTTGTTTCGCACATGTCTATTAATTTCTTCATTCAAAGTTTCCAAATATTAAATTAAATTTTCGCTATTCTGATAGAAATATGTATTAAGATTTGACCGGTGTCTTTACATTTCTTATATAAATAGCGAGGGGTTCATTTCATTCAATATTGTTTCTCTCGGAGATAAACATAAAATGATCTTTACTACTGTGTGAGCTTTTCCAATTATTATTATTTCCAATATTCCAAGAAAATCTGGTGAAAGAGATGCATTTTTAAAAATACATACATTTGATATTATTACGAAGCATTTGTGATTGTTCACTCACCTCTGTAACCTGGTGATGTCACCGTCCATTGTTGTCTGCAGGTCCTTATTGTCTACACGCTCTCTGCTTGATTGTCTCATCGTCACTACGATGTGATAACTACGCAATGAATAGTGCTCCAGGTGTTTCAATTTAAAAAAAAACTTCACTTCAAAAAAATGAAAAAAATTATAGAGGTATCGTTGCTAGTTACGAAAGCTGTGTATACTAACTTGTAAATAAGTAGAAAATCAACAGATGTCTCAAGCAGAGACCATAGTAAATATATGAAAGGTTCTTGATTTTAATATATATATAATTTTTAACATTTTATAATGTGTGGAGCGTTGCATTGTGTAAAGTGATCACTTAAGCCAGTTCATGCAGGTTGTAAGCCCTGAGCCATCGTAGACTTCCATTCACTTTTCTCATATATAAATTAGCTTCGTATCTGTGAGGCCTCTTTCCGCACCGTATTATCATCGATAGGTTTGTGTCTTCAATCCTATTTATGTATTGCGTATCCAATATGTAACATGCTGTAGGATATAAGCTATATATATATATATTATATATATATATATATATATATATATATAGCTATAGCTTATATCCTACAGCATGTTACGATATATATATATATAACGGCCAAATTCACTTCATTCTCACATCTGTTACGAATATATATTCTAGATTGTTCTCTTTGCCGTGATTATTTTTACATATTTTATTTTATATTATTTTAACTGTACTGTATCATATTTTATAGATTGTTACTCTATTCTGTGATTATTTTACTCATTTCATTTTATTAACTTTATCATATTTTATAGATTTGTTAGTACTGCTTGTCACTTTTTTGTAATTTTATCGATCTTTTTACCAAATAACGTTCTTTCTTGTTTCTTCTTTGCATTTATTTTTTTCCTTCATCTCGCGTGATATTTTTGTATTATTTAATATTTTTTGCTCTTGATTCTTATTGTGTGTACTTTCTTTCAAAATAGATATTAGATGTCGATATAAGGGGATAAAATGTTAAAAAAGCTATCTACTTCAGAATAGATTCAATACTTCAGAAGAATTTCTATATGTCTCTAGCGAGGTTGGTAGTGGCCGAGAGGCTTGTTACATATTATCCTAATTTATTTGTATTATGTGTATGTATCAAGTAATCAAATGTCTATTTTTGTCCAATAAACGCCGATTTAACGGCAATTACATGAAATGAAATTCGAATATCTACTATTCTTCAATCATTTGAATTATTTCGAATACTATTATTATGTTAATTATACTAAACGTAAACCCATAAAAATAATGTAAATAATTATTAATAAGTCCCGTGACATATTAATAATTATTAACGACCCTTGCGTGTAACCTAAGCCGCGCGCTGATTACGTGTCGCACTTTAACTATATAAAGTTGTAATTCCAGCAAGCTACGGATGTTAAAGACAGACAGACAACAAAAATATAATATTTAGATAAAAATGACAATATTCCAGAATGAAATACATACCTATGTGTAACATTGTCTGCCCTATAAATAAGTACACATTACTTTAACTCAATTATGATGAGTTCCTATTTTCGGGGTGCATTCAAGGTTTTATTAACTTTAAAAATTATTACCGTTATTTTGTTAAATTGATATGAAACACAGAGTATAAGAATTTACAGATTTGATCTTTGGAAATGGGGTTGGGTCACAGCGGAATAATTTTTCCCCTCGTGTATGTTTAAGACTCATTTATACCCCAGTTATAGTATTTATTTTGCATAATTAAAATCTCTCGTAAATAAAACGTATATTTTATAATAGACGTTTTTTTATATAAAAATATTATAATTTCGTTTGAAAACAAGTCTCTTATTATGAAAGCTCGACTTATTTACTAAGACATTATACGTGTTAAGCGTTTTAAATTTGACCATTTCATAATTATTTTAAAGTTAATAAAGGAGGCAAACGAGGCAAATTGTGAAATTTTCATTTGTTCATATCTATATATTTTGGTGATCTGCAATATGAAGCATATTAAAATTTGTGTTATAATAGGTGTAGATATACGTTAATGAAAGGAAGTAGTGATGGGTCCGATCTGTATTAAGTACAATGATGTAGTACTTCATTAAACCAGAGTGCACACTTCAAACTGCACACTTTAAACTTCACACTTCAAAGCGCATACGTCAAAACTGTGCACTTTAAACTTCACACATACTTCAAAGTGCCTTTGGAAACACCCCCCCGTCTAATTTTTTTTTTTTCGGGACGTTGATCTGGATATGTGGCTTTGAAATTTCACCCCCTGCCAGTTTTTAATTTTTGGGAAGTTAATGTAGGTAAAACGAGGTCTTGGCGAAAACAACCGAAAGCACCCAGGAGCGACGAAATAAAAAAAACAAGGTTTCGAAAATTTTGTTGTGGCTGAAAAATTCCTATCCCTAGTTTGTAGTAGTACAGTTTTGAAGTAATACTTCATATAGTTCATTGAAGTAGATGAAGTGCGTAATGTACGCGGTACCTACTACACACTTCGAAGTCTTCAAATTGGTGAACGCGTGCTTGTTAAAGTCTTCATTCTGAAATGATGTTTTCCCTTCGCTACAGAGAAGATAAGAAATATTTTGAATGAAAATCGCAATATCACCAGATTTTATAATATTATTGTGGACTCGGGTACAGTGGGAATAATAATCTACGAGTGCATAATATGACATTCGCAACTTCGTCGATTTACAGTTTTAATTACCTTACTGGGGGTCTTTTCGAAAACGAAAATCGTGCAAGAATCCCAAATCTGACGAATTGGATTCGCCGGAACTTTGACGTGTTTTAGTCGCCACCGTGTTTATAAATGGAGATTAAAGGCCATGATTGTAACCTTGCCGCATGGCGCCTGACACTCGCGGCGATACCACCCATATCGAAACGTGAAAAAATTTATTCGTCAGATAATTGGCCGACATTTGCGAACGTACCCGTGGTAATTAAAATAATGGCAGGGCAATTTTTACAGCACCGTTTAAGGATCCGAGCGAAATGGGATTTAATAGTTGCTCGAATTAGTCAGAACGCTGTAGTAGAACGATATTTACTATGCTGTAGAAGTCTACCAAGACTCTGTCCTCCAGAATTTACTTCTATGTTGTTTTGTATTATTGATTTCGCCAGTTACTCATATTTTATTTATTTTATTTTATTTTACTTATTCATGGGAAACTTACAGTACATATAAAATTAGATTACACATGATTATTGGACAGTATAGAGACCATCTTACAGGTTTCCACAGAATTAACATGTTATTAACATATAGCAACAATAACTTGAGTTACACAAAAAATAAAATAAAAAAAAGTACTCATAGTTTTGGTTTAACAGCCGAGAGGTTATGTATGACTAATACAAAAATATATATTTCTGTCACTTGCACTTCCATTGGCTCCATATAAAAGAAGAAAGATGATAATAGTATGAAATGATCATACCAAAGCTCTCAGCGGTTGACCTGTACTAATATAATTCCCTACTTCTATTAAATTCATGTAATTGGCTTAATCTTTCTGTACGTCATGTATTATTCTTCTTCCAAATAAGCGGCATGAATCCTAAATAAAATACCAAAAAAATAAATAGAAGTGCCGTGTCGAGTCTTGAGGCCTCCGACCCTGCTATTGATGAGAATTGCATTATAAAGTTTAAAAATTTATCCATTTTTTAAATTTATTTAAATATCGGTAGTGAGAAAAATATTCATCGGTAATTCGGTATTGGAATTTAATCACATTTGAACCGGTTTAATGAAAACCGGTTGCGAATGCCCTAGGTCATAGGACTTGCGTGATGTCCCGCCACCCTCGAGGCGCTAGGCTCTGGACCAGGGCTATCCTTGTTGAAGGATTCGCTGATTTTGGATGGTCGCGACTCAAATTCGGGCGCCATGCCTCTGCTCGGGGCGTTGCACGAGCGGTTGCGCCACCGAAATTGGCGAGTCGCACTTCTCCATACATGGCCCGATATTGTCGTCGGTCAGACGTGTAAAAACGGGCGCTCTTTTCGGGTCGCGAATTGCGCCGCCCGATTTGGTGCGATTTTTTCACCGTCTGGTTCCGCGGCGGGCCGACTTTTCACGGCCGTCCCGGTTACTAATAGAGCCTTCGCGCAGTGCCGTCTGCATCTGTCGAGGCGCTGGCCTGAATTAACAGCTTTGACATATGGGACATGTTGCAATAATTTATCCCTTTCAGAAGCAGTTCCGCTGTTTATTAATTTTCTCCTTGGTCAAGGATTTATAACCCTCACCCTACTGTGACATAATATCCGTCTGCAGCCATGGGGTCATCGTAAAAAACTTTCCGACTCACTCTGAAAAAATACTTTTTATACAATTTTTCGTAGTAGGTACGAGTACTGAATTCTGACATTCATTCAAACAAATTTTCTGTCATTCCAATGTTTTATATTGTGTACTTCTTTCTTTGTTTAATAAAGACGGTCGGTGAGTGGTTTTGTTTTTACGACCATGCCGCCTCGCACCGGTTTATGCGACCGATGCGGGGCGGCACGCTCTTGTATTGTAGCTAAAAAAATGTCAACCTGGAGACGATTGAGAAGGGTCGATAGGGAGCTTTTGCTCATAAAACAGTCCTGGGTAAGCGGTTGGTACTATTCATAGTACTAGGATTGAGTATCGTACAAGTAAATGGTGTTTTTTAGAGGTTAGACTTTGAAATGTAATAAAACACAAATCGTGGTAATCGCAATGTTATTGATATTGGTTTATTTTTCGAATTGGCAATAGCTAATTTGACAGCTGATAGCCTATTTAATACTGCTTTATAAATAATCACTTGTATCAACTCAAGTTTAACATACCGTTTATAATTTTATACAGACAAATTAAATCACATTAAGTATATGGAATAAAATAAATTGTATCAATATGTAGGTAGTTCTTTTTATTCGAGTGTTTCGCGAATTGGTTCGAATTCGACGAATTAATAGTGTTCGGTAATGGACGGTCCTGGTCGGATCTGTGAAAGTACTTTTCTCTGTCCCGTTAAAGTGATTCAACGTTTATTTACTCTAGAGCAGTGTTTTTCAACCTGTGGGTCGCGACCCCCAAGGGGTCGTTAAATGTTACTCGGGGGTCGCGGTCGCAAGCTGGGTAAAAGTAAAAAGCAAGGGTTGTAGGTCGTACACTGCAATAAAAGTAAGTAAAAAAATTTAGTGAGAAGGCTGTCTGTTTATTTTTTAATAAATTTTCAAACCGTGGTTATATTTTTGAGACGTTAACAATCAAATCATTTTCTAATTGAAGCCTATTTCTCTTTTTAGTTTTTATATTTGCCATTAAAA
Source organism: Agrypnia vestita (assembly GCA_016648135.1). Lineage (NCBI taxonomy): Eukaryota > Metazoa > Arthropoda > Insecta > Trichoptera > Phryganeidae > Agrypnia > Agrypnia vestita. Next base: position 437,216 of record JADDOH010024439.1, read on the forward strand.
AGTTAGTTCACATAGGTAGGAAGTGGCGAACGGCACCAACAATTTTAAAGCTTCTTTTGCCAGCTCTGGATATTCTTCTTTTCGCTTCTCTTCAACCGGAAGATGTTAATCGTTTGCAAATTGAATTCCATTTTAAGCAAGCCGTCAGCAGCTAAATCTATAAGTTTTTCTTTCATCTTTAATGAATAACAAATCGGCCAGTTGTACTGACATATCCAAAAAGTAACTATTTACCCATCTTTGCCCATTGGCAGCTTCAGAATCCAGGTCTGGAAAGTAACTGGATTTTTTAACGTTTCTTAAATCACGGACATAGTTTTATTATGGACTTGTAAAGGGGTCGCGTATTCAAAAAGGTTGAAAAACACTGCTCTTGAGCACCGAAATGCTTCGGATAAATGAATGCTGTATCCACTAGAAAAGTTGAGAGGGAGGAATTTTGAAAGCAGGTCGCATACAAATATGCACATATACAATTGAAGGATATAAAAGCAATGGCAACAATATCCCACTGAGGTGTTTCTGGAATCTATAAAACTTACATCTTGTACAGAATTATATTATATAAAAAATTGCCACCTCAAGTTTCCTTTTGTATATATGCATAAATAAAAATGTTTCTTTTAAATATGATATTGCTGTGTTTGCTATCAAATTGCGGACACTGTGTTTTTGCTATTTACATATTGCTGTCTTTGCAATGATGTTTCAAGTCTAACACTGACATCAACTCTCACATTAGTATGAAGCGGTCATTATGTTACGCGACACATTCTTGGGGATTGATTCGTTGTGGTTGAAAGTGGATATTGCTGCCTTTGCTTTCTACACAACGAGGGATATTGCTGTCTTTGATTTTAATCGCGTTGATTTTGGAAGGGACAGAGCTATATATTTCATCTCGAATTCGGTGCATTCTAAATTAGTATTCCCCGGTGATCGGATTCAAAAAACATATTTTTATTTTTTTGTATACTGATGCCTTTGATTTCATACCCCTTAATTTTAGTAAGATTATTTTTTCCAGACAATATCGTTGAGAATGTAAGAGGAACATATTCGATGTGGACGACCGATCGTTGATAGGTTGAGGGAATGTCTGACGATGGACACTGAAGGCTAAACGAGGACAGCGACCATACAAAGGTTGGCACGAGCAGACTGCCGAGGTTGCGAAAGAGGAGTCCTTCGCACAGGCTGCGAGGCAGGACGCACCGCACGATAACACCGCTTTGTAGGACAACGCTCCGTATATTTTATTTTACGATATCCGACGATTATTTTTATACAAAATGAAACAAAGCAGTGGTTCTCAACCGGAACACTAATGCTCCGCGAGCTTTGTTTTATTTTATTTATTTTTTTATTTAATTAATAATATATATATAATTTTTTTTTCTACAATCATACATAAATGTTTACAATCTATATTTTTTGTGTGTGTATACCTCACCAAAAAGAATTATATTCTTGTGTGTGGTGAGGGATAACCACTTACAATCAAAGGTATAGGTAGTGTAATCTAATTATATAACAATTGGAAGGAAAGAAAAGAAAATCTAATACATCAAATCTTAGTTAATAATACAGTATATAGAATAAGCAGTCAAGTAAACAATAATATAAATAATAAGCAGTCAAGAACTCAATCACAAAGTCAATTTTATAATAATGAGAATCCATTCGGGTTCACGGGGGAATATGCATGCAGGGCGCAATCGAAAATATTCACCATCATTCAGCTTGTTGAAAGTGCTTCGCCAAATGATGAAGGCCGAAATTATATGCTGGTTCATCTATAAATGCTGGATTATTCATACTTATAGTGTACGAATATGTAACTGACTAGCAAAAATGATAACTAAATGGCAGCACTTGCGTTTTCAAGGATAACATTATCATAATGGCTCATCATCAGGATACAAAATGTCTATGCTAACACAATAAAAATAAAAAATCGAAATATAGATAATGCAAAATTAAAACAATATAAATTAATAAAAAATTAAGTACATATATACTTTTTGAATTTATTATTAGTAGGTACAGAAAGCTGGTTGAATAATTTATTTTTATTTTTTAATTTATTGTTTTTGAAATTTGTTTATTTGTTAATACGATTTTTCTCCAATGCTTTTCAATATCAAATATTAGAGGGTAAACAAAAGATTTAAAAAAATATTCCTATACTTTTTAATTTTATCTTTTATTATATTAACATATATTTTAATATTCAATTCAATGTTAAAATTATCCACAGATAATGGAATATTTATCAATCTACTAATCATAGAATGAAATGCTGATAATTTGATTAGAAGAATTGTGTATAACTTATGTTTTTATATGTATCTTTACGAAATATGATAAATTCAGTTTTATTCTTAATTATTGAAATGTTCTTTGTTCAAATCCAAGAAATTTGTGCTAGAATTTTTATTTCTATTGTAAATTGAATCATTTTATGTTATCTTTCAAAGTTTTTAGTTAATTAAAATTAATAATTATTATAAACCACAAAGTTTATGTTATAAACATCAAACACACATTCCTGAATCATTCCGTTACACCTTGTTCCACATATTCATTATCCTAAACACTTCCTCACGTCATATTCGCGCCCATCCGCGATGTGGATTCTGTTTCGTGACGCCACCCCAAGGTCTGGCAGCTGAACTTCCAGTTGTCGTGCCTTATTAGGACTTGTGCGGCAACATTGAGCTGGTGCCGGGTGTTACCTTCGCAGGATGCCTTTCCTCGGGCGCTGGTGATTGTTGTGATGCATTCACTTGTAAGGCAGACGTGGATCTACCAGATGAGAATGCGTCTTGCCAAACTCAACAGGCAGATGTTACGACCGCATTAATCAAGTCTTAGATTAGCGCTGTCTTCAGATTGAGGGATATGTTTGGGAACATGACCGTAGGGTTAACGTGAATATGTGGACATATCTTATAGCCATGTAAATGCTAACCATTTTTTTGTCACATTTTTGAGCGTGCATCCCATACCTCGAGCTGATTTTAAATATGTACCTATATAGAATTTCTGAGCCCGTCAACGTTACCTGCTGCCAATAATCGTCAGTATTCAGCGTTTACCGCAAATAACTCTCTGCTTAGTTGCAGGCTAAAGCCCTGTTGTTTCAAGTTCGATCAAAGTAAGCGGTCGATTAAAGCATAGATTTTTACGAAAACGGATCGCCTGATTGGTGGAGAACGTAAAAATCTATGCTTTAAAAGAACGCTTACTTTAATCCAACTTGAAACAACCGGCCCTAAGTAATAACTCAACTGCAGAATGCTCTCGGAATGCAATTTCAAACGGGTCGTGTAATTCAGCCGTTGGTTTCTGGTACCGCCGTTATTGGAACGCTTATTCATGGAAATAGTTATCCATTAGTTTCGACAGTCTGTTGTTATTGATTTATTTATTTATGGGTTTTGTATTTAATTTGTAGAACCCCATATTTATTATTATTGTTATTGACTTTTCTTCCACGTTATTGTACTATTCTAAAATTTTCTACCTATAATAATTTTATCTAAAATTAACGATTCCCCGGCACCGTGATATATTATTCCAGATTTTTCTTCTGGATTTGTTTCAAATATGCAGAACTACCTCCAATGTTATCGCATTTCCTAGGATATCCAGATTATATTTTTTTATTGTATGCAGGTTATAAACCCCGTCAATGATCTTGATAGATAGTTCTAGTGTGACATAATAGTAAAATTTTAAAACGTTAAATAACAATTCGTGGAATAACATGTCATAGAATGTACTCATTAAAATTAGAAACGCTCTAGAAATTATACTAAAAGTTATATTAAGTTAAAAATAAGTTTGTGTAGAAAAACAATGATTCAGTTCAGATTCAGAAAATGTGGCCTACGTTTTCCGCCGGGTGCTCAGGAATACGACTTATGTAAAATTTGAATCAGATCTGTAAAACGGTATAGATTTTCATGGAAAATACATCAAGGAGAGAGGGAGGGGTTAAGGGGGAGGAGAAAAATGTCGCCTAAGTTACCTGCCGGGTCCTTAAGAATAAGTATGCAAAATATGGGTCAAATCTATCAAACGGTGTAGATTTGTATAGAGAATATACCAGGGCGAGAGCGGAGCAGAAAATGTACCCCATATTTTCTGTCGAGTCCTACAGAATCAGTATGCAAAATTCAAGTCAGATCGATGAAACGGAGTAGATTTGTATAGAGGACAGACAGACATTGAGTTTTATAGGTATAGAATTATAAGTTGTGCAATATATACATTTACCGCACAAGTACAGGTTGCACGGGTTCCAAGGTCAACGATGTTTAATCAGGTGACACATAATACGCCAGAGTTCTCAGCATAATTGAATATTGCGAATATATCGTCGCTGTATATGTAATAAAGCCAATGTGCCGTTTAGTACATTCTGAGATGAACGAATCAATTTGTCAATTTTTCATACAAATAATGACGATATACTAAAAAAAACATTACCGTTTATCTGGAAAGTCTGCCTAGTAATTATTTAAAATATTTTTTATAAATCTAGTCTGTGCAATTATTTTTTAAAACAGTTTCATTCGTTTATCTCAGAATGTACTAAAACGGCACATAGGCTTAATTATATATACAGCGACGATATCCAGTCTATAGCTAATAAATGAGTTTTTGATGTATTAATTGATATTTGTAGTGAGGGGAGACAAGTAACCTACATCGGTACCGTAAAAGTGGTGTGAAAAGAGTTGGAGAGCTCATTACTCGGACAGGGATGTTTAAGAATATTTTGACTTAACATCAAATAAACAGATATAAAATCGCTCGACGGCGTAATTTTTATTTTATTATTTGTATAAATAAATATTACGAAATCGTTTGTTTATTAAATAAGCTCGAAGATTTAATATATATAACCTTTTCCCACCTCAAAGTACCTATTGTTGCAACGCATTTTTTTATCTGAATTTTTATCTTTGGCTTTAGACCACAATCTAGAGGTCAGATTTTTACACGATCGCGTCATTTAGACCGTTCGTTCCATATTTGGGTTTGGAACCTTAATGCCGTTTCGTAGACGCAATAGTACGGTTTGATATGTTTATTTTGGCGTGCAAAATAAAAAAAAACGCAATGAAAATTAACGTTTTCCTTTTCGACATATGTATGTACATAAACATACATGAAATATTGATTCCCGTGGAATAGCTGAAATGTGGTTTGATGAGAATGTGTAATGAATATATTAATTAATTAAGAAACATGTATGGAAGTTTTTTATAGGATGGCCCAGGGCTTACGACCTGTATGAGCTGGTTTAAGTGATCACTCTTCATGATGTAACGTTCACCATTTCTATCGTAAGAACAGCCATACATTATCAAATTTTTAAAAACTATATATATTCCGAATCTGAAAATCTTTCATTTATTTAAAGGGACTATGCTAGAGACATCTGTCATCTATTCTTCATAAAATTGTTAGTATACATAGATTTCGCAGCTGGTAATGATACCTCTGTATTTTATATAGAGTATATATTTTTTATATAGAGGTATAATTACCCTCTGCGTAATCATGTATACTCATGAGAATAGACTAAAAATGTCTCTAGTATAAGTCCCTTCAAAAAAGAACTTTAAAAAATTTGATAATGTTTGGATGTTCTTACGATGAAATTGGTGAACGTTACATTGTGTAGAGTCACTTAAGCCAGCTCATACAGGTCTTAAGCCTTGGGCCTTCCTATAAAAAGATTTCCATTCATTTATCTAATATAAATAGTTTCGTCTCTGTGAGACTTCTATAATTTAACTTAATTAATTAATAATCCCTTTGGGGAAAAAATCCAGTTACTGTGTTATCAGCGTATACCTACATATAAAAATATTGTTTTTATTTATTAAATTGCAGTTTTTCGACGAAGGCGCCATCTTTTAATAAAGTCGTTTACATAATAATATAGTTTCGCTACATTTAAAATCATAAGTTTATCTCTCACCTGATGATTATGTGAATATATTTACAGGAAACTGTGTGTCCGTATATTTAAATTATGTTGATGGCTGTCGTTTTTAATTTTTAAGTAGAGACCTGCACCGAATTAATATATAATTATATACGTATGCCGGAGGCCCGAGGCGGTTGTGTAATTATAACTAAAATGTACGATGTATTCCTATGATTTATGGTTTTATCTTCCTGTTTATAGGTACACAACGTCAACAAGAAAATATAACATTAGGTGTATTATCAAAAATGACGGAACATTGCTTCGCGTCGTTGCTGAGCCCTGGTATATATTTATAGCATATTTTTGGCGCTCCACGGAGAGGCGGCCGTAGCAACATGCGTTGAACGGCCGGTTCGGGTTTGGTGGACCGGGGTTCAAGCTGCATCTCTGGCCGTTTAATTTCGTTTTTTTAACCGTGAATTCGAACGAAATTACGAACATTGAACGAAGTTACGGGGACAGACCGACAGACAGACAACGAAATTATTTTGTTGTCCGTCTGTCGTTAGATCATTACTTTAAAAATTAAGGTAAATGTTTTAAATGCAGTCACCGAAGATTACTAATTTAAAATTAACTGAATTCCAGATTTTATGTATGTTTGTATGTATGTCTCCCTTCCAAAATTATGCTTCCTATACATTTATAGGCTATGTTTTCTAAAAAATCTCGAATTCAGTACATTATAAATTAGTACCTAATCCTCGATTACTGCATTTTTTTTGATATTGCTTTGCTTTTATCTCCACATATATTTTAAACTCTTTCTCCATACAATAAACATCTACATTTCAGCATTTATCATATTATATATGTTCATGAGTTTTGAAATCCCACTTTTTAATCAGTAGGTTTAATTCTCAATATTACTTTGTAGGTTTATTTATGTGCACTGTACTTAGTGGCTAGGTTTGAATACATTAATAGTAAATTTTTATCGTTTCGGAGGTAAATTTATAAAACTCCATAATCACACATATGGAAATAAAAACACTTGTTTTTAAGTTCTACATTTTTAATTTTTTGAGACGCGTTTCGCCTTATTTGGGCATCATGAATCTCATAGAAGAGATTAGTAATGCCCTCGTAAGGTGAAACGCGTTTCAAAAATTAAAAATATAGAACTTATTATTTTCAAAAGTGGTCAATCACAAATTTCTTTTTCTTACCAGAGATGCTAGCTCAATCTTCGGATTGCTTGACCATGATATAGAAATCTAGCCATATTGAAGGTCAAATCGTTTAAAAAAAAACAAAATGTATGACTGACTAATTTCAATAGACGACAAAGTTAGACAAGTTGATTTTCAAACATCGTCAAATCCATTTTATCGCTAAGGCTCTTGCTGAATTCTTAAGGCGATCGGATATACCATATTTTTCGATGCCAAAAAATAGCGAATGTATCTTAAAATAATATTGATTTATGGTGCAACATGATTATTTTAATTTTCACTAAACTAAACTAAACTAAGTAGTTCAACCAAGTGAGAGAATTCTTAAAATCATTAAACGTCCCGTTTTGACATTTCGAAAAGTGGATTTACCAAATTTGAAAACTACTTCCTGATGTTTGATCCAATATTTTTATTCGTCGGTTTCTAATTAAAAATAGTAGGGCTACGTGACCCTGTATAACTTGGATACCGCAAGATGGAATACCGCTCCGGTTCTGAATCCAAATTTAATCTGGCCGTGTTAAATGAATGCTAACACCCGGAGTGAATAATTTGCGGGCTTCAGTGAGCGCCGCATCTCCGCGCGAATCATTTTAACGGTTGCTTAATTGGACTTTAAACAATTCCACAAAATTGAAACAAAGCGAGGTCTCGTCATAATTCACCCACCTGTGGCGAATTGGTATTCCGGAGAGCAAATCTTGTGCGGATGTAATCTGAGGTTAGAATCGTGTATAACCCATTGAGAGACGCATTGGTTTCTGCAATCCACATAAATATTATTTGTAATATTTACCATCATTGAATAAGTTCAGTGTGGGTCTGAGATATCCACTGACACTGAGAAAAAAAACACTGCAGGAATAAACGAGGTATATATGTAGTATACATTAAGATATATATTTAATTGTATCTAAGTTTGGTAACTTTGATTATAGCGAGAGCTCGAAGCTCATCATTATGTACACGATATAATAATAAAAAATTGTCTGAAGCTACGCTTCTAGTAACAACGTTACGACGACAAACTGCATTTGCACAAAACAGAGTAACCAACCTGTATTTTGGTCCCAAAAAACACGATATAATAATAAAAAATTGTCTGAAGCTACGCTTCTAGTAACAACGTTACGACGACAAACTGCATTTGCACAAAACAGAGTAACCAACCTGTATTTTGGTCCCAAAAAATTTATGATTATGGAGTGGCAGTGCAAAATGTGATGATCCGAGAAAGGGGAGAAATTTTAAAATCCTTTTTTTTTTTTAAATGTTATAACTACTTATTCGGTATTTGCATCTTTAGGTGTTTGATACATGCTAATTTTGTACCTGGCATTTACGTCACGACCCTCTTCCTTCTCCCTTCGTCCTTCCTCGCCTACACCTCACACACTCGGAGTGAAGTGTCATTTGTCCTGGACCTGGAGGTGGAACATTTCGGTAGTGGTGAGTCGATCATTTCATCATTGTTCACTTCCACCCCTAAATTACAGTTCGTAATCGTTCCGTATTCCTTCACCCTCCAATTACCGTTTTATCCTTTCACAACCCTCATTTCTTCCTTGTTCCCGGCGATTCGCGTTAGGATCACTACCATGTACAAATTATTTCTAGTACAAAATAAATCTTTGATTTTTCGCGGTTTTGGTAAATGGGAAAACGATTTGATGTTCTGAATGCACGAGTTCTTTATTAGGTTATTACTCTTTTCAATGAAGAAGTTATCAAAATGAAACAAAATTGTAAAAGAATCATTAACATATCTCTACAAAGGAAAAAGGTATGGGATTTTAAATTTGCGTTGCAAAAATAATTCAGTTTAATTGGACGGTCCAGCGTGTGACGTCACTTAACCGAGCCGACGCGGCTCGTGTTCGCTTATTGCCTGTGGTGCGACGATCTCGACTAGGTCAAATGACGTCACAGGCGGCATATACCACATACGTTCCGCGCTAAAGTACGTAAATTGAAATAATCTATTTCTCAGTCATTTATTAACAGATTAAATTTTTTTTCACATACATACTTATAAGCGGTATGCAACTTCATTTAGATTTCCTCACACGAATTGAATTACTACCTAACACGCAATCTTAGAACTATGTAGAATTGGTAGGGTTATCGGTTGTTGCATTGAGGTTGTGGCAGAAATCTTTGAAAACAAATTTACATTAAAAACGCTTTATCATTGGGAAAAAAACGCCAGACTTAAAGGGTTAAAATAATCATTAAATTTCTCAATTTAATAGCACTTTATGATTTACCGTAGCGACGCTTTTCTAAATCTTTTAACAGAAACAATGTTTTTTTTTATATGCATATTATTTGTGAGTTTCCACCTGCTCTAGTGGAATTTCCATAACTGCCGGTACCATAAGTGAAACACGAGTATTTTCCGATTATTGTAAAATTGATACGGTTTATATTCAAGAACACATTCTTATTGTGAAGTTGCAATTTTTTCAGAACAAAGTTCTGTGAAATTTAAAATCAAATTAATTAATCAATTAGAAAGACATACATAAAAATCTAATCCACGAAAAATATTTGGCTACTGCCGGGATTCGAACCACGGATCTCCTCCTTCCCGGGGCAGGAATGTGGTTCGAATCCCGGTGGTAGCCATATACTTTTTCGTGGATTAGATTTTTCTGTATGTCTTTCTAATTGATTAATTAATTTGGTTTTGATGCGTTGTTTGATTGTTTGGGTTTCAAATTTATCTGGACTCGTCGACTCATTATTATATTTATTATTGACGTCGCATATATACATACACATTATTTACATTTTCATTCATCGAATAAGCGACAATTTTAATTACCTGTCGTTGTCATGTTACTTCCTGTTGAAAAATATACCCACTCATCAAGGGCCATTCATAAAATAAAACCAATAGGAAAATAACATTTTCCAGGAAAATTGGGTAAGCCGGCGATTCCAAAATTGTGCGCATGGCTTATAGGAGTGCCTAAGTGATATTTTATTAAAAAAATTACAACAATGGAAAGGGAAAATGAGTGAAGAAGGTGGTAGAAATTCTTTTATCTTATTGCAGTTAATATATCTCGAAATCTTTGTAAAAAGTAAGTCAGTAATATTGAAAAAAAAATGCTAACTTTTGATATTTCATAACTCCATAACTATTGATATTATGGTCATGGATGCTACAACATTTTCGACTCATAATCAAGGCAGTAATATACTCCTGCGACGTTATTAATGTTTCCCAAATAACTCTGGGTAAATGTATAAGTCAACCATTATCATTCTTATTTGGGTGCATAAAAATAATGCAATTTAAAAATATGTAGGAGTACAACACACATCAGTACTGCGATGAGCTGCTTTTCTGGGCTGAAGATATTTTGAGTATATGTTATATACAGTGCAAGTAAAAAAGTGAGATCTATTTGAACCGCGATTTGAAAGGGCAACCTTTTAATTATATGAATAACAAGCAGTATGAATAAAAAAGCTCAATATCTTTTACTTATTTTTCTCACCTTGAAAATAATACAATATTTTAAAGCACTTTTTCCTCTGTTTTGTGAATTTTTACCCTATTTGACACTGCTACAATTAATATTTTAAAACTATTCATATTTATTAGTTACGAATACAACCATTATTTATTAGAACGAAACCGAAGTGAATTTTTTGTTACTCATTTTTAAATATAGAAAATGTTCAATTTATTATTTTTCCGATCACCAAGTTCTCACTGTTTTCCACACTTTAAGCGCATAAGTTAAAATACATGCGCATAATATTAAAAAATAAAAGAAAAATTTAACAAAACCACAAACCAGGTACACGCAATATGTGCCCATGTATTTCACAAACAGATTCTTATAAATATTTAAGTATGGAAAAATGTTATGTTTAACCAAATTTTAAATATTTTCCACATCACATAATTTAAAAAGTATAATTATGAAACTTATTCGGCCTGTATTTTATAAGGGTAAAGGATGCGCCTAGAATATTTGACGTATTATTTTTTGACCTGTCACCTTTGTAAACCACCCACGTTGTTATTTTAATTCGATTGCAAACATCTGTCGGTGGTTTCGCAACTAAAGCGATTAATCACCGAATATTTTATAAATGAAAATATCGTATCGATTGCATTTCCAATTCGCCATCGCGCCAATAAATTGATCACTCCATTAATTGGACCTCGCAGCTGTCAAGTGCACTCCTTATACACACTCCGCAAGTGTAACGCCATCTATGGTGGAAGTGCTCGAGTAAAGAGCTTCGCAAGCTCTGCACTCACTTCGTCTTTACCTTACGTTACCTCGGAGTCGTATTCAGCCGGATAGTTAATTAGTTAGCCGAGTTTATCACGACCGATTCCGACTTTTCTGTTAGTTTCGCTTTTGAACACTATTGTTTTTTAGTGGTACTCACAGTAGCGTTCCGTCGCAACGTGTACATTATTAGAAGGGTAGCTATAATGTTTATTTCGTATACAGGGTGTCTCATAGCAAAAACTGAACAGGTGGATTCCTGCCTTGATAATGAGTTGAAAATGTTCAGACAACCATGACCTATGTTTATGGAGATATGCTATATCAAAGTGTACATTTTTTCAATATTTCTGACTTATTTTTTGCAAAAAGTTGAACCGTCATTACAGTAATTTATATCGATTGTAAAAAATTGATTCGTTTTAATACAAGTCGAATTAAACAATTAAAAACCAATTAAAAATTGAAAATTGATATTTTACAAGGTTTTTATCATTTTATCTGAGTTATAGTGAAGCAAATGAATTATAATCAATATAAGTAAGTTACTGTAATGATAATTCAACTTTTTTCATAAAATAAGTTAACAATTTTTTGAATTTACGTGTTGAATTTTTATTATTGTTTCATTTTGTTGTATTTTGTTGGTCCTCCTTTGTTTTTTATCGCGGCATATTTTTTTATTAATAGGTCTTGGTATGGAATTCAAGAAATTTCGCCAAAAAAAGTCTAGCTCGTTTACGCTTGATTCAATCAAATTTCCACCAATAAATACTCACAATAATTCTCTGTAAAAAATAACTTGCGACCACAACTAATGTTCTCAAATGCCACATAGCCGGAGGGAGCTCCATCCCAGGCGCCGACCCGCGCGGGCATCCTCCCGGTACATTTATTTACTGGAGGTTCCAGTTTTCCTGGCGTATTCTTCCCCGATGTGTGAGCCGTGGAACAGGAGAGCGTACTCAGACGTCGCGCGCCCGTTCCAAGGCCCCCAAATTACATCCCCTTCTGCACAGAATTTTTACAGTATCCTTTTTAATACGAGTTTTTGTTGTTCACACAAATATATTCTTTAAATAAGAATTGAGATTCAAAAAGCAATGCTGTCAAAATTAAGAATCTCTTTTGCATCCAAGTCCGATCACCCTTTGGAGAGGAATAAAATATTCATACTGTATATAAATAGAAATACTCATATGCTGAGGTGTGGATGTTTAAAGAAGCCACTGTTTGAAGGCTGGAGGCATTCGCGGTGTGGTTGCACCGATATATGCTTTAGCACGTCGTCCTAAACCTAAAGATTCTTGCTAAAGCATATTTAGATATGCTACTTCAAGGACTTCTTCGTTTAAGTTTATTGGGTTGACCATATTGAAGAGGAATGAATAAGTCAAGAGAGTTAATAGCAGCTTTCAATCGAAGAAAAGCTGCATACTTCGGAAATATTCTTCACAGTGAGAAAGAAATATTGTATTTTACAAGTCATCTTCCTTATAAGCGATGAGCTCACCGATTAAGGAGAAGTCATCATCAAAAAAATCTGTAGTTCTTATTTCGTGGTCGTTTAAATATCATCAATATATTAAAGAAAGTTGTGTACAGCCCACGTCAGATTTTTTTACCCTCAGAGTACGAGGTGCGGGGCTGGAGGTCAGGCGCCATGTAGGGGCAACATTTTAATAACCATTGTGCCTGTAGTGGTATTGCCATTCCGGGCATATTCATGTACACACAATCGATCAAATATACCCGACTGGGGGCGGCCTTCGACTGATTGACTGATTCGACTGCGAAGACATTCGACCTGGGTACAAATAATCCTATCGTGGTTTATGAGAGATTTGCATATTAAAAAAATATTATCGTAAAGCGACAAATTTGAATTTTTTTTTTTCACAACAGGCCGATTAAGGTTGTAACTTTTGTGTAGTAATACTTTGAATCCTGATGAAGGGACCATTGGCCCCGAAACGTGTTGATTATTCAATGAATAGTGGTTTTACAAAGCGTTTTCTTTTTATTAATAATAATAATATTTCCACAAAGTTATTGTTTGTCCCTGACAAGACTAACACGCATGTGATCAATTATTGGTGGAAGTGTAACAATACTATGGTTGAGGTGTGTAGTGGTGTAGAGTTGGTCCTGACGAAGAGACGAGTACGTCTTGAAACCGGTAGGCCTAAAATCTGGTAGTGGTTTTTACAAAGTTAACTAACAATCTGTTATATATGAAAGGGCTGTTGTTTTTTATAATATAAAAAATGTATGAACCACCCCGGATCCATACAGAGCATAATGACGATATATCCAAAATACGAAATTTTTGAATTTCCATTACTTGCCACAAATCACAGAAATTGTAGTAAGTCCACATTCAAATTATCTATACCTATAAAACTCAATGTCTGTCTGTCTGTCTGTTCTCAATACAAATCCACACCGTTTGTCCGATTCGATTCAAATTTTGCATACTTATGCTTTGGGACCCGGCGGGTAACATAGGTGATATTTCCTCCCTATTCTCATATCTCTTCCCCTCCCCCTAATATTTTTAGATGCAAATCTGTACCGTTTGACCGAACGGACTCAAAATTTGGAAACTTATTCTTTAGGACTTGGCGACTAACATAGGCGATATTTCCCCCTATTCTCATACCCCTTCCCCTCCACCTGACATATTTTCGATGCATATCTATACCGTTCGAATCAAACCTTTGTTTACCCCACAAATTTATTTTCAACTTAATCCTTTAACCGTGCAACGCCGGGTACGAACAGCTAGTTTAAAAATATATTTTTCCTTAAATTAACTAACTTTTATTAAACTTTTTTTTTAAATAGAGATGCGAAAACGAATGTACGTGTTCATGTATCAATACTTATACTATTTTCAAAGTAAGCTAAACGCTCGTGCTATGAAAATAGGATTAACTTGCTGGTGTCCTGGAATAGGACCTCCAACCACCGACCACAGGATAACTAGGCGAGAGTCTTATCCACTCATCAAAAAGCTACTCTTTTGTCTTTATGTTGCCGTAATAACTCAGTTTAGTATCTACACAAAAACTAAATTCTAGATATAGATTTATCTAGATATACCTTATCTATAGTATTTATTTTTTTAAATCCTAACGGGAAACATATCGGCAGAATTTAAGAGAAAATTGATGAATATCAAAGTAAGCACTAACATCACACAAAGGTAAGAAAGAAATTCACAGATCAACCTATGTAGATCGTTACAAGCCATTCTCGATTCTTCTATAGTGTTGCGACAAGTGACATATTGCCAGGGGTTCGGACAGTGCGTAAATTCTTTTGAGCGTCTCGTTACAATATGAAAAAGTAGAAATTTTAAAAGCATGATATACAGTGGAATGAAGATCCACAAAGAAACGTCAGAGAAAATAAAAAAAGAAAATTCATATATAATATTTTAAAGAAACCTTCGAAAATATGTGTGGTGTAAATTAGATAGATTGTAAATTGATGACATTTCATATATTAGAGCATATCTTTGTATCTACGTATTATGTCAACAGTGCCCCTTAAATTTTATTAAAAATTTTGGACTTACGTATTTGGATATGTCACTTTCTGTTACAAAAAATATTTAAAAATGAATAGGTATCTTTGCATTCATTACTTATTTAGGGAAAATCGTGGACGTTCCACAATCGTACTCTACACAGTTGTAACAGCTAGTCCATAATACTTTACACGTAGATTCCTACCTAAATAATACATCAAAAATTTTCAAGCAACAATGCCTTAATATCAATATTTATGGACATAAGCTACTTTAAAGTGTGAAATTTTTTATCAGTATATCTGAATTATCTTTTGTAAAAAATGAACTATCATTTGTTACTTATTTGTATCGAATATTAAAAATTCATTTTCTTTAATACAAGACAAATTACTTAAATTAAATTATTAAAACCTGGCAGAATTTTGAACCAGATTCTTTTTGCAGGGTTTTATTATTTTTATTTGACTCGTATTAAAGATAATAATTTTAAACAAGTCACTTTAATGATAGTTCAACGTTTCACAAAAAATATATAAAAAATGTTGAGAAAAAATGTAAATTTTATGTTCCTTATAACCATTGATATTAGGACATTGTTGCTTCGACATTTTCGACTCACAATTTAAAGTTAAGTATAATAGCTTGATGTAACTTGCCCTAAAACAGGCCTGCCTAGTTGGGTAGTCACATATTTTATTGTATGATAATTTATTATTGTATAATTATATTTTTAATGTAATGTAATATTTGTAATGTAATGTAATTAAGTAATTAATTAATAATTAATTAATAAATAAATCCTGTAATCCTGTAATAATTAAAAAATTGATTAGCTCTGTCACACCCTGTATACTGATAATCGGAGTACAACTTTGTAGATGCAATACATGATATTTGTAAATATTGTTTTTCTGAGAGTCAGATAAATATTTACATATTGATGTTTAAGTCCCAAAGTGACTCATGTTATCAAGCAATGGTAATATCATATTACTTACTAATTTGACTTTGTATTTGATAGTGTGAGCGTAGCGCGCTCGCTTTGGATAAACATAATTTATCTGTAGCAGTAAAAGATGAGACTGAGTGGGTGGTTGTTTGAATGCGGCTGTCAACTTTTAAGGCTATATGACGGATTAGCAGTCCAAAAATGATTTTGGTAGGGACTGTGGACTTTCTGTACGAGGATATCGGTTGCCAATGTTAACTTGTTTAATATTTTAACGCATTAAGTATGAAAAATATTTTTATACTTAATTAAATGAGTGACCTAGGGGTCAGGGGTGATGATTTTTAATAACACGTTAGACTGAAACAGAAACTAAATTGGTTTTTGACAGGAATTATTATTACAAAAATGAAAAAGTTATACAAAATTGATAGAAAGCTTCTAGACAATACATTATTTTCACTGTTTTTAATTTCAATTTTTCTTATTACTAGGCCCCGTAGGCTGCAATGCTACCGTCGTACACAGCCATATGCCGGCCACAACCGATTTCTTTGAAATCTCAAAGTCTTATTGCAAATAATAATAGATTTGTTGCATTTCCATTCTGTCGAACTCAGTATCAATGAATAATTCGTAACATAATACTTAATTTAAAATATGTTTTACTTTACTTTGTAATACACACACAATATGAGCTATTAAATTACAACTATAGTTTCGAGAGGAGCAGCATACCTGATGATGAGAGGGACTGCTAGATAATAACTTATTATCTATACCTGATGATGAGAGGGACTGCTCCTCTCGAAACTGTAGTTGTAATTTAATAGCTCACATTGTGTGTGTGTATTACAAAGTAAAGTAAAACATATTTTAAATTAAAATGTTGCACCACGAAGTAACTGCCACATCTTTCAATGATATTCACTAAACTTATTCAGGTGACACCTAATGGACGTGTTTGATTTGTTTTCACCTCCGCATTATCATTATTTTCACTGTCAATATCAAAATGAAGACGATAATATTCTGACTAACGTTTACAGATAACAGTGCCGCGTTACTTCTCTAATCTTCTTGTTGACTCAGTGGTGTTGTTGTTATTGTCGCGCACGTGCGGCTGAAGCACCTCGGTTCAAAGCTTCGATCGGTGTCCACTTTTATTATGTCAATGTCGGATTAAAATAAAATATGGGAATTCATCTTTAGAACACATCTTTCGCATTGTTTATTTATCTATTTATTTTCTTTACATTTTTGGAATATTTCTAGTCCCACAAAATATTGATATTGCTAGGACATATTATTATAAACGAACGATTATATAACAATATTTTATATGAAAGTATGTTCTAAGAGCACAGTTACTGGATTTTGTCCCCAGAAGGATGATTGATTAATTAGGATAAATTATACAAGTTTCACAGAGAAGAAGCTATTTATGTATGAGAGACGGGGATGGAAGTCTCCTATACGTACGAGCTATCTTAAGTGATCAATCACTCTACACAATGACCAATTCCATCGTAAAAACATCCACACATTATCAAATTTTTGAAAGTTCTATATATATATGTTCCAATTTTGAGAACCTTCCGTATATTTGATTGCACTATGCTGGAGACATCTGTTGGTTTTTCTCATTAACAGTGTGGAACTTAGGATGGAATTGGTGAACTTTGCATTGTTTAGAGTGATCACTTAAGCCAGCTCATACAGGCTGTAAGTCCTGGGCCATTATATAAGAGACTTTCATGCACGTTTTTTATATATAAATAGCTTCGAGACTAATTTATCCTAATGAACGATTATATTATTGTTAGAATTGTTTAAAGTATACATTACATAGAAGAAAGGACGATTAAGGTTCGATGGCCAAGATGATTAAGATTAGCATGATCTGTAATGAGAAATAGTCGGCTGCGACGTATGATGTGTAGTACATTCGTTGCTCTTGAGCAGATTCGCGGAGGTGTATTGAGATGAACCGTTCGCAGAGTGCGGAGATGTTTTCAGCATCCCTGTCTCCATGACCTCAGACACTGTCCGTGGGCGCGCGGTGGGTGCCGAGCGCTCTCCTCTGCCCCCCTCCGGAGTCGAACCCGGCACCGTGTACCGCAGTTGCTGTGACATTACCACGCGAGTATGTCGTGTCGGGTGTACTTATTGTTATTTCATGAACTTTAAATCTCTCAACTGCTTAATATCACGAAAATATCTCGATGCGTTTTTGTGTTTTGTTTTATTTTTTTACATTTCTTTTTTGTGTTTTTTTTAACCAAGTGTTTTCGTTTAATGTGCGTAACTACATTGCTTTGGTGTAATTCTATTAATCAAAGTCGATTTTTCGGTTAGTTTTTTTTTTAAATAGTGATGCGAACACGGAATACGTGTCGCATCAATATTATTACTATTTTCAAAATTAGCTAAACGCTTGTGCTATGAAAATAGCACTAACATCCTGGTGCCCTGGAAAGGGGCTCGAACTATCAATCACCAGATCAGTAGGCGAGCGTCATGAACATTACACCAACAAGCTACTCAAATGTATGGTTATTCTAATAGTATTCCAATATGGTTATTTAAAACGGATTTATTAATGACTTCAGGCACTGGGACTGACTGCCTACCCCCCTTACTTCTACGATTATTATAATTTGGCCCTATTTTACTTTCTCTCCCTCAACTTAAACTTTTAATTATTTATCTCGTATTAAACTAGGTAACTTCTTTTTTGTTAAATCGGGCACTACGTACAACTACTTTCGCCACTTGCAATTTCTCTAATAATTTATTCGCTATATAATGATAGGTATATGTATCACTTTTGATTATGTGTGCCAAAGAAACCAGTCTTTCCGCGCAGCATCTGTTGATGGAAGTGAGATTTGATGAAAGGAATCATTTCATCTAAAAATGTTGGCGTATTATTAAAAAAAATGCCGTTTTCATTTTATGATTTCTCTTTTAATTTGCCGTTTATATATATAATATCTTAATTCACTACATGTGCAATACAATATTTTCACTAGTTTTCGTAGCATAATTTAAACAGGTAGGTACTATTTACGTAAAATAATAAAAAAACGTTATTTTAAATGGCGTACCTACTAGTAAAAAAATACTTAAAAATAACACAAAAACAACATCAATCATTATCGCACAAGTTCTCTATTATATTATGTTACTTACCACTACCCTTAGAATTTGTGTATAATACAATATATTGTAACACAAGCTTTTCAAACACGTGTATAGTGTATTTACTTATTTAAGTATTATTAGATTTTCCTAGTTCTGCTATCAAGTTAATTATTTCAAATTTATTTTCATTTGGGATACTTATTTTTTTCTCAATATTTTCAAATACTCGTGTAGTTGCTTAACAAGTGAACAGTGAACAACAAGTGTATAATAATATTTATAATTTATTTACTTGAAAGTGCTTACTGTAAGTAGTGAACGCTATTTTTTCTCGCCCACTTAAACAAAGTTACTCAGTGGATTAATCGACTTTTAAACATTCCAAGTGAATTTTTTTTATGAGAAATTATAAAACAAAGGTCCACAATGAGAATTTACTTCAAGGACCATAAAATGGTGAGTTTATTTCACAAATTAATGTAGTTGATTCGATCACCTAAGTTTTCTTGGCGCTGGTAACTTCGACTGGATTTACCAATTTGTTCATAGCCTCAGACAGGGGGTAGTGAATCATCTGTTTAGCTGTAAGTTGAGAAAGTATTCCTGATTTTATATGATTCTTGGTAATATTCTGCTACCTACCGCGGGTTCTGACTGCTGACCCTTGCCCACACAAGAGATCTTTGTGTGATTTTCGACTCTAGAGTACCTGTCTTGCTCCCATGATATTATTTGGAGACACCTTTGACACCTTTCGGCTTTCGCAAACCCCGTGTAGACCTCTTTCCATAAGAAAGACAATCGAATTAGTATGTTTAAACCACGCGTATGAGACACATTGTTTTGAATCAATATTTAAAAAATTTAAAAAAAAAATTGAATGTAGTCACCGAGAATTACTCATTTAAAATGTACTGAATTCTAGATTTTATGTATCTATCCCTTCTAAAACCATGTTTCCTGTAAATTTATAGGCTATATATTTCCTATAAAAACTCGAATTCAGTGCATTCTATAATACCACCTTGATGAATTAATTTTTTTTTGGTTATTGCTGCCTTTGCTTTTATACCCCTCATATATCAATATTGTTGTTTATTATATGCAAATAAATTGTTACTATTTGTGAAAACCTCTAATTGGCTTTTGCGTAGACCGTTTGTTGTATTTATTTATTATTGAAGCTGCTGGTTTTCCTAATGAAACGGAATAATTGGTTGTAATCTAATAATTTTTGTTCTCCTATCTTATCACTACGAATAGTTGTAGGTATGCATAGTTTCATACGACGATTTTTCACACATGTCGAACCTCGCGGTCAAATAGAAATTTTGTCTCTTTCTTCCATTCTTAATCTGTTCATTGTTTTGTCTTTGATTTGTTTGTCTCCAGATCAAAATTTGGAGATAAACACAATCATATATCAATCACTTATACCTGAGGTACTGATACTTCATAGTTGCTTGAACATTTTCGACTCATAATCAAGGCAGGAATTTACCTGTAAAGTATTGTGGACTGGCTCTATTACACCCTGTATATACATTAAATTAAATAAAAATAATTAATCACCAAATTTCTCCCCAAATTTCAGACTTACGGGCTCTATGCAACCCCTTAACCTACTTTTTACATTTTTTTGTTGTATGTTTATCTTTGAACACCTTGGATAGCTCGATTGTTCGGGAGTTTTGGAAGTCGCGTGCGCAGGCTGACCTTGCCAAGATAGCGTACATTTGGTTTATCATGTTTGCCCCAGCTGCAAATATCGCTGGTAATTTTCCAAACGATATGGTAAACAATGCAATTTTGTCAGTACGGCGCCGTTCGCCATGTTCGGCGATGATTAGGAGTCACGGTGTAATGCTCCTACAATTTGAACGGTGCCAATTTGCCTTCGTTTAAGCGCTGGCGCTGCTTTTATTTTCCGTTAATGCGAATACTCAATCAAAAGGCAACTATTTCGTGATGGCGATATCTTGATTTATTTTTAATGTTTGTAGCGTTAATTTTATGGTTGAAAATTATTAATTTTAATTAATTAAAACCCTTGTATAAACCACTTGAAGTAACTTTACGTTTACCGGTTTCGATACCACTGTATCTTGGTCAGGGCGGAGAATTCGCGAACCATCATTTGGAAACAGGCCATATATTTAAAAAAGAAAACGGTATTGAGATTCTCCATAATAAAAGAGGCCTTAGATTGGATAACTTAGAAATCAAGAAATGCCAATGTAATGAATAACCAGTTGAATTTCACGAATGATCCATTGCTTGATATATTTCCCATTACGGTGTCTACTTGTCAATTACCCTCACTATAACTGTGTCCATATCCCCGTTCAATAATTAATCTGTTTACCAAAATGGGTAATGGATAGTTGGTATGCGTCCGTCCTGACGAAGACACAGTGGTATTGAAACCGCTAGACGTAAGGTTACTACAAGTGATTTATAATTTTTTTTAAATTAATTAAAATAAATAATACCTTGATCTCATTATCGTGTGATGATTTTACGGTAATTTGATCACATTTTACTCTCTCCTTTGGAGCTTTGTTTACCGTATACATTTGACCATGCGTTTGGTTCAGTTGCGCAGTTAAAATATCTGGAATGATTCTTTTAATTAATAACTATTTTTTATAATGTAATAAATATATGTTTTAATTAATAACTTTTTAGGAAACTCATGGCACTACGTACTATGTCACAATGAATATCTTCAAAGACGGCAATAAATCGCGTTCGATCTAATCGATCTATTTCGCTCTTTGTATACATCGTGTCCACGGAATAAAACACGATGAAATATATCTCAGTCATTGATTTGGCATTGACTGTGGTATGATTTTAATTGAAAATATGTTTTTTATTTAAACATTGTACTACACAAACAATGTGTGAGTTATATAATTAATAAAAATTAACTTTGTTTTCATAATTTTTTGCTTAAAAATATCAAAATGTTTCAAAGCCCATGGCCCCTTCGTCAGAATGCAATTGTATCCTGATGAAGGCGCCATGGGCTCTGAATCATGTTGATATTTTTCAATTCAAAAGTGGTGAAGACAAAGATCATTTTTATTAATTTGATTAATAATTTCACACAAAATTATTTTGCTGTTTTTTAAAAAAAATGTTTGAGTTATTTATTACAACTATATTGCCCCGCTAAGCTAAAAAGCAGTAACTCCATTAAACAAATTACTAAATAAATCAAGGAAACGTGAATGGAGCAATTCAAATGATTTTTTTTTTGATCAGTCAATGAATTTAATATTGAATTAATACAGACAAAAAAGGTTATTTTATTGTTTATAAACAATATTTTATATGAAAGTATGTTCTACTGGATTCTGGCCCCTGAGATATGATTAATTAATTAAGGATAAATTATAGTCTCACAGAGACGTGACTAATTTATATATAAGAAAAGTGAATGAAAGTACCCTATACAATGGATCAGGGCTTACAACCTGTATAAGCTGGCTTAAGTGCTACACAATCCAACGTTCACCAATTCCATCGTAAGAACATCCACACATTATCAAATTTTTCGAAAGTTCTATAATGTTCGAATCAAGAATCTTTCATGTATTACTATGGTTAGAGACATCTATTGATTTTTTTCTCATTGACCCAACTTTCGTAACGAGAAATAATACCTATATATGTTTTTTTCTCTCCTTTTATTATTTATTTAGCTTAGTCTCTGTGAGAATTTTATATTTTATCCTTAATTATTTTATTTTTATATCAGGTATTTTTTAATGGTTTAACCTTAAAACTGCAAATAACCTATATGTACATACCCCAGATGGATAACTGCAAATTTAAAATGCTTATATTTTAAGATTTTAATACAAGTACGCCAAAGAATCTTATTAGAAAGGTAAAATATGACCTCAAGTATCCAAAACCACAAAAAAAAAAACATTTTTCAAAAAGTATTGATTTACTACCTATTAGCTGAGTGGGGCAGTATAGTTTCGAGAGAAATCATCCCCATCATTATCGGTTATAATAAATAACTATCTTTCAGAATTTGTCAATACATCGTGTTTTTCTTTTATCTTTAAAGAAGTTTTTACTTTATCATACTAAAGTGTTTTCTCGGAATCATTTTCTTTTTAAATTTCAACGTTTTTCAAATTCTTTATTATACATTCTTTATGAGGAACTAAGTGAAGTAGTTTTAGTTTGTGACAACTGAAAAATGGCTCATTCTTTTTAAAAATTAACTCGGAGAGTTTATTAGTTTTTAGGCATCAGCGATATTTTATTATTCTTGTATTTAAGTTTCTATCGGTGTGGCCATCAGTATCCGCAAATTATTTGATATACCTACCTATCCCGATTTTTTTTTCTAAAATAACTGTTTTTGTTTTTGGAATTTTGTTTAAATAAAAAAATATATATTTCACATATATTTCTTACATGATTTGCTGCTTTTTTATTGCTTTTGGGAGTTTACACAGTCTTAAACCGGGGTCACACTACGCGGGTCTCCCGCCGCGTCTCTTCGGTCGTGGAATGCCACTACTTTTCTTTTCGTACTATACGCGCTTATCAAACACACTACGCGGATGATCGGTCGATCAATTTGAAGCGACGGAAAAGTCGCAGCGGATCATCAGTGTGGCGCCGGTCTAATATTAATGTAAGACACTATCTCTGTCCTATTTCTAATTTGAAACATTTTTTTACATAACATGCTCTCAAGATTTGCTCCTTGTCTGGAAAACCTAAGACCACAACTTTCTTCTGAAAGATAGACAAATGGTCAATGGACTGTTGATTGACATACAACAAGCGTGAAGTGAGGCGCAGGACAACACGGGGACTAGGAAAACTGAAAGAATCTCGTGGGAAGATAATTCGTACAGAGTAGAAAATCTCTTTCACATATTCTCATAATGGTACTGTTTAATGCATTTGAAATTGCCGACCTCACTGCTTCTAGCTCGTCTCCCGGTGTTTGTTAATCAATGAGTGGTAAATTCTCCGATGGGAGAGTTGTGTAAGTGTACCGGGTGATCAAGATGTGGGTGAAGTGAACTTTGTTGCGTAAGGTCTCCTACTGCATTCTGTAACGGCGGCGCACAATGGCTGGGTGACGCGGTCCCACAGAGCCACTTGCGTCACGACCGCAAACTAGAACACTTTCCCATCCTTTCGTACCTGCTTGCTAATAACCATATTGTTATGGTGAGTTACTCTCGTTGAGTCATCTCACTAATTGTCTACACGGTGAGATAATTCGGTGGGAAAAGTAAATAATCAACGAATAATTTTCCATATTTTGAGTGGATGTAATTTGATTTTATTTTGGACTTAATGTAAATAGCGATAAATGTTGAACCTTCTACCTTTTTTTTCCCCAGCCAAACAAGGCAGTCAAATGTAACACTGTTAGAGCTCTACTTGGTTTATTAGCATGATATAACCGCGTTAATTTGTGCCGCTCCGAATCGCTTTATTCTAGGAATTCCGTCCCTAAGTTGACCTTTCTTTTGGGCCAGCAAAACAGATGCGAGCGAACAACGCAGTCCTGTTTTGCGGCGTTAAAAATGATATTGTTGCCCTAGAATAAGATTATTATTTTAGAATAAGATAATGTTATTTTAGAATAAGATTTGTTTGTAAATACTATTTCGTAGCTAGTATTAGGTGTGATAACGCAAGCAGTAATTTACGAACATTGCCGAGTATAATGGTTTTCGCGCCGAAAATATTTACGCGCGAATATTTCGGACGTATCCAACCCCCGCGCGGGTTGTGAGTATGGAGAAGGGGTGCGCGGGGAGAGGCTCCCTGGGCAGCGAGAAGAGAGGTCGGTGCGGCAAGCCCGGAGCAGTTCGCCCCGACCTCCCTCCCGGTGAGGCGAGTATCAGCCCCGGGACGCCACCCGCAGAGAAGAAGACGCGACGACGAGGATGGCCGCCTTGCCTCGGATGGCGGCCGGTCCTCCTCGAGGAGTTCCAGGAGGAAGACCAGATGTCTCCTGACGATGCAACGCAGCGGCGACGATCGGCGGGACAGAGCGCGTGGCCTGGGATAGGACACCGCGCCCCCGCCAGATGACGGCGCGGATCCCGCGACCGACACGGCAAGACGCGCACGGCTCGAGGATCCCGCGCTCGTAGCAAGCACGCGACGCGGTGTGCCAGAGGAGCCACCCGCGGCAAGCACGACCGCGGCTATGAGGGCCGCGGATAGTGAAATGTGTTCCGTGCAACGAGTGATAGGACACGATAAACTATGTAAATCAGGACTGCTTGCGTTTAGGCTAGGATTAGTTTTAGGTTAGTGATATTTTTTTTAGTTGATAAGTCTAAAGATAAGAATTGTGTTTAATTCAATAAATTGTGTAAATATTTAAATATTGGTGGTTGGTGTTTTTAAATTTCCCGCTCCCCTCCCTTGGCAAGTGCATTTTAAATTTGATATGAAAAGGACGCGGAGCGCCTCGCGGCTATCAATCATAATTGATTGATACGCGTTCATATCAAGCACTATTCGAGTTTCGAGAGTATCAAATACTTTCATCGACAGATGAAGATATAAACTAACAACGAATCATAGGAAATAGGCTTCGGTGGCAGTGCAATTAAAAAGTAATTCGGTGCTACGTGAGTATCTTCGTATATTCGCCAAAGTGACGGACATTGTTACGTAGCGAATTATGCATTTTTATATGTATGCAAATTAAAGAGAACAATAATTAGTTATAGAAGTCAATTGTACAAATAAAATAAACTTATTTAATGCAATAAAATATAATAAAAACAAAACTTATTTGATCTAAATAATGTAACATTTAAAAGTGATATTATTTTTATATCAAACTGGTCGAATGGACGCGGTAATTTTCGTTTTTACCTTCGCACTTCGTTCTCGATCGTGGTCTGACTCACAGAATACATCTGTCAACGTATCTAGATAGACATTTAGAAGTCCTTCAAGTTATTATCAATCGGTGTACGTGGAACCGTCAAATTGGTGACAAATTAACCGTTATTTGATATTTGTAACTGATTATTTGAATGTGTGGTAAGTGATTTTTGCGTCTTCTGTGCATAGTTTTCTGGGATATTCGGCCTTGTATATCTGATCTGTTTGGCCAATTTTTCGAATCCTATTGCAGGGTCCATTATCAGGGCTGATGTGACGAATAAATGTTGATGTTTAGGTTAAATACTAGCTTGCAATACCGTGCCAAAAGGAGGGTGTGTCCTAGTATGGCGATCGTCCTGCAAAGTGAGCAAATTTCATCATCTTTTCTCATACCTTCTCTTGCGTTTATTATCTTTTTTTTTTGGAAATATGTTATTTTCTTTTTTATTCATTTTTGGGTTCCATATATTTAAATAGGTACGGATATCTTTTTGAAATGACACAAACTAAATTACTTAATCAAACTATAATTTACAAAACCTACGATGTTTTAAAAATGAAGAAAATTTCTTCACTTTGCGGGCATTTTATGACTGAATGGCCTTGTGAGATTTTTTTAAAATAATATTTCAAAGTAAACGAATATCCGAAACTTTTGAAATTATTGTAAATTTTGTCAGTTTGTTTACTTACAATTTTTGTGTTAAAAACACTGTTTTTTTAAAATACTTTATTTTTGTTTGTTTTTTTCAACCCTTTTTACGTATTTGACAACTTTGCGAAAACGTGAGAATATTTTTAATTTTTCGCAATTCGACGGGCAACCATCGATACTAGACAGCAATAAAATCTCAGATACCATCCCCATCGTTGCAATCAAATACATATTTCAAATAACGGCACCATCTTTAACCGGATAAAATAACTGTTTGACCATTAATATAAACGTACCACTATAAATTGGCGGGGGGGTGTTCCTGTCGCGTAACAGAAGTTGCCAGGGTGTAAATTTATTACACGATACATAATGTACAAAATGTCCGATGACCGGTGTCAGAGCCTTTAATAGAAATTTGGTCGGGCAACACTAAAGAAACGAACCAGTGTTGGCGGCCACTCTATCAATCAGTCAAACGGTAATATCGGTCCATTCGCTTCGCAAAACTTGAATACTTCATTGGCAATTGTTCTTGCACCATCCCGGACTGTTTAGGATGTTTTGGACATAATAATTCAGTGTATATTGGTAATCAAGATGTCACAGCTCCCGAGCAAATACAAAATTGAACTGAATGACAGGGAGAGGGGTTACCGCCGGATGCGGGCGGGGCGGGTTTTAGTTCCAAATTCGCCGCACGCCAATTTACGTTGAGCAGGCAATACCTAGGACCACTTGTGCCTGCCTCTACTATTACTTGTACTACTGTATATCACTGATGAGAGCCCAAGTGGGAGAAATTTACGTTTATTGCGCACCTTCTATTAACCAAAACCATTGTCATTTTAGGTACAAAACCGAATGGAAGGCCTTATTTGATAATATTGTTAATGAAACGACTAACTGGAATTAGTTAGGAAACAATGCATTCTCTTCGGTCCATCGGTTCCGGAAATGCTTCCGTCCGCTAGCTTCTGTTTGATAAGCACCGCGCACGAACTGTCTCGCGGTACCATTGTCCCGCCAAACTATCCCGCTAACTTACTAAAACTTTTGTTTTGCCGCGCCCTGAAAACAGTTCGACCGCTCGGCTACAAGAATTTAAATGAGGGTTTCGAATCTGAGGGATTTAATATAAAACTTCCCCGCAGTCCTGGGCAAATTCCGCTGTCGCTGCAGATGCAATTCAACTAGATGAATTCATTTTTAATTAACAATGAATAAAAACTATCTTTGTTTTTTTTCCTGTATTTTATTTTTGAGTATCCCGCAATATGTTTCGGAAACCTCCGTTTCCTGGTGGGTTGAGACAGATGTGTGGGAGTGGAATGTCTGATGTATTTCATTTATTTTAATTTTATTCTTTTCAGTTCTTATTTAACGTTCACTTTTTAGACAGTCGAGTTTTTTGATTTTTACAATTTTTTTCTTCATTTAACGACTCATGTAGTCATGCGTTTTAATACTACATTAATAAAAATAAAAATACTACATTAATAAAAATAAAATAAAAATTACTGCTGTATACTGCCCGGCTTATCCGCCCGAGCTTGTTGACATCCCAACACTGTATACCTATAATATTATTCAGATTTTTGTTTGTTTACATTTATATTCTCGTGTCGGAATGGGATAGAAATAGACTTTATGAACATTGTTTACACGGTTGTTGACGTGACTCTTGTGTAATTAGTACCCACCTACTAATTAAATGTAATTTTATAATTATTATATTGGTACTAATTATATATGATTTTAATATTCGAAAAATATTTTTTTTCCTGGCTTCATCCCAGCTCGGTCGATGACTGTTTTTTTAAAAATATATTTATTAATATTATTATTATTAGAGACACTAAGAGAACAATGGGTAAATGAGACATAAAAAATAATATATTATTAATTAAGACTCGACCCATTATCCCAATTACAAGTGTTTTCGACCTGCTCTAGCATAAACATGCATAATATGTATATTTTAGTGTTTTAATGTAATGTTTACTTTGATGAACTTAATTTAATGATTTAATCTAGTATAATTTAATGAACATTTACAGTAATCTTTTCAACTACTTTTATTTATCTATTTTATTCACTATCGAATTCGCTTCATTTTTTTTATTGTCAATATAGAATTAACACCATTATTAAATTTGTTAACAATTAATTATTATTATTACTTATTCTTTATTGACACTAAGATTTATTCATATAATAGCTACTTTATTTAAATAATAAATATTCTTGCACGTGCCTACTGGAAGAGCACTGTCTGCTATAATACAGTAAATTACTAGTGTAGCAGGCAGGGCGTCAAATTAATGTAATGTTTACTTTGCTACCAAGACCCTCAGCAACAATGAAACATGCTTATATAATTTTGTAAACATTATAAAAAGCTATCACCTATAAATCTATCTACCTATCTATTTATCTATCCATCTATCTAAATGTAAACATGTACAAATATTTAACTAAATAATTGGTTAATGTGTTCTATGAGTTTAGTTTGTGTAGGAGTGACATTTTGAATGATGATAGGGTGTCTGCGAAAATATCAACATCAACATTTACAATCAGTACAATATGTATTGTGCTTGTGATAGGAGATAAATAATCAACATTATGAGAGTGCTGGCTTAATGTATTCTAAAGAACTTCGGGTTCCTTCGGGGTTTAGCATGTAAATTTATGTCAGATAAAGAAAGATTATCAATAGCTCCATTGAGAATCTTGTGTAGCACAATGAGATCGGATATTTTCCGTCGGGACTTAAGTTTGTGCATCTTGAAAAAGGCAAGTCAATCCTCGTAGCTGTGAAGTTGTGTGTTGATGAGCTTTTTAGGACAAAATACGTGGAAAATTTTTTCTGCACTCTTTCGATTCTCGAAACTGTTAGGGTCAGCGCTCCTTAGGCTATACGTTATTTTATCCTGGATAACGTCTCTCTGCATGTCATCACTTTGCACCCATGAATTTGTGGTCTTCTTTTGGTCTTATCCATGGAAATCTTTCATCTTGCTATTGATGTCTGTGACGCTCAAGCTTCCATGAATACGTTTTTACATTGTTTTTCGGGACCCAAATTTCAATTTAATTAAAATTATCCTAATTAATGTTTTATTATTTATTATGCAAAACTGTGGAAATTGCCATAAAAAAGAGAGTAAATTAAAAAAGTATTACTCGTGAATGCAACTATAAATATCATAATGTTTTGATGGTCTGAAAATTTAATCTGTGAATGTTCGAAATTCATGAAAACAAGATTTTTCCATATTTACATGCATAACTACGTATTACAATATACATCTACATCTAATGCAATCAAATCACTTTTAGGCCCAAATTGAGTCAATACTTAGGTACGCCTTAATAACGTAATTTTCAGTACAAAATAACACTTTTAAAGCACACCTTAACCTTTAAATCATCTAAGTATTGACTCTGAATTCGGGGCTTATTGTGGAATGCTTAGTTATGTTACTTATTTGCTTACTTGTTTGTTTTATTAAATGTATCGTGGAAAGTACATTAGTTTTTCTCTAAATCACCACATATAACTGTTACTATCTTACTTAGATGAGAGTGAGAAATATTTATAAAAAATAGCATATTTGAATATTGGCAAATCAATAAACATGACTTTATTTCTACGCTTGCATATAAGACCGTAAACTTGGCTGTTATCAAAGATATCGTGCGTATCAATTTGCGTAATATAATTTATGTAGGTATATCGATATTTTTTCAATGAGTTGTGCAGTAATAGGTATCTATTTTTGTTATAAAATTAAATTTTATAATAATTCCGTACACACTTGAAGAATCACGGGACACAATAATTGCAAGATTTTGAAGCTGAAAATTCACGAATAGAAAACCATATAAGAATGTTCTTAGGTTTTCACGGTCACTCAGAATCTTCTGGTTTGGGTCTTCTGGGGTATTATGCCGTGTTATTACGACCTTTCTGGCCGACGTTTCGGATCCCATTACAGGGTCCACCATCAGGGTTGATCATCAACACATCAGCTCTGATGATGGACCCTGCAAAGGGATCCGAAACGTCGGCCAGAAAGGTCGTAATAACACGGCATAATACCCCAGAAGACCCAAACCAGAAGAAAACCATATGTTTCTTTAGATTGACTTTATTCGCTTAAACCTAAAACTTAATATAAAAATGTCAAGACCGTGTAATTTAGTGGGGCAACCCTTGCGTGTTGCCTGAGTCGCGCGCTAATTGCATCGTTCTGTCGATCTCGGACGCCCGCGTCTCGCCAGTGTTGTTGTTGTAATTCCAGCAAGTTACGGATGTTATAGACAGACAGACAACGAAATTATTATATTGAGATTTAGATAATTGTTACGGCTTGCGCAGCTTCATGCATTCTCTAAAATTATTCAAATTTACTGCTTTAATACTATTTAAGTAAGCAATTAATGTCAACTTATCAAACAGATGATATAATATATATTTTTACAGTAAACAGATTATGGTTTACCCTTTGATAAGTATATTTTCTTAAAGGCATATTGGGATAACACTCCTGCATTCTGGGTAGGCAATCGGATTTAATTATTTTAATCCCAATTATAATAATTTCGCTGTCCGTCCGTCTGTCCATTGTAACTTCTTGTATCGTCCGTAACTTCTTCGTAGTGTAAAAACTTAGATCTTCTTTTTTCATGTAAAAGTACCGTCATTTTTGACGGGTTACAGTTAGTTATTACCAATCATGACAAATCGGACATTTTTCGTTACAGTAACAAAATATCAATTATAAATAGAGTCGTTAAAATCAACAGACGATAGATACTAGATTTTCACAAAATTTAGATTTTACAAAAACTAGGACATAAGTTTTGGTCTTAGTATTATTTTTTCACAATATTTTTTTTAAGTCAATCCATACGAACTTTATGCATGACTTGCTTTGAAAACACGTAAATATTGATATTTACTTAGTAGGTACCTGAAAAAAATTTAATACTAAAAAAAACTAACCCATAAAAAACAAGTTTTTATTATACTCCCTTTCTCATTTACTAGTTTAAACAGGTTTGGCACTTATCCCACGCGTTGGGCTCGAGTCGGGCGACGCTACGAAAGGGGGTTATAAAAAAATTCGAAAAATCCAAAATTATGCTATAATTATTAACTTTTTTAAACGAAAATTTGTTATCATGTGATCATTTTTATCGTCGCCACAAGTCTGCCTGCAAAGTTTCAGCTTAATTGGATCACGAGAAAGGGGTTAAAAATCGATCCAAAGTTTTTTCCACACATAAACAAGCATACGCTACGAGTTAAAAGAAAGAAAGTAAAAAGATTTTTAACATAGACCACTATCGATATTACCTACTTTTGTACATACTTCAGTACCCATCTCCTTTCATAATATTGAAATTTTCAGCTCCTCATTCCAAGCGCAGTCGGCTAGGCTGCGGAATCAACTATGCACAGATATAACAGACCAAAACTAACTTCAAAAGCAGACTAAATAAAATTTTAACTTTTCCAAAACCCTTTAGTTTAACCCTTTCTTGTTCCACCCGTATCCTACTCGTCTCATTATCATGGAGATAGTTTTTGTCACTATAACATTGTATACCGGAAATGCGTTTCAATTTTTGTACTAAATTGTGTGATAGGTTGGAAGGAATTGGCAACTTGCGATTAACCCGCCATTGTATTAATGTGTATTCAAAAAGTGAATCAATAAAAATATTAACGTTTCAATTATAACACACTCAACGTCTTCTTTATGTTTAATTTTGAATAAATTTTTTAGGTAATTTTTGTTACGATAAAACATGCAATCATTTATCCGTCGACAGCATCTTCTTCTTCTTCCGTTCTTCTTCTTTAGCTTCACGTCTTCAGCTAAGTGATGACATTTAGTTTTGCCGAGATGCTTCCCGCTCCAGTTGACTTGCGAAGAGCGCACAAAGGGAAGTCGACAAATTGAAAGGGTTTCTGGCAAAAGTTTCCGCAGAAATGCTGAAAAGATAATAACGAACGATTGAGTTGTTTATCGCGTCAAAAGGCTTTGTTCAATGATGTGAAACAATCTCATGTTCCGAGGGTGGGGTTCGCTCGTTTATTCTTCGTATTGATTAGATATTCTCCTCACTATATCATCTTTCCACTATCTAATCTAATCATTTATATATTAGACGGGATAATTGTAAGCGACTTCTCGTAATTTCTTCGTGTATGGTTCAGAATTATAATTAAATATTTGATATATTTTGATTTTTTTTGCTTATGTTATAATGTTAAAACTTTTCCTGTAAATAAATTCAATTTCTATTGCGATGGGTCCTTCATTTCTCCCGTGGACCAAAATGGTCTTTCGGTTTCAGTTTTTACTTCAAAATTAATTAACATTCACGACTTGGGGGTAGGTAAGGGGAATGGAACCCTACACTATTCTATCATGGCGCACCACTTTTATTGTAATGTAATGTAAAATTATGGCAATATTGTCATTGTCGCGTTGGACTCGTATATGTATTTTGACGTTTGATATCGATATCGAAAGGAGAGTGACTGCGGGTAACAAAGTAAATGGTGCTCTGAATGCAATTATGACCAACATGAACCTGTCAAAGGAAGCAAAAGCGGCACATAATGGCGTTCTAGTGTCAACTTTGATGTATAGAAGTGATGCCTGGAATTGGCAAAAAAGGAATGAACGTAGACTGAATGCGGTGGAAATGCGATCACTAAGGCGCTTGTGTGGAAAATTTTTGGTCGATAGAGTGAGGAATGAACAAATTAGAAGTGAATGCAAAGCTGGCTGTGGTGTGTTGGTAGATAGAATAAAGGAGTGCTGAGATGGTTTGGTCATGTAGAACGTATGAGAGAGGAAAGGATGGTTAAGAAAATATATAGGGCAAGTGTTGAAGGTAACAGGAATAGAGGGCGTCCGCGAATGACATGTTCACGATCAGATTCTTTTAAGTATTGGAGAATGGCCCTCAACAATCGTAAAGCATGCATGAGAAGATGTACGAATGTAGCTGAAGCAAAAAGAGTGTATAAGCTGGCGTTCTATCCTCTCTGCCTACCCCTGCGGAGAAACGGCGTGATGGTTAGTTAGTTAGTTAATTAGTTTTTGACGAATAACTGTCAATTCTCGCGTCGCATTGTCGTGTTGTCTCACTCTCTCTCAAGTAGAAACTGAAAGAAACCAACACCGACGTATTGTTTATTTTTGTTTATATTCTTATCTATTAAGTAGTGTTGGGATAGCAATGTTAAGATCCCGATATTGCTAATTTCAGAATACGGCCGATTATACTATGAATATTCCCTCTCTCACCCCACCTCTCCCATTTCATGCATTATCATAATTTAAATCTTTGAAATATTTATTATTTATCACATATTCTATATCATTGTTTTTTATTTTTTCTTTTACCAGCTTCGACGAAACTTTACTGGAAACATACTCACGAATATTTTTTTTGATATTATACAAAAAAAATAATTTAATTGTACTGTATGTTTCCCAAATAAAATAAAATAAAATAAAAATAAAATATTGACTTGCCCCTCTGTCGCGCTGCACCGCCGTAGCGTACTCGATACCGCAATAAAAATATTCCGCGCCCTTCCGCCGTGGCGCCGCCGGCCGACGCAGGTGCGG
This sequence comes from Agrypnia vestita, assembly GCA_016648135.1. Classification (NCBI taxonomy): domain Eukaryota; kingdom Metazoa; phylum Arthropoda; class Insecta; order Trichoptera; family Phryganeidae; genus Agrypnia; species Agrypnia vestita. Next base: position 471,522 of record JADDOH010024439.1, read on the forward strand.
TGCATTGTCCGAGCGCTGAACCGTGCCTACCTGCCGCCGCTACCTGCAGCGGGCCATCGATCCGCCACTACCACATTGCGAGGCGCGTTACGTCACGTACGTTTGCTGAATTAGAATTTAAGCAAACTTGGTGGGAAATTTGTTTATTCAACCGTTTGATTTTCCGTAACTACCCAGTTTCGGAAAGTCTTATTTCCTTCATCGGGGTAAAAAAAAAACTAATACTAAATATCAGGCCGTGCAGATAGTACATTAAAGAGTGTCTTTTAAGTTAACCTAAGTATATTTTGAAAAAAAAAATATTTATCTGATAATAATATGTGGGGTGTAAAAGCAAAGGCAGCAATATCCGAAAATTAGAAAATATGTTTTAAATGCATTCGCCGAGGATTACTAATTTAGAATGTAATGAATCATATACTGAACATAGATTTTATGTATCTACCCCTTCGAAAATCACGTTTCCTCTAAATTATTGTGCAGTATTTCTCATAAAAAAATGGAATTCGGTAATCCTCGATGACAGCATTAAATTTTTTTAATATTGCTTTTATATCACACTTATGTGGGGTATAAAGCAAAGGCAAAAATATCCAAAAAATTAAAAAATGTTTTGAATGCAGTCACCGAGGATTACTAATTAAAAATGTACCGAATTCTAATTTTATGTATTTTTCCCTTCCAAATTCATATTTCCTATAAAAATTATGCTAGGCTAATTATAAATCAGTAATCCTCGATGACTACATTCAATTTTTTTTTGGATATTGCCTACTTTGTTTTTATATCCCACATACGATAAATTAAAATCTGAGTAATGTGATTATAATTGTGATAAGAATGTAACGAGATATATGTTTTATTTCGATTTTTTTTCAAAATATATGGCTACATAAAAGTCATGCTTCAATGTTCCCACTGCACGCCCGTGCTAAATATAATGTTTTGTTAATATAATAATTGTATATATTTTTGAATTTTGCCTTGAATGATGATATGGAGGATCTGGTACTCATGATATGGCAAAAATATTGATCAATTTCCGGGTTTTCACTGTTTTAAGGATTTATTTTTCCTTTCTTATCCGGATTATTACATTGTCATATGTAACCCTGATAATTCAGCATGTTGTTAGAAGTCATCTGTAGATCCATATCTCAAATGCTTCAAAAAGTCGCTTCAGCATTACATTTATATTATTTCACTGAGTGTCCATGATTACATTGCATATAAAAATACAAGGAACACATAACACATCATATAATTCCCATTTGCTAATTTATGTTTAGGTCATGGCTACACAACACGTAATTCATGTGGAGGAATGCTACCCTGGCTCGCGCTGACATTTAATTTCCATACGAGGGTCCCAGTTTTCATTTAATCTAATGTACACTATTTTATCTACTGTTTATAGCCTTATTCTGTCTTTGCACATACTGCTATCATCCTTATTCATCAACATTAATATATATCTTCGATTAAAGTCTCCTTATTATTTTTATTAATTTTTATTTATCTTCAGATTTCTAAATATTGACCACGAGCATTGTGGTGTATTCAGGCAGGCCACCTCTACAGGAACTCCAAAGGAGTGAGCACCAGATCTCTCCCTTTCTCCATATTTAGTTGGCGTGCGGTGGATACACAGCAAGGTGTAAAGTGGGTCGGTCGACACATTATTTTCGGAGCAATATATTGGCGATCATCTGAACCAATCTTCTTTTATTTGGCTCGCCATATTATCTGGTTCGGAAATATAACAAGCATATAGGGCCGGTTGTTTCAAGTTGGATTAAAGTAAAATTTCGTTTAGAGCATAGATTTTTGGGTTCTCCACCAATCAAACGATCCGTTTCCGTAAAAATCTACGCTTTGAACGAACTTTTATTTTAGTCAAACTTGAAACCGTCCATAGTCCGCTGCACATTAAAGAATTATAAAAGCTTATACAACAGACACTTGTAAGTTTGTACCTACGATAGATTCTCTGGCTCAACCGATGCGTCAGCGTATACCAATATTGTATGGGATTATTGAAAATAGTGCATATTTCCATCTCGTATGACCTTTCCAGTGCAGCAATAAGTAGATATGCAAGTGCGACACATCGCCCGTGTCCGTTGGCCACGTAGGAGATTTCCGAGAGCTCGTTCTGAATTCTGGGGACGAAACAAACATTGTTTTTATTATACATACGGTCAGCCAAGCGTGGTTTCACATTTTTATTAAATAATAAACGTTTCTGAATTACTACATCGCGGCGAGCGTCTCATTTTATTTAATAAATAAAAAAGTACAAATATTGCAACGCATTTCATAATTTTTATTTTTTAACAAATAGAACGTCAACAGGTTATTATGACCCTAATATATGGTCCTAGAGTGACATTACAGTAAAAAGTATAAATATTTTAGGAACATTTTTCATATGATATAATTACACAATACACTTTTTATGATAAAAAATAATAATGCCTTAATGAGGAAATAAATTGTAAATAATTTTCAGAAGAAAATAAAGACTGTCGCAAATCAATAAATACTTTTCAGGAATGATCTAAATGATTAATCTAAATTATTATTCATAAACAATCGGCTATAATACGCTACTAGAGCGACATCTGTTATTAGATTTTCGAAATATTGCAACAAATATTCGTTTCGAGTTTAGACGAAGTGCAAAGTGTTTCGGATAGATCCGAATGTTCTTAATATAATACTAGCTGTAATCCGTCAAAATTACGGTACTTTTATGTGTCGGTTCCTAAGAAGTATGTACGTATTTATTTTAATTTAAAAACAAATTCCGAAAAAAGAATTTTCAAAAAAAAATTGTTCGAAAAAAGAAATTACTATGAAAATGTTACACGACACGAAGTTACGCGGATGGACGGACAGACAGACAAATAAATTTTGATATTTGGGATTAATGAGGAGGAGATTCACTCTGCTTTACATAGTATTATTACCTTCTTACATTGTTATTTTTTTGTGAAACGACGTCGATCGAGAATTTTTATTGAAATCTGAAATTTAGCGACAGAAAGCTTTTCCTCGAATTATGAAAAGTTAAATGTTAATATTTATGTTTCCGTTTGTAAAAACGTAATAAATTAATCGTAACTATGTTAGTAATAACTTTTCTGAATTCTCGAACCACATCAAGGATAATAATCAATCGTTACCGTTAAACTTTTCTATCCCGTCGTGCGTAAAGGTAATTAAATGAATAATTTTGAAAGTTTAAAAATTAAAGGAAATTCGGAGTCGGGTTTTAATTTGCTTATATTATTTTTACTAACTCTTCTCTTTTTTCAATATTCCCCTTACAACCACCTTTATATCGGTAAATAACCACAAAATCGTCGACACTCAAAATAACACTTAATAAGATTTTTGTCAACAATTATATTGTTAAAAATATTTTTATTTTGCCATGCAGGCCTTGAAATCCAGTGGTAAAACTTTGACTAGGTGATAGTTTGATAGATGAACGCCACGAGCTATATTTCTCATGGATACAGATTATTGATTCTCCTTCATAAATCAGTCAAATCTATAATAACTATTCAATATACAAAATAACATTAAACGAATAAATAAACTTAACGCTATTCTTTAAATTACACTTTTTCGCAATATATCACTCGTGTATGAATTCTTTGTTATCGCTAGGTAACACGTATTTAACATTCACCAGAACACCATCCAATTCTCGCTCGTATTAATGGCTCCGGTTTATTTCGCCATTTAGGTAAGTACTTAGCTCAATTATTTGCTTGATATCTGTCGCTTCGCAATTTCATGACTGGGCACACCTGGCCGTCATCCACGACGCGCTTTGCGGTGATTTCGCACGGTAACGAACTGTCAACGCGATAACTCTGAACCCGCGCCGCGGCTCCGTTCCGTATTTATATCCAAAAACTGAATTTTCGAACCTGCTAGATTTTTCTAGGGTTTAGGAGAACGTTCTCGTCGCTTCTAGGCTTTTCTAGGTGTTTCTAGACATTTATAAACATTTACCGAAGGTTGTAGATCACCCTAGATTGTTACAGGCCGTTCTCGTTGTTTCTATAGTGTTATGACATTTACAAGAATTCGGACAGTGCGTAATTTTTTAGTAGGTATGCCGTTCCGTGACAATATTATACGATAGGGTATTTTTTTAGTAAGGGTTTTTTTAAATTATAGCGTTTACTTTGTAGCTGGACAAAACCATATATTTCATAAAACTAACTAATCTTTGATTCGGTTTCCGTGCCACTGTAACTTTGACGCACACCAACTGTTCCATAAATTAAATATACGAAGGATTCAAATGTCCTGTGGCGCCGTAGCCTGATCCCTGGTCGGGGTGTGAGGTGGAGGTTGTCTGGGAGGCATTGAAATGGGGAATTTATTAAATAACGAGTTACTCATTAAATTATCTTGTAATGTAATATTAATTTTATATTACATTCCCACTACACCTTCTAATCCTATTATTTTAGATTTAGTCCCTCAGCACTAAATCTTATATAAATGAGTAGGTAAGTATGAGGTAAGAAAGGAAGAAAAGCATTGAATTATACTATTTATTTGTTAGCCATCTTTCATAATACAATACGTTCGTGCGGGAAGGCGAAGTTGTCCGAATTGCTTGAATGTAAGGTTTGATAATTTTATCAACCACATTTAATTAGGACGGTTTTATATATTTTCCATTGTTTGATACGTCCGCGATTGGAAATTATAAATTGTGGAAACACTCATTATTTGGAATTTTCTCAACATATTTGTTTTATTAACTTGTTATTTTATTATTGTATATTTTATTTTAATTAAACAGACACATACAGAGATGTTGATAATAAGTACATTTAATACGAGCAACAAAATTGTTTTGATAATTCTCCAATTAAGAATGTCTGCAGTATGCACTTTTATTAAAAAGAAATGCACATAAAAAATGAATGATTTAAAAAATAGAAATAATTTAAGAAGTAAATACTCAAAACAGACAGTAAAAAATGTTGAAAGTTGAAAATAATGTGTTGGCAGTTACATACAGAAATAGTTGCGATCAATATGTAGAAGCCGGAAGATTTTGAAAAAACTCGGAGCGGCTATTTGAAGGTGTGTATTTTTTTTTTTAATATTTGTATTTTTCTTAAAGTTATAAGAACTGCTGAACACATCCACCCCATCCACGTCCCGACGACACAACTGGATATAAAGGGTATATTTTTAGAGGCGGAGAACTTTAAATTGAAATGAATGGAAAATGTTATTAATATCCTTGAAATTGGCTTTATTTCACAAATAATTTTATGGCTTTAATATTTGAATATGATTTCGATCATGTCGCCCTTGTGGTTGGCTCGTACATGCCGTAATCCAATTTTTACAATCCAAATGCGTTCAGTGATGAAGTACACTTTTGGTTAAATGGCTCTGTCAATAAACAGATTTGACCCATTTGGAGCGATAATAATTCAATTCTCAATTTCAATTCAATTCAATTCAATTTTTATTTATTCCATAATATGTGTATTACAAACTTTATATTCAAGGCATACATATTATGAATTTTTATCTAAAAATATACATATACGCACACACACACACACACACGTAATATATATAATATATATATATATATATATATATTATTAAATAATCCCAAACCATTTTCGAAACACCATTACATTCAGAAAAATTACCGTTTGGTGCGTTTTATGAGCCGGTGGATGATTGGTCCATATGTCTTCAAAAATTATGATGGTCAGAATTTTTTGTGCCTCAATTGGAAGGCACATCATGTTGTAGACATGTGGTTTCAGCAGGTCAGTGCCACATGCCTCACAGCGCGCGGTACAATTAATTTACTGAAAGAAACATTTGACGAACGATTAATTTCACGAAATTGACATTTTAACTGGCCATTTCGTTCGTGCGATTTGACGCCATTAGATTATTTTCTCTGGGGATATGTAAAGTCGCATGTCTACGCCGGTAAACCAGAAACATTTGAGCACTTGAAAGCCAACATTCGATAACAAATACTAATGCCATTAAATTATCTGTCAAATAAAGCCAAGATTGTGGATAATAAAAACGTTATTCTGTGTTTCATTTCAATTTAAAGTTCTCCGCCTCTAAAAAAACTTTATAGATTGCAAATCCTAGTGGTTGGGTTGTTTTGACCGATGGCGATCTGGCTGAAATGTTTTAAGGTTCCGAAGACTAGGATCTGACGCGTAGAAGTTGATGCGTTGATTGCTGATATATTCATAGTTCCGTCAATTTTTAATATTTCCACTTTAATCTCAGTGAGTAAAGTTCATAATCTCTCAACATTGGTTATGCAGTACTCGCGTACAGCGGTTTGGATAATCTCAGTAATTGGCACGAACCCACCCTCCACCCCTTCTCAGCAATTATTCCTTCATCCCCCGTCCCCGTGACGTCGGCGATCTTTTATGCGCGCGATAAAAGTTTTGCGAGTCAGGCTTTACTCACCGGGAATGTGTGGCGGGTTTTACTGCGGCTCATATCGGTCCTCGCCTCGACTGCTGACTCATGTCTGCAGTCCGTACAATGGAAAATGAACAGTATTCTTCCTCTGGTTCGGTCGGTTTCTTCATTACTGAGGATCTGGTATTACGGCTTGCTATTGTCGTTGACAATTTTATGATAGACGTTTCAACACCACAGGCAGCAGCGTTTCTGATCTGGTCAGCTGGAGATCGGCCTCTTCCTCTCTGGCATTCCACCTCTATAGCAAGCCAGTGCAGTCAGTACGTTGAAATATGTTGCATGCAAATATATATTTGAAACAAAGATAAATAAAGTACCTATTTATTTATATGAATATAATAATGTATTAGGTCCTTACATATGAAATTGGCATTTTGCCGTACTGGCAAATTTGATCTCAAATATCTTCTCTTTGGTTAGGAATTCCAAATCCAAATTTATATAGCTATTTACTCATGTATTCGTGTTTTGAAAATTATAATTCATTTGTTTTTTCCTCAATTGTTTTTTTCTTTGCGTCACTCAGTTTACAAAATGAAAAACTTGAAAAATCGCGTTATTTACAAGTACGAATTCCACCGTGGCACCAGTGCTGCAGGAATGGCTCGAAGGATTAATGATGTGTATGGCGACGGTGCCGCAAAAGAAAACACAGTGCGTTTTTGGTTCCAACGTTTTCGTTCTGGAAATTTCGACCTGCAGAACAAGTCCCGTGGACGGCCGGAGACCAAAGTTGATAATGAAGAATTGAAGGCTATTGTGGAAGCGGATCCATCGCAAACCACATCCGAGTTAGCTGCAGGCTTCGGTGTTAGTGATAAAACTGTTTTAATCCACTTGAAGCAAATTGGTAAGGTGAAAAAGCTTGAAAGGTGGGTACCTCACGAATTGAGTGAAGCAAATCAACAAACGCGCGTTGACTGCTGCGTTGCATTACTCAACCGGCACAATAATGAAGGGATTTTAAATCGAATCATTACCTGTGATGAAAAGTGGATCCTGTACGATAATCGGAAGCGATCATCGCAATGGCTGAACCCTGCCGAACCAGCCAAACCATGCCCCAAGCGAAAATTGACGCCAAAAAAGTTACTTGTGAGCGTTTGGTGGACTAGTGCTGGTGTCGTTCACTACAGCTTTCTTAAATCTGGCCAGACGATTACGGCAGATGTCTATTGTCAGCAACTGCAAACCATGATGGAAAAGCTAGCTGCTAAAAAACCGAGGCTGGTTAATCGCTCTAGGCCACTGCTGCTTCATGATAACGCTAAACCACACACTGCACAACAGACGGCTACCAAATTAGAGGAGCTTCAATTGGAATGTCTAAGACATCCACCGTACTCTCCGGACCTTGCCCCAACAGATTACCATTTTTTTCGAAATTTGGATAACTTCTTGCAAAGGAAAAAATTCAACTCCGATGGGGCAGTCCAAACCGCCTTCAAAGATTTTATTGATTCCCGTCCGAATGGTTTTTTTAGTAAAGGAATCGATGAACTACCTATGAGATGGCAAAAGTGCATAGATAGCAATGGTACATACTTTGATTAAATAAATATATTATAATAAAAAAAAAATCGGCTTTATGTTCCTCCCATACTAAACGCCAATTTCATATGTAAGGACCTAATATTAAAAACTGAATCATATGATAAAAATTGTGATATGAATAATTCGGGGTACATATTTTATTTGGACATGATTCCGACGTAAGTCGCTAGAATCGAGCCAAGGTAAATTGGAACGATATTATGGAACAGTCCATAATATCGTTCATGTACAGACATGATAAAAGATAAGGGGATAGGAAGCTTGACTTACTTGTCGATGACATCTTTTGTTGAATTGCGAAATGGAATGATGAAATGAAATTTTCCAGTCGAACTGTTAAAATTAATTGAGGAAGGTGTTAATGGTGAAGGAGGGGTGGTCGTGACGTTAATGCTAATTGTCATATGGATTCGCGAGTTTTCAATGGTTATTGTACACCGGGTGCACATACGAATAAAAAAAATATAAAGCAGTTGCCAAGTATTTCAACCGGTTAGGATATATTTCACAGAAGTTCTGGTTAAGTACAGGGTATTTTAATTTACTGATTGCATGCCACTGCTTTCCAGTTACTTCCAGCTTCTACAGATTATCATCTTCTCTGTGGATATGTCTGAAAAAATGGTGGATGAGTCTCACTCAGGCTGTATACAGATGAACAATATCATGAGTAGCACTAAAATTGAGGCGTGGCTGTCCAAAGAATTCTGTCGGCCAGAAATGTTATTTACGCACGGCTGAATATCCCAGAAAACTCTAATCAGAAGATTCGCATCTAGCGCCACATTTGAGGTGATTGAACAAAACTCCACTATTCATATGATCAAAACACAGGGCGACGTATTTGAATATGCTTATCTAGTAAAGAGCGTCACTTTCACAATTTACACAGCATATTTGTGTATTTTAGAAGTATTTTATTCATCATTATCATCACTCTTGGCACTACAACCCCTGGTTGGTCTTGGCCTCCTCAAGAGTCTTCCTCCACTCATCTCGGTTTATTGCCAGCTCTCTCCAGTTCCGAAGCTCCAAGGAAGAGATGTCTTTGAGAACGTTGTCACTCCGTATTATTAAAGCATATTAAATTTTAAATCTCCGATCTGACTTTTATACGGTTACAAAACAGTTACAAAAACATTTATCGAAATGTCGTATACATATTGGATAGTGGTGTTGTTTTTGTCTTCTCATTTCAAAGGTGACACATTTCTTTATCTCACATCTCAGTGGTTAACGTTTCCGCTCCGTAGGGCGTGTGGAAAAAAACAAATCACCAAATTAAACGAATTTTTCTGAATAAGATTTTTGATCTGTTTTTCTAAACTGTATCCATTCTTGACATTACACTATTTACCATTGCAATTTTTCTCTTCACTTTAGTTTCACTGTTATCCATTCGAACCATTCGTGGGTGCACTTCCAGTTTGATCGACCAATCATGATTTAAGTTCTGGTTCTATTTACCCCGTCTAATGTCTTCTTCAGCTCTATGAAAAAGTTCAGCCATATCATCAGCAAACCTTAGATTATTAGAATCATTATTTGTAGTTTTAATTGTTTCTTCCACTCTTGCAGATCTTGCAAAAGTAGACTTGTATGTCATGCGGGTGAAGTCTTCCATGAAAATATTTTGTTGATCATACAGTTTCTAATATCTGAATTCTTAAATAGGGAGCTTTTAATTACTGATTACCATTGAGGAGATTATTTGACTTTGATTTCCGATTATAAATAAATCAAATGCAATAATTATTTATTTATTATATACCTAATTACATTCCATTTTTATTTTATTTATTCTTTGACCATTTGATGTATTTTGATTTCACACCCGAATGGTTTGCCATCCCTGACTTGAACCATAAAATGTCACCCCATCTGATGTTATTACATCTATAAAATATTTTAACGTTTAAATGACTGTCGGATATTCTTCAGATGAATCATCTCTCTTGGCAGACCTTCATCTGTCATTTTAATTTATAAAATGAGTTACCTAGGTCCATTACTCGGGGGTAACATTTGGTGAGGTGCCCATAAAATGCTGTGGAGTTCAGTTCAGCGTAAGGGTGGCTGTTTAATATAATGCATTTCTAAATTTTTTAAGTTAAAAAACTTCTGGGTGCAAAGTAAGTAAGGAAGTGGTGGCGGGCGGTTACAAAGGGCGATGTATTTTTTACCAATCAATTATTACGCATTTCCAATCTTCCGAGAGTTATTTTCATTCGGAAATATGTAACGTTCGACCGAGCGGACAACGGCCCAAAAAAAATTTAGGAAATGAGTATTCTTAGGATTCGCGGGGTACAAAGGACGAACATTTCCCCTCCCCGGGATTGTATATGGAGATTGAGGGTTATGATTTACACTTCCCATTCAATCTGACATATTTAGTCAAATATGTACCGTTCGACCGATCGGACACAAAATTTCGAAATTTATTCTTTAGGATTCGGCGGGTTACAAAGACGACATTTTCCCTCTCCCCTTTTACTCCTTCCTCTCCCCTGATATATTTTCAATGCAAATCTGTCAAAAATGTCTGTCGCTTATATTACCCGACCCGTCGGGTCGCCCCTCCCTTTCCCCTTCCCCCTCTAACCATCCCCCCCCCCTAATATATTTTCTGTACAAATCTACGCCGCTTCACTGATTGAACCCAAATTTTGCATACCCGATGGAAAAAATAGCCCATATTTCGTCACTAGACATCCATCCATCCTAGTCTTGATTAAATAGAAACATTGTTTTAATTAAAAGCTTTGCAAAACAATTTCCCTTCAAATTTATTTTTAACTTAATCTTTAACCCGTTCAACGCCGGGTACGAACAGCAAGTATTTATTATTATCCACTTTTTTCCTCTACACCTTGAGTTGTCATATACAGGTTGTCTC